>JAQHUG010000170.1:1558364-1573336 GCA_028555095.1 Dicrostonyx torquatus | reverse complement strand
CACATATGCCCACAGGCCAGAAGAGGGCACCAGGTCTCATTATAGATGGTTGTGAGCCACCATATGGTTGCTGGGAATTGAACACAGGTCCTCTGAAAGAATAGCCAGTGCTCTTAACTTCTGAGCCATCTCTCCAGCCCATGAATCATTTCTTAATCTAACATTGGACTAATAAAACAATTAATACTAATGCTCATATTGTATGTCTGAAGGTCCACAGGGGTATCAATGATCTATCAGGGTTGTTTGAAAACAATAGACCAAATAAATTCAAATTAAAAAATTAATTAATTTAAGTTTTTTTGGTTTTCTATTATTTTTCTGTTATTTGCATTTTGCCTGCATGTATGTTTGTGTATCACATGTGTGATACAGAAGAGGGTTCAGATCCCTAGGTACTGGAGTCATAGACAGTTGTGAGCTACCATGTATGTTAAGTGAAGGAAACCCAGGTCCTCTGCAAGAGCAACTGCTGCTCTTATCTGCTGAGCCATCTCTCCACCCCCTCAGATGAAAATTTTAATCTTGAGCTCTCAAATACAGGAGTTGTCAAATATCCTATAAAATTTACATAGTGGACATCATTAGCCTGACGTCCATGTTTCTATCTCACTACTTACCACTTCCATTATTCCATGAAAATAACCATAGATAATATGTAAGTAACTGTGGATGGTTTTGTATCAATAAAGGTTTATTTATAAAAGTATCTGGATTTAGTCTCCAAGCTGTATTTTGTCAGTTCCTGTTGTTGGGGTTTCTTAATACTGACTGCTGGTTTTGTTTGTTTGCTTGGTGTCTCATATTTTTTTTTGGTAGGGACACCTTAATTTATTGATAGACATTTATGTTTTGGGTATTATAAATTTAATTTTAAAATCAGTTTAATTGTTTTTTGTTAGTATAACATACAATTGATTTTTGTTTGCTGTTTGTGTCCTGCATTACTAACTGTAAAGACCTGTGCAGTAAGGGGCAGACTAGGGTAGAAGACATGGTCTCCTGGGCGAGACCTCTCTGCTAATCCCCAGTTACTGACTCCACTCAGGTTTAGCTAACTCACCAGGCAGTTAGTTATGTTAGCTTGCAGAATCCCCACATCTATCCTGTTATGTGTAGGAGGCACAGAGGTCCTTGTGTGCACAGATAAGCATCAGGAAAGCCAGTAATGTTAAATACAAAGGGTTGTCTCTACAAGGGGAGACATGTGTAACCTGTTTTCTGACCAGAAGACTGGGAATGGAGGTGGTTAATAGCCTGGTGACCTTTGTGTTATCTGTACGACCAAGACCACACTGACCTCCTCTAGATGTCACATATAGTCAGTCAATTTATAGAACCCATCTTGGAAGCTGTCACATGTGCTTTACAAAGACTTTCAATGTACTCCTGTTTTAAGCTTTATTTTGTATATGGGATTGAGTTATTTATCACCAGGAAAATTTTCTCCAAATCATTCTCTGATACATATGCCTAAAATAAACTAATGGGGTCAGACTCTTGAAGTTTGAACCAATGCTGGCTACTGAGCCATCCTTCTTGCTTCATGTAAACCATTACTCGGCTGGCTTGGTGATCGCAGAGACTCCCCACAGTTATGTATGCGTACTGCCTCTGCTTTCACTAAACAATGCTTTCTTACTGATAGTTTTAAGAGCTTCATAGGCAGGCTTGACCCTTGGTCTGGTCTAGAGGAAGAGTCATAACTGTTCCAGCCTTTCCCGCCTGTGGTTGCTTACCCACCGCTTGCTGCGAGATGAGTTGGCTCCCCATCCACACCCTGCCAGGTGAACAGGACTCAGGCCCAATAAATCCATTTAGTGGGTAGTAAACTCAAATTCTCTGCTGGCAGTGAGCAGAAGGCCATTTAGCCTCGGGGAGGGCAGGGTCAGAAAGGAAAAATGTAAGGGAGCTAAGCAGGACTGTTGTTCAAGCTAGTACAGGCCTGGGGAAGGCAGCCTGCCAAGCAGACAGGAGGAATACTCAACTATCAAGAGCTTGGAATTGAAGCCAGGTATAGTGGGATGATTTTCCAATCTTAGCACTCAGAAAGCTGAGTCAGGAGGATCACAAGTTCAAGCCCACGCTGGGCTATGTAACGAGACCTCTGTCTTAAAAGCTTGTAGTTGTTTTTACAGCCACACACAATGTTTCCACGCTATAGTTTCTACCTCTATTCATTTATTTACTGTCTGGTTCATGGTTTTTTGATTGAGATACAGTCTTATTATGTAGCCCAGCCTGGCATCAAACTCATGCACGCCTCCTTTGAGCATTCCCAAGCATCAGGATTACAGACATATGCCACCATACTGGCTGCATTATTTATTTTGACCGAACTATATTTCCTCACCTCATTTCAAGTTTCTTGTGGATAAAATAATGAGGATTTTAAGAGACATGGATTGTAAGAAACACAAGGTTAATTCTTCATTTCCACATCTTTAAATGGGTGTTCTCTTACTTGGGGAGCTTTAAAACACAAACAACCACTTAAACTACATCAACAATGACAATGTTAGCCAATCATGTCAGAGTCCCAAAGGCCCTGGGCAGAACAGTGTTAAAGCCCCTTAGGCAATCCTAGCAAACATAGACGGTTGACATGAGTCGTCCCAAACAAACCCTTCCATGAACTCCACCAGACAGCAGTGTCCTGAGGGAAGAGACAGAACCAGACTTCAGAAGTCAGGGTTCTGGTTTTATTATAACTTGATATGTCATGTGTGATCAATGTTCCTGGGAGGTCTGCCCTTTCCTGAAGGGAAATAGAGGAGGAGTGGATGGGGTAGGGAAGGGACTGTGAGGAGAGGAGGGAGGGGAAACTTTGGTTAGGATGTAATATGTGAGAGAAAAAGACCTAAAAAAAATAAAAAATAGGAGTCAGGATTCTCTGCCGCATAAGAAAGAGTCTTAGCATGGCCCTGCCATGAGCGTCTTTTTAGAAAGTGTGTACTGATATAGCTCCTCTCACAGCTTATTTGGAGACCTCATTTGTGCTCACCCAGCTGAGGAAAGCTTCCCAGTGGCAGGAGGGGACGGGACACACCTCAAGAAGGAGGAAAAGCCCCAGGGTCGCTACCTTGAAGCTGGTGGTGATGGAGACATATTTGTTGTCGGCCGTCTCTGAGTTCCCGATGAGGTAGTCCCAGCTGGTGAACATCTTGAAGCTGAATGTGAAGTTGTCATTCTCCCCCTCACTGGTGCTGCCTTGGGTATTGCTGGCCATCCTGGAGGACACATGTCACTGTTGTCACACCTGTCTCTTTTCTGCTACATCAGCCACCGGGATCCTTGGCCTAAGTCAGTCTTGGGCACAAGGAGAAGATGGCATGCGATGGAAGGATGAGCCAGGGAGGACATTAGCTAGGACAATTTTGTTTACAGTCGAGAACTGCTCTCCCCGAATTCAGAGTTCCCTGCAAGCACCAATGGTGTGTGTTGGAAAGTGAGTCTGTGAGATCTAGAACACCTCACTATGTTTTCTGCTCTTGCTTTCGGTTTCTGGAGGGTTGACTTTGTCATGTATATGGTCAGAGAACTTGGGAACTCCATTTTCAAACAGAAACACGTCTTTTTTTTTTTAAAATATTTATTTATTTATTATGTATACAATATTCTGTCTGTGTGTATGCCTGCAGGCCAGAAGAGGGCACCAGGCCTCATTACAGATGGCTGTGAGCCACCATGTGGTTGCTGGGTATTGAACTCAGGACCTTTGGAAGAGCAGTCAATGCTCTTAACCACTGAGCCATCTCTCAGCCCCCGAAACACGTCTTTCTAAGTCATCTAACTTTCTTGGTTAGAGGTGTGCATTTTTCTGATATAAAGCTCAGTAACTTGGGCTGGGATGTCTCCACTGTTAGGAGCACTCGTTGCTCTTGCAGAGGACCCAGGTTCTATCTATTCCCAGCACCTACACGGCAGCTCACAACCGTCTGTAACTACAGGTCCAGGGGATCTGATCTCTCTTCTGACCTCCCTTGGTACCACGTACATATGTGGTACACATGCAGACATGTAGTCAAAAGTGCTCATACACGTAAAATAATAAGTGTTTTTAAAATCTCAGTAACTCTTGAGGATGCTGGTTGGAGGGTCGGGTTAATATTTCCTTTAGCAAGTTTGGATGAAAACACCCAGACCTTCCTTGTTGGCCACCTGTTTCGATCTCCCTGACCCAGCCTCTCTGTACTCCCTGGAGCTCAGCCCTGTGGGAATCACAGAATTCCAATCATGGATTCCATCACAAAGTGTGGGGGTTTTCTGCTCCTGCCTAACTCTGGCTTGCTGTTGACTGTTTGGACTTGCTCTCTCACAGGGTCTAGGTAATTTTGGTTCATCGCAGAAACATTCACATTCATGGACTGGACTAAGACTATGAATTAAGAGAAACGGATAAAGCTGGGGGAGATGGATTCTTTGTTAAAGTGCTTGGTACAGGCAAGAGGACCCAAGTGTGGAAGAACCAGGTATAATGGCACCTGTCTGCATCTCCAGTCTCCAGGATTGGGGAGGTGGACACAGGTGGCTGCCCAGGTCTCACTGACCAGACAGCCTGGCTGAACTGGTAAATTTCAGGTTCAGTGAGAGCTCCTGTCTCAAACAATAAGATGGAGAGTGATTGAGGAAGACACTTATGTACATGTGGGAAAAAAAAGGCACCAATGTATAAAGGCCAATCTTGACCACAGCTGGGACCAGAGAGGATGCCATGGCTAACTGCAGCCACACAAATTCTTTTGGTATAGGTCTATTATTTGTTTCTTTATGAGTGACAGGATTGGCATTTTTATTTACTTTTCCTTCTGAGGAGGCTGAGCCCAGGAGAGAAGAAAAAGGCAGCAAACTTCCAGCCATTTTACAAGATTCTACACTCCCTCTCACCTACAGTGGCCCTTTGCTAGTTTGGGTAATTGGATGGTCTATCTAGATGGGAATTCTAGAATTGTTCACTGCCTTTGGGTCTTTGCATATGTGCTTTTCCCACTCACATTTTACACTTCAAACTTTCAGCATAACTGGCTCTTCTCTGCCTCGTTTAAAGGAGTTTCATTCCATAAAGCTCATTCCGCAGAGTTTTACATAGTATCTGGCTTATCACTGTATTTGCTTGGTAGGATCATTAATACTGATTGTATTAGATCTAGAATCGCCTAGGAGACAAGCCTGTGGACACGATAGTGAGGGGTTATCTAGATTAGGGTAACAGAGTTGGGAAGACCCAACCGTCGGTGACACTATCCCATAGACTCGGCTCCTGGACTGTTTAAAAGGGAGAACGCTAAAGCTCAAGGGACTAGCGATCATCACTCTGCTTCCTAACTGCGGCTGCAATGTGACCAGATGCCTCAGGCTCTTGTCACTAGAACTCCTCTGCCATGATGAGCACTCACATAAACCCTCTGTTGTCAGTTATTGTGCCATGGCAGGACAGCAGGAACTGCGAGGCTCGTAGAGCTGCCTGTTTGCTGCCTCTCAAAGTATTCCCAAGAAAGTGAGTACATGTAGAGGAATCAGAGGAACGTTGTTTGAACAAAGAAAGATGGCACCCCACAAACAAGGGCTGGAGAGATGGCCTAGAGGCTAAGAGCCCTGATTGCTCTTCTAGAGGTCCTGAGTTCAATTCCTGGCATCCACATGGTGGCTTACAACCATCTATAATGGGATCTGGTGCCCTTTTTCTGGCCTGCAGGCATACATACATGCAGGCAGAATACTATACATATAATAAATAAATCTTTTTTAAAAGCCCTACAAACAAGACACTCATACTTACGATCTAATGACAATCATCAAGCTGTAGCCAAACACGCTGACCCCCACCATAAAGTACGCCATGGGCAGCCTGTACCTCAGCCACCCGATGGTCCTCTGATTGTTGTAGTAGCCATAGAAGAGAGCAGAATATTTGATGTAGCCCTGTAGGAAAGACACCCAAAGTCCCTGGGTTTGTAATCTCAGAAGCGAGAGCGATTGCACACTTCCGTTCTATCAGGGGTTTCTGTCTCGGAGTTTTAATGCAAGTCTACAGAGAGGAAGAATCCTACATATTCAGTTCACGGTGTCTCCAGAGGCCATCCACAGTCCTCGTCTGTCCTTTCTTCATTCTTCCACTGCACAGAGTGCATGGAGATTCAGGCAGGAGAGGAGAGCGCGTGTCTGCGTGTGAGCATGTGTGCCCAGAACACACACTCAATGCAAAGCTCCAGCTATTGTGTTCTATAGCCGAGTTCTTTCATTTTGGTGGGGAACAGTTCAGGACAGGGCTTCTCTGTGTAACAGTCCTGGTTGTCCTGGAACTCACTCTGTAGACCAGGCTGGTCTTGAACTCACAGAGATCCGCCTGCCTCTGCCCCCGAATGCTGGGATTAAAGGTGTGTGCCAGCACCGCCCAGTTCTTTTTTTATTAAAGAAACTTATCCTTTTCTCACACAATACATCCTGCCGGCAGTGGCAGTGTCCCTTCACTCTTCCCAGTCGCCCCCCACCTGCCCTTTCCCCTAGAGCCACTGCTCCTTGTTTCCCTTGAGAAAAAAAGGAGGATTAACAAGATTTGGTAAAACCAGGCACAAACCCTCACATCAAGGCTGGAAGAGGCAACCCAGTAGGAGGAAAAGGTCCCAAGAGCAGACAAGAGTCAGAGATACCCCAACTCTCACTGTTAGGAGTCCCACAAAACCCCAAAGGTAAACATTCACAACACATATGAGAGGACCTAGCGCAGACCTGCGCAGGCGTGGTTGCTGCTTCAGTTTCTGTGAGCCCCAAGAGACCTGCTCAGTTGTGTTCTGGCGCCTACAATCCTTCCTCCCCTTCTTCTGGGGGGCTACCGGAACTCTGCAGCCAGGTTCTTTTTTTTTTTTTTTTTTTTTTGGTGACCCACCCCTGCTTGACTGTAGCTGGGTTCTTAATGTGCCAAAAATAGACAAGAATTTGTGGAATTTTGTAACATTTCGAAAATGTCAACTTCAGACGGCTGTGCAACCTAAATTTTTGGTTTTCTCTTATTTTTTTTAACATTTTAAACATTTTGTTTTGTTTTAATTTTCAGTGTGTGTGTGCGCATGTGTGTGCATGTGTGAGTGCATGTGTGCATGTGTGTGTTTGCATGTGTGTGTGCATGTGTGTGTGTGCAGATGCACACATGCCATGGCACATGTGGAGGTCAGACAAGTTCTCTCCTTCTACCATGTGGGTGTTGGGGATCACACCCAGGTTGTCAGCCTCACTGGCTCGGATCCCTCCCATCTATCCCCGTTTTCTTTTTTACTTTCATGTGTACTTGGCTTTAGTATTGAGTAAACTTATAAATTAGTAAATAGTATTAATTTAGATTTTGGTACTTTTTATATTTCTTTGCTGAAAACAGCATCAGAGATTGTTGCTGAATGAATTCTGTTTGTTTTTGGTAGGTAAGAGATTTCAATAGGGATTGCTGGATAAGAAAAAAAAGTAAAGTCCTGGCAGCAATGTGGCTGGGCCCCTTGGGAAATCACTCCAACTTGTTCCTCATTTCTGAGGAGACTCAAGTGTGACTCTGAGGATGGAGGATGCCAGCCCCATAGTTTGTTGTAAGCAGCCCTGTTGCCAGGCTATGGTGACCTTGGGAACCCTTTGAAGTTGCTGAGGAGAGGCCCGGAGGGTGAGGATGGATAGAGGGTGGACGAAGATTCCAGGGCGCGCCCTCCAGTGGAGTAGTGAGGTACTGCAGCCTGCTGTGTGCTCAGAGACCTCGATTCAGAATATGGAGCTCTCTCTTGGGAGGACTTACTTAGTGGCAAACTGCTCTTTTGTAAACTCGATGAAGGACATTGGCTTTAATGCCACTGGGAATGGGAAACAAGGGGCAGCCAAAGTACGAGAGGGACATGCTCCGGTCTGCATTTTCCGAGGTTCCCTTTGGCAGCAGAGGAAATGGGAGACGATACCGAGTACACAGACACAAGGCAGGGCGTCCTGAGGACAGCCGTGGTCAGCTGAGCACAGCACAGACAGGAGGGGTGGGAAAACGTTTTGTCTGCTACAAGGGTCTTAGCTCAAGAAAGCATCGCTTTTCAACAGCTAAACGCAACATTCGCATTATCTACTTGCTGCTAAGATGTTTCCCTAGGGTACCCGGATAAAATGAAGGACAAAGAAAAGGCCCAGGGGCAGTCTGGCTGGGTACCTCGGGAAATCGTTCCAATAGCCCCTCCACTTCTGAGGGGACTGATACTTGACGGAGAGGGACGGACACCGGCTCTATCATCACAAAATGGAAGCGCATTGATACCAAGGTTTGTACCTCAAAATCCCAGAGGACGGAGAAGTCCATGGCTTTTTCTTCCTCAGCTCGAGGCACTGTCTTTCTGGGAATGCTTCCGTAGGGCATGCCCATCAGCACCTCACATGGGGACAGATGGTAGAGTGTAAGCGGACAAAGTGCGACGCTTAACCCCAAACACATTTAACAAATCCCAGTTTCTTCTGTTGGATGACCCTCCCTCACACCCTTACGACAAAGATACATTTAACAAATCCTAGTTTCTTCTGTCAGATGATCCTCCCTCACACCCTTACGACAAAGATAAGAACAAACTCACTGATTGATCTAGGATGGATTGGCTTTAAAAAATATTTGTTTTTTATTTATGTGTGTGTGTGTGAGAGAGAGAGAGAGAGTATAGAGGGCACCTGAGGAGGCCAGAAGAGGACGCCAGAGTCTCCGGAGCTGGAGCGGCAGGTGGTTATGAGGCACCTGAGGCGGCCGAACTCCAGTCCTCTGCAGGAGCAGTAGATGCTCAACAGCTGAGCCCTACTTCCAGACGCTAGGTTGGCTTTTGAAAAAAAGGAGATTCATTTTCTCTTTCATACTGTCTTTCTGCTTATCATCTTATTTTCTCCATTAAACTTTACAGTGCCCATCTTGGAAATCTCCCAGTCTGCTAATTTTTACTAGTTATGTTATAGGTTTATTGTTCTTGTGTCAACATTTTTGAGTGTGTTATAAATCAGATAGTAAGTGTGTAGAGATTTGTTGGCAATGCTTGTCTATTTAGTGACTGTAACCAGCTCCATAGAGTCTTATTTAAAGTCAAGCATTTTTCGGTCAAATTCATGGATTTAAGGGCTTCTGTGGTGATATTACTTATAGACAAGTTGTATTTTTAGTAAAAAATATGAAATATTCAATTTTTTGATCTATTGGCTACAGGAAAAATTTCAGAAAATGTTGGCAGATACTAAAGGTAAAGACTATGATACTCTCAGTTTCTGCAACATGAGTTTTGATATTTCACTACATAAAACTGCTTTTCTTGTTAATTCATAGGTTCGTGATTTCAGATCTGTTCCTCCCTCCTCTCCCTCCCCACCAGCCCTCTCTGTGTCTGGATTCGTAGTCCTGGCTGTCCTAGAACTTGCAATGATCCTCCTGTCTTTACCTTTCCAGTACTGGTATGTCAGGCCTGTGTCACCCAAGCTCTTGTGTTTCTATTTATCAGATTTCACTTTATACTGTTATTGGGGAATATATTACACATAAAGCAGCATGCATGATACATAGGCACAGTCAGTCATAATAATGAAACTTAACTACTTTTTATCCAACTATTATATTGCTTTTAAGAACCCCACAGAATTGGGGCTAGGGAGATAACCCAGTAGGTAAGAGTCCTGGCTGAGCAAGTGTGAGGGCCCAGCACCCACGCAAAATGTTGAGTATAGTCGCAGATGCTATGACATCAGTGCTGTGTGTGTGTGTGACACACACACACACAGAGAGAGAGAGAGAGAGAGAGAGAGAGAGAGAGAGAGAGAGAGAGAGAGAGAGAGAGGGGGGAGCAGACCAGAGAATCACTAGGCTGTTGGCTACCAACCTAACTCCAGGTTCAGCAAGAGAACCTGTCTGTGTTCGCCTGCTTGCTTGTTTAGTCAGGTTCTCACTCTGCAGCCCTGACTGACCTGGGGCTTGTTTTGTAGACCAGCTGGCTTTGAACTCGTAGAGATCCTCCTGCCTCTGCCTTCCCAAGCACCAGGATTAAAGGCATGCACCACTGTGTCCAGTTGAGAGACTCTGTCTTATCCGTGGCAAAGTGATCAGGAAATCTTATATTTCCCTCTGGCCCCTGAACATGTGCACAGGCACACACACTTGTGCACACATGTGCTCATATAATACATATACCCCCGACACACTACAAACAAGCAACAGGACCTTGTAAATCTCCAGAATTACGTCCTATTCCACTTCAACAGAGAGCTCATCTCCTAACTGCTTCTTGTAATTCACTTCCTTTTGTTTAGTTTTGCCTGTTCCTCTCTTTTTGTTTCTCAGGGTAAAAGAAAAATATTATCTGAGATCTTAATGTTTTTACTCCTTTTAAGTACAGATGAAAGGCATAGACGTGTTATCAGTTTCTGAATTCAGAACCCTAAGTATGTTAGTTCCATGATTTGTACTGAGTATTCAAGGCAACTGACATGAACGCCGAATTCAAGTGCAGCTGGGCACTGTGGAGCACGCTTACAATTCAGGTGTCGGAGGAATGAGGCAGGGGGATTGTGAATTTGAGGGCAGTCTGGGCTTCATAGCAATACCTTATCTCAAAAGAAAAAAATTTTAAAAAGAATGAGCGATTACAGCTAAATAAAAAAAAAGAGTATTTGGAAAGTGTAATTGAAGATGCTGGCTGTAGCAAAGCCTCGACACTATCTGAAGGCACAGGAAACTCTGCTCTTACCTCTGGGATGATGACTAGACCAAATATTAAGCCAAAAAGGACGAGGTTAACTCCATACATCCACCGGAGAAAGATGAAGTACGATGCCACCGAAGACCCAAAGTGACCTGGGGGAGAAGGATGGCACAGTGAAATGTGTCAGCGTGCCTGCAAAAGTGGTTTTCACACCAGCCTGTCAAATAAACACCTGGAGCTCGAGTTTCTTATTCCAGCGAGATAACCTGAAACTCTGTGGGTAACTGAGCCACCTGAGCTCCCACATCAGAAAGTGAGGAATCTGGACTTGAATCTGGTTCCTAACCCATCCAATGCCCACTTTCCCCCCGATGCAGCAGAGTCTATGAAGTAATCTAACCAGAAGGCCAAGTATACTCAGAATCTAAGCCTTGGGAGACTTCTTTGAGGAAACCAATTAAAAAACAGTGATGCTAGAATACTGACTTTCAATGTCCTTGATCTTCATTTCCCAGGGAATACACTGAGTCTTGAAATTTTCAAAGTCCCTTTTAAATTTGATCCATTTCTGAAATGAAACAGATAAAACCTTCAGTCACTAACATGTTGACCTTAAACACCAAGGGGCATTGTTGAGTCATGGGGGATGCCAAGGGAAGTGGGGCAGTGGTTGTGTGTGTGTCTCTGTGTGTGCATGCATGTGTGCGCATGCGTGTGTGTGTTTGTGTGTGTCGCCAGCATGTTGACCTTAAACACCATGGGGCACAGTTGAGTCATGGGGGATGTTGAGGGAAGTGGGGCAGTGGTTGTGTGTGTGTCTGTGTGTGCGTGTGTTTGTGTGTATGTGTGTGTGCATGTGTGTGGGTTGAACTGTTGAAGTAAGGGGCAGAGAGAAGGGAATGGGGCTTGGGTGCTGAGGGCAGGAAGCCTGGCAGCAGTAGGGGAAGGGTGCTGGGAGAAGCAGGGCAGAGGCAGTGGGGGTGGGGTGGGGACAGAAACATTTGCAGAGCCAGGGCTACCCCACAGCGCAAGTCTGTAGTGCAGAAGATAATTCAAATTTGGACATTTTGATATGAATTTTAAAATTCTGTGTACATTTTCTGGGCCCTCTGATACAACACTCTCCATATTAAAACAAAAATCGAGGAAAAAGAAAGCTCACGACTCACTCACATTCATAGGGAGTCAAGAGCCCCAGTTGCTGAACTGTACGGAGAGATCTTAGGCCCAGGTCTGCTCATCCTTTTCCTGGTGAAATCATTGACTTTGCTGGGCTAAAGGGAGTTAGAGAAGACTTCCTCCTTCCCTTGGAGTGCTACAATTTGAGCTTGAATGTTCCCCCAAAAGCGCATGTGCGCAAGGTTGTTCTTAGAGAAGTGCTACAGAGGGATGGTGGAAATCTTAGGTCGTGGAGCCTAGTGGGAGGTCTCTAGGTCACTGGGTCTCCACCCAAACTGGACAGCGAGACCCTAGACCTCTTCTCCCACTCCCGTTTTTTTTCCCCACCTCTCTCTTCCTCATCCCCTATCTGAGACAGGGTCTTGTTATGGATCCCAGGCTTCCTGGAACTCAAGGCCCTTCTGCTTCAGTCTCCTGAGTGCTGGGGTTCCAGACATCTTCATCAAATCTGGCCTTTTCTCTCTCTCTTTGTATCCTGGACACGTGGTGTGTAGTACCGCTTTGCTATGTGATCCATAGACCCAAAGTAGTAAGGTTACTCATAGGTTATGAAACTGTAAGTGGGAGCCTAAATATCCGGCCCTCTCTCTCAGCTATCTTGGAATATGTTACACACACACACAGACACACACACACACACACAGACACACACACATACACACACACACACACACACACACACACACACACACACACACACTTCTATCTGTAGATAACTTAGTGAGCCAGAGCATCACCTAACAAACGGATTTATAGAAAATAGAAAACCCCCTTCTATAACAACCTTAGATACAAATGGCCTCATCTTACCACTAAAAAGATGCAGACTAAAGCTGGATTTAAAAAACTACATGTTGTCTCCAATAAATACGCTTAGCTGGCAAAAATACCAAAAACTACTAAAAGATGCAACATAAACGAACAGGCAAATGGAAAGCATAAAAAAGCAGGCTCCCTGGGCAGTGGTGGCGCACACCTTTAATCCCAACACTCAGGAGGCAGAGGCAGGTGGATCTCTGCGAGTTCGAGACCAGCCTGGTCTACAAGAGCTAGTTCCAGGATAGGTTCTAAAGCTACAGAGAAACCCTGTCTCAAAAAAACAAAACAAAACAAAAAACAAACAAAAAAAAACCCGAACCAGGCAGTGGTGTTTCATTACAGAAGCCCAACGAAGACAGACATTGGCCCTAGGGTCATGGAGTGTTGGGACAGATCTAGCCAGGTCATTTTGGGGAGGATTGTGCAAGGACTTTGGAACTTTGTTCTAGAAAAGCCATCGAGTGTTCAAAGCTTAGTGGGTGATTCTGTGGAACCTTGGGGGATAAGCTCATTGAGAGAAGCCTGCCTTGTGAAGGTCCAAGGGGACATTTGAGAGTCACTTGAAGACTCTGTTGAGGCCATTGCATAGTTTGAAGTAAGAGTTTGTGGGTCCAGTTAGCTAGGACTGAAAAATCGTGGTTCACAGACTACTAACACCACTGAATTAAAACCTTTGCTTTGCTCAGAAAATTGATCCCAGTTTGAGATTAGCTTTGTCTGAGAGGTGAGTGGTAACTAAGAAGAGACCAGCATCACTGAGGTGAAATCTGGGAAATGTTTTCTCAGCATTAGCCTACAGAGGCTGTGTGCCTGAGACAGCCAAGGCTGTACTTCATGCTGGCAGCTGAACTTGGTAGTGTAAAAGTCACCCAGGTAGCCCGGCATTGGTGGCACACGCCTTTAATCCCAGCACTCAGGAGGTGGAGACAGGCGGATCTTTGTGAGTTCGAGGCCAGCCTGGTCTACAAGAGCTAGCTCCAGGACAGGCTCCAAAGCTGCAGAGAAACCCTGTCTCGAAAAACCAAAAAAATAAGAGTCACCCAGGTAGTGTGCTGGTTTTGAAGGGGTCAGGAACAGCATTTGAGGCTTGACACTGTGTGACAGGACTGGAGTCCCTAAAGAGAGCCTAGGAAAGGTCACAGGTAAAAGTGCAGCCCAATTCAGCAAGAGAGCCCAGCATTTTGTGGTCATGGGATGACTACAAGATCAGCAGCAGCCGTGGAGCAGAACTGGACTGAGCTCCGGAGCCAATCTGTATGGGTTGTAGGGGGAGGAGCCAGAGAAGTGACTCAGGCCCTGTGGCAGAGCTCAGTTCATCCAGACCCTGGACACTGAGTTATTTACACAGTTGGAGTGCAGCTTTGCTTTGCTTAGGTTGTGATTGTGCCCTGGTTCTTCCCTCTTGAAGCAAGAAAGCATTTAACTTATTTTTGATTTTAAAGGAGCTCACAGTTGAGAGACTTTGAACTTCTAAAGAGATTTTGGATTTTAAAAGAGACTTTGGATATTTGAAGAGACTGAATTTTAAATTAAATTTTATATTGTTTGAATTTAAAGACTGTGGGACTTTCTAAATGTGTAAAATGTTTTAATGTGATGTCGACATTAATTTGTAATCTTGGGGATGAATGAGAAAGAAAATATGTGATTTAACGGATGTGTTTGTGTGTCAAGCTGACGAGGGAACAGCCCTGCTGATTAGTTTTATGTTAACTTGGCACAAGCTGAAGTCATGTGAGAATCAGGAACCTCAATCAACTAAATGTCTCCATAAGACAGCAACCCTAATTGACACCTACATAATCAAATGAAACTGATTAAGAAGATAGAATCGAAAAGAGAATACAAAGAAAGTGGTAGAATGCTTGTCAGTCATGTCTGAGGCGTCAGGCTCCATCTCTATCAACACACACACACACACATACACACACACACACAGACATGAACTAGATATAAAATTGATACGCAAATCAATACTTTTCCACATACCTTATAACTAGCTGTTATATAAATGGAAAATTATACCATTTACAAAAGCAACTAGGATATAAGCTATGTAGAAATAAAGTTAAAACATGGAAAAAGCTATATGACAAATCATATGGAAAGATGTAAAATAAACTTTGAGAAACGTAGTATCCTGTGTAAGGGCCCGTCGCCCTAACATAGAAGTTTAAGCTTTTCCCCAGATGTGCTCGGAGACGCGTGGAAAGAATCCAAGGCTTCACACCATCACAGTTTAAAAAGGCTTTATATTTATTCTATTTGCCTAAATTCCCTTTGCTTCCTAAGGCT
>JAQHUG010000170.1:1463882-1508050 GCA_028555095.1 Dicrostonyx torquatus | reverse complement strand
CTGCCCAGTCCTGGGCTTGTGTGCAGTGCCTGGTCCTCCTCAGCCCAGAGCTTGTGTACAGTGCCCAGTCCTGCCCAGTCCTGGGCTTGTGTGCATTGCTGGGCAGGCTCCTTAGATCCTAGGCCCGTGTTGGAGCACATCCAAGTCCCCTATGACCAGCTAGTTCCCATCTTTCCTCTTTTCTCCAGTCTGATTTTTGTTGAACTCCAACTTTGGGAAGCTGTTGTGTTTTCTTACTTTACTGCACTGGGGACTGCAGTACAAAGCAGAAGAGTGGTATGATAATGCCCAGATTCCCCTTGGTTTAACAACACTGGGCACCTGAGAATGTAAATGGAAATGTATCTCAGTGCCACTGTCACTGGACTGGCTCAGGCCTGTGCAACGAAAGACTTACATTAAATGGAAAGGTTCGAGTTCCAGGTCTAGCATCTCGAGGCTCGTGGAGCTCACAGACAGCAGCTGACAATTTCTGAGGGAGGAGAGAGGGCAAAGGGACACTGCAGACTGGGCTGTGTCCCTTGACCTAGTAAGCAGGAGTTAGGAAACCAGCCTCATCCAGAAGCACTTCCAAGTCTGAGGGATTCTTGGGTCTTTATTGTTGACAACTTTGAATTTGAGATCCACCAAGCTAAATTAAGCACTTCTAGCTGCAGGTGTCTCCGAAAATGTGACTGTCGTAGGAAGAAGGAAAGCCAAGTCACAACCGGTATACTGTGCAGGTGTCACATGTCGCTGCGATATCAGCAACCCCCACACCACCTCAACGTGTGCCCATAGGCTGGCACGTCCACTCATCCTTTGTGATCAGGGGAGCTCACTCCACAGACACCCATGAAGAGATATAGACGTGTACCCTTTGGGAATGCACGTGGGCTCTGGGCCTAGGAGACCTGAATTCACTGACTGCTCCTGGTTAGGAACTTCTTAACTTCTGGGAATCTGCCTAACACAACACAGGACGTAAAACAGAAGCAGGAGGATGATCCTTCTGCACAGTGAATATGTATTCCTCTCATCGGTTAATAATAAAGCTGAACTGGACGGAGTTGGGGGAGATGCGAGCCAGTCGCCAAAGGAATAAGATGTGCTAGAGAACAGGTAAAGCCACAAAGTCACGTGACAAAATATAGATGAACAGAAATGGGTTAATTTAAGTTGTAAGAGCTAGTTAGTAATAAGCCTGCATCATAGGCTAAACATTCTGTAATTAATATAAGCTTTTGTGTGTTTATTTGGGACTGAGTAGTAGGGACAAAAGAAAATCTGTGGCTCTGTTTACATACAGTCAACTCAGCACTGTGGTGGCTCGGGGTCAACTTGACTGGGTCTTGGAGTGATAGAAATTTGACCAAGCATTCTGGACGCTTCTGGTTGAGATTTGAGTTAGTTGGCTAAGTAAAATAGATAGCCCTTCTTACGTGGGTGGGTTTTATATAATCAGTTGAAGGCATGGGTGGGACACAAGGACTGAATGAATAAGAGGGCATCTTCTTGAAAGAGTGCCTTTGGGCAGCCAGATGCCATGTGGTGAGGAATCCCGGGAAAAGTGGAGGGATTGTGGGTGTGTGTTCAGCCCAGGTGTTCAACCTGGGGAGTCTGATCTGATCCTGGTTGCTGAGAGCAACTCTCCCCTCCAAACTCCGACCAGATTGCAGACATATGAGCAATTTGTCATTATCTTAAGCTTTAAATTGTGGGCTGGTTTGTTACACAGCAGTTGGTACCTGAACACAGCAAATGTGTCGTGATAGCTAGGTCATTACTGAGGGTTCTGCCATCACCAGAAACACCTTTGTGCATTTCCTCCGTCCTAATCTCTAAGGGCAGAGTTCCAGGACACGGCTATCTGGGGCAGAGTACTCAGCTTGGCCTATGCTGGGGGAATACTACAGAAGGCTCAGTGTTTCAAAGACGAAGAGGCTGTTGAGATGGAAGCCAAGAGTTAATTTGGGATAGATGTCCTTGCTATCCAGGGAACCCTGCTATGCTTTTGATGGGTGTCCCATGAGCCCGTGTGGTCCCTGCCATGGTACCATCAGTGGATACTGGAGCTTTTAAGAGGACTTTCTGGAAATCTGATCACATAAGGGCAGAACTTTGAAGTGGGTAAGATCCTGGTCTCTCCTTTTCATTTCTTGGTTACCATTAATAAGGAATTTTGCTCTACCATGGGCTCCTTCCCATGATGCACTGCCTCAATGTGGACCCAAGAGCGCGAGGCCAAATAACCACAAAATGAATCTCCAAACCATGAGCCACGGTGAGCATTTCCTTTCCTTATTTTTACTTATTTGTTTATGTGTGTGGATGTCTTGACTGCATGTATGCCTGCTTACCGTGTGTGTGCCTCTTCCCTGTGGAGGCCAGAAGAGGGTACTGATCCTCTGGAACTGGAGTTACAGATATTTGTGAGCCACTGTGTGGATGCTGGGAATTGAACCTAGCCAGTGCTTGACCACAGGGCTATCTGTCTAGCTCCCAAACATTTCCATATACATATATTGATTATCTCTGGTATTTTGTTGCAGTAACAGAAAGCTAAGGCAAACCCTAAACTTTCCTCTGACTGGAACAGGGTTTCCTAGACCTTTGTACAGCTGGCTCTTTACACGAAATAAACTTCAGATACCACAGACCACCACTTAGGTGTGTTAAGAGTCTGGGATTGCTCAGAGATTCACCAGTCTGACAATTAAGATTTTTTTTTTTAAGTCAGGGACTTACAAAGGCAAAACCCACAAGGCTATGTACTTCCTGCCTTTGTGCAATCAGAGACAAGCACACATCCTGATGTACTTCCTGCCTTTGTGCAATCAGAGACAAGCACACATCCTGATGTACTTCCTGCCTTTGTGCAATCAGAGACAAGCACACATCCNTGCCTTTGTGCAATCAGAGACAAGCACACATCCTGATGTACTTCCTGCCTTTGTGCAATCAGAGACAAGCACACATCCTGACGTACTTCCTGCCTATGTACGATCAAGCACACATCCTGTGCTTTTGGGGCAACCACACATGTTTACAGATGCAAAAATACCAGCTTGTTATCTCTCATGAACAACAGCCTCCAGCATTCCAGTTATCTGCCCTTGGGCAAGCGGGGCTTACAGGTTAGAGGCATGTTTGTTTTATAGCTCTCTTAGCACAGTCATTTAAACTTAAAATGTAATGTTAGCCATCACAGGTGTGCAAGTGACCCTGCTTTTCTTTCTCAGTTGCAATGAGGGGACGATGAGAGAGCCTTCTTAGAGAGTGGCTGTGAAGGAAAGATGAACATTTGTAAGGATCCTGAAGTCGCTCCCAACATGCACACTAGTTTAAGCACTATTTTTATTGTAATTAAAACCCCCAGCCTTCTTCTCAGAGAGTCTTTCTCTCTAAAAATAGGACCATCACTTCTAAGGGGGGGCTGTCACTTTTGTTTTCTTTTTGGCACTCAACACTGAATTCAATTAGTTGATGTATTCAATAATCCACTTATGTGATTACTTTTGCTTCTCCCTCTATGTGTCGTGCTAGAAAATGTCCCAGTGGACACCTGTCTTCACTGACTAGAGAGTGTGTGAGGGACATCTGGCACAGTCTTGTCCTTGGACTTACATAGCATTCAGTGTGGGGACCGGACACAGCCCAGACCCCCTTTGGTGGCGCTAATTGCTCACTGGTTGAGAGCACTGCCAGTAGATGTCATTGTCCAGCCAGCCACATCCCAGCTGTAGAGCCCTATCCTAACCAGCACGGTGTTCCTAGGCAAACCAGGGATGGCTTCCATCAGAGAAACACAGCCCTGCCCGTCAGCCTGGACACTCTGACAGGCCATTCTAGCTCTGGAGCTCCCTGAGGTGAGGAGAGGGAGACACATTGCCCAAGGCTGTCCCAGGGCCTCCACCATGGCTCAACTCCTCCCTCTGCTCTCCCAAGCCTGACCATGGGTGCTGGACCCCAGGTTGTACTCAGTCAATAGTTTGTACTCTGAACTCCAAGGAACTTCCCAGGAAGCCCAGTCCTGAGCTTGGGGATGATTTGTTGGAGGATCCAGGAACCCCTTTCCACTGCTCTGCAATGACTCCTGCTGTAGAGAGGAGTGTCCCTTTCAGTACTAGCAGCAGGTGACTTTCTGTCCTGAGCTGGTATTGTCAGTATCTCTCTTTGGGGGACATGCGTCAGAAGAGGGGACCTGATCAGATGTCCTGTGAGCTGGCTGGATTTTTGTCAGCTTGATACAAATCTAAGCAAACCTGGGAAGAGAGGTTTTTTTTTTTTTTTCTTTTTTGATTTTTTTTAATACAGGGCTTCTCTGTGTAACAGCTCTCATTGTCCTGGAACTCTCTGTATAGACCAGGCTGGCCTCAAACTCACAGAGTTTGTAGACCAGGCTGCCTCTGCCTTAAAGCCGTGCACCATTGTTGTAATTAGGAGGGAGAGGTGTGGGTTGTGTTCCCCAGCACCCGGCTCCCAGCCCCCAGCCGCTGGCCCGCTCAGCCGCTGGTTGCTTGCTTATGCCCAAAATAACACACATGAGAACTGTATTCATTTAAACTCTGCCTAGCCCATCATCACAAGCCTCTTTTTGGCTAGCCCTCACCTCATAAACTAACCCATTATAAAAGTCTGTAAGTCACCACGTGGTGACTTACCAGAAAGGCCTAACCTGCATCCATCTGCGACCGTGGCTCGTGGCGTCTGGCTCACTTCCTTCTCTCTTCCCAGAACTTCATTTCTGTCTAATCTGCCCACCTAAGGGCTGACCTATCTTACAAGCCAGGCAGAGTCTTTATTTAACCAATCAAAGCACAGAAATACAGAAGACCCTCCTACTCCACACCATTATTGTCTGGAAGAGAGACTCTTGAGGAGTTGCCTTGATAAGATTGTTCTGTAAGAAATCTGTGGGGCATTTTCATGATAATGACAAATGTGGAAGAGCCCAGCTCACTGTGGACAGTTCCACTTTTGGGTCAGTGGTCTTGGGTTGAGCAAGCCATGGAGAACAAGAAAGCACACATCTCCATGTTCTCAGCTTTATTTTCTGCCTCCAGGTTCTTGTTCTCCTTCAGTTTCAGCCTTGACTTCCCTCAGCGATGGACTGTGATGTAGAAACTGTAAGCTGAAATAAATCCTTTCGTCTCCATGATGCTTTGGTCATGGTGTTTATTACAGCAGTAGAAATCCTGACTAAGATACTGTGGGGACCACACTGGATATGGCTTCTTCCAGTGAGGACTGGGGTGGGTGGGGTGGGGGCACACCACACGTCAGTATTTCTGTCCCATATCCTTGAAGAGAAAGATGGGTAATGCTTAGAGACCTGGCCCATGCAGACAGTCATTTGCGTTCAGTGACTGGGACATCTGATTTGGGCCCCATTTTAGAAGCCCAACTTTGGAAAGAACAGCTGAAGCCAAGGCCTAGAGCCAGATCTCACCAAGGCTAGGGATCAGTCTAGGGTCAGGAGTCAATAAAGAGGTTAGAATCAGATCCTTGTGTCAGGTGGGAACCATAGTCTGGCCTCAGAGTTGTTGTGGAGTAGGCCCAGGGGCGGTGTCAGTATAGATTCATTTTGGTACTAGCCAGGTCTTGACTTGAGGACAAGGATTAGAATTTGGTTTAGTGTCGGAGTTAATGATCCAGCCCCGATCTAAATCACAACTCAATCTAGAATTGCTGTCCTAAGCTGAGAGTTTATCTCGTTTCACTCTGGAGATCCTCAAAATTTGCCTTAGCTATTTTTTGAACTGGATGCTAGCATTTTGAGTTAGCCTGTCGTTCTGTGGAAGGGTTGGACAACTCCAACCTTGGTCTGCAGCCTGTTTTAAATACTGTTTATCATGCCACATATTTGGTTGTGCACCATCTGTGGTAACTTCAGTGCTGTAGAATCAAAGTTGGGCAGTTACAACAGAGGCCTCCTGGTTTGCAAAGCCTGAATAACTTACGCTGGGCCTTGACATTGAATTACAAACCCTTGGGGAGGGAGGGACTCGACTGTGGGTCGAAGCTGGAGTGGCTTAAAGGAAACAGAAAATCTGAGTCTCACATAAAGCCTCCGTGCTGCCAGTCAGGGCGAGACCATCGCGAGAGGTCAGTTTGGTTCCATTAAAGTCCTGTCTCAGGTCAGCCAGGATGCACCATGGGAAACAGCTGCCTGGCAGGCTATCCTCATCCCCCAAACACAAACACCATCCCACTGAGTTTAGTTGTGGGATTATGCATGCCCCCATCCTCCTGGCTGCCACAGGGCCTTCAGCAGGGAGAGGCTGCTCCCGTTTACTCCTGTTTCCTCTATCTCCACCAGTGTTGATCCCAGGTTCCTTCTCAGTCAACATACTGTGGCTCAGGCTGGCCTGAACTCACTATGTAGCTCAGGTTGGCCTTGAACTCATGGCAATCCTCCTGCTTCAAGCTTCTGACACATCTGCTTATCTGGCCACCACATCTCACATTTTGTAGACTTGTCAGTACTTGTGTGGGGGCGCCTCAAGAATCATCTAGCAAATACACAGTATTTGACTCTCAACACAAATTCTCAGCTGTATTTAAAAAAAAGTTTTATTTTATTTTATTGCAGGCGTCTGGGAGGAGGGTGCATGTACATAAGTGTAGTTGCCCACAGAGACCTGGAGCTGGAGCTACAGGAGGCTGTGAGCTGTCTGACATGGCGCCTGGGAACCACACTCAGACCCTCTAGAAGAGCAGAAAGTGCTCTTAACTGCTGAGCCATCTCTCAAGCTCCCGAATCTTCATTTGTATCCAGGAGGCACCACATTCTGATGCACCTGCTGTGTTCTCCAAAGCTCTTAAACTGTAGCTTGGTTTTCATTTCTTGGGCTGCCCAGGAAATTTCAGCACTAAATTTCATGTCTGGCGTCATATTCTTCGTGGCCCCGTGGTGACTATGCTGGTCCTTACCCCGGATATCCGGGTCCTGCTTTGATTCCAAGTATAGGGTCTGCACAGTTGCCAGCCATCCTGGTTCCAAGAAAGGGCGACTGACTGATCCAGGGTGATTCTGTGAGCTTCAGGATGGCCAGACCCAGAGCATATCCATGCTGCCAATTTTAGGGAAGACCTGTTTTGTCTTTTTCAACTGCTCCCAGGCAGCTTTAGCCCCTCAGATCCAGAGTCAATGTCTCCACCGAGGGGAAATTCTGTTGCTGAAGGCCCAATGCTTTTTTTTTTTTAAGAACATGAGTTTGGGGTGAATGGCGTGGTTCTCAATTCTGCTTCTACTTTGCTTTATGACTTCAGGAGGGCTCCTCTATCATGGCAGTGTTTTTGCCTGGAGAATTCTTGGGCACAAATGTGGCCAGGACATTTGAAGAAATGAAAGAAAAGCAAGGAGCAGTGAGTTGCCTGGGATGAGCTGGTGGAACTAATGAGGCCAGGGCTCTCAGGAGGCTGGGACATGCCATTCTCCCAGCAGAAAGGTGACAAGTGTTGGAGGATCCCTCAGCGCTTACATCAGCTACTTGTGCTGAAGGGGAAGGGTTACTGAGTCCAGCACCTCAGTGCACTGGGAAGGACCTTGCCTAAACTTGTGAAGTAGGGCAAAGACAGAAGCTAACCTAGGACTCCTGGATCTTGTATGGGAGAAACAAGCAAAGGGACAGAATCCTCCCAAAGTCACTCATGGTCCCTCACTTGGCTGTAGCCACGTGGATGATCACAAAGCCCTTGATGTCTGGGAACTGTGGGCTGACAAGGTCCACCTGCAGCTGCCTTGGGCCACTCTTGGAGGGGGTAATGTTGAACTGGATCAAGGCCCTCTCTTGAGGCTGTAAGCTGGGCACCCTGGAGGCAAGAGCAGGGGAAAAGGCAGACAGTTAATCCTCTCTCCTCCTCGGGATCAACAGCTTTACCCTCATCCATCACTCACATTTCTCCGCTTTGGCCATGTTAGTCCCTCCCTCATGGTGCTGGCTGTGAGTATGCCCTGCGCTTCCCTCCTTGGCTTTGGATCTAGTATTCCTTCTACCTTACTGCCCCTTTTCTTTCCTAACACACCAGTAACCCAGAACCAGATTCTCTCCCTAAAGAGACCTTCCCTTTGCATTAGAGACCTCTGCCTGGGAACCCCTTCTTCCTTCTCTATGCTGGAAAAGTACCTCATGTTATTGTTATCATATAGGGACCAGCCCAGATGCTAGTGATACCAACGCTTCTCCCTAACCCCACCCCACCCCACCTTCTCTCAAGGACTGCCTCTGGTCCCTAGAGTGTGAGGATTCATTCCCTCATACTCTTCTCATGGCAGCAGCCATTTTAATATCCCTAGTAACATCCATGTGGCTCAGAGCACAGATTAGTATGGCCAAGGACTAAAGGAGCAGAGAGTAAATGAATGCATAAATGAAGGTGGGTGAATGAGAGAGCAAATTAAACAACGGAGGGCTAGGTGAATGAACTGGTCAAAACTGAGCTGAGTGGCTGAATAACTGATGATAACTATGATAAAAAGAGTGGATAATGAATGAATTAAAGACAGACAATGAAGCTGGAGAGGTGGCTTAGAGGTGAAGAGCATGGGCTGCGCTCTAGAAGACCTGGCTTTGATTCCCAGCACCCTCATGGTGGTTCATAACCAAATGTAACTCCAGATCCATGGGATCCTAATGCCTTCTTGTGGACTTAGTGGGGACCAGGGTCACACATGGCACACAGGCATGCCGGTAGCACAACATGGTTATTCTTAAATATGAAAGATTAGATGGCAAGTGCATGTTAAGTAAGTGAGAAATGGAATGAAAATGAGTGACATGTGTGAATTGTCCTGAAGGATCTGCTGAGCAAGGGAAGTAATGGTTAAATGGATAAAGGCTTTTGTTACAGGCAGCAGGTGTGTCCCCGAAAGCAGAGTCTCTCCTGCTGCCTTTTCAGTGCCTTTTTCTTGGCCCTGTCCTTGTCAATCAACAGTCTGCCACTTACTCAATACTGAGCTGTCCTTGGAGAAGGCCACTGCCCTCAACCATCAGCGTACAGTCCTTTACGCTCTCCGAGAGGGGGTTGATCACCATCACTTCGACAGCGACCGCCACTCCTACCACCGCTGGGCCCAGCACCTGGAAAGGCAGCATTCATGAGTCACCCAGCATCCTCTGCATCCCCACTTCCTGAAGCCCACAGTTCTGACTGGGCCAAAGAATGTGTCATCCACATTTTTTGGCTCAGTCATCCACCTCTGCCTCCACATACCCTGTTAGAATAGCACAGGCTTCCCTACTCTTGAGAGATGGAGCTGGTGCCTGAGGCTCAGACCCCAGTTTTGGATACCCTGCATCAGCCCTGTCAGGGACAGGGTGGTAGATGTGGACAGGAGTCACCTTGATGGTGATGAAGTCCTCCAGAGTAATGTCCTTCTCCACCAGGAGCTTCTCCCCTTTACTGACAAGACACATGGCAGCCAACAGGATCTTCTTGTCCTCTGTCAGATCTTCTTTGTACTGAGAGTAAGATATTGTGACTGGGATCTTCTTCTCTGAAAGGCGGAGCACACAGGAAGCTAAACCCAAGGCTCAAAGAGGGTATTTTCCTGCCCAAAGTCACACAACAAGTACACCGAAGAATCCACATACAACTGGGCTCAAATCTGGGCCAGTGAGTACCAGGATGCCAGGCTGTTTCTCTAAGGATGCCCAGACATCTGCACAAACTCCTCATAATTATGGAAATGTTTGCTACACCATCTGTCCGTACCACCTGAAATTTGTTTACTGCTTACCAAGTGCTTCTTATATTTCAGGTCCAGAGAAGTGAGAACAAACAATGGCCTTCAACTTCCAAGCTCATTGGGGCAACTTCCTTGTAATGCCTCCAGATACTGCTTGACCATGAAGGGTTGGCTTTAGTCAGCTCCACCAACTGCGGGCAGGCTTCACTGCTATTGCCTACACTCTCATACTTGAATTCCCATGGTCCAGATCTTCTGTGTGTCTCTCTCTTACCAATTACACACATCACCTAGGCACTCTCTTCTTATGTAGCTCCCTACAAGCCATAGCTAGATTTTTGTTCTACTTGGATACATCTTATGTGTGTAACCACACACATATGCAAGAAGTCCTCTTTTGCTTGGCCCAGGCTCTACAATAATTCTATTGTTCTGCCATTTTATTTCCCTTTATTCCTGACCCCTAAAGCATTTCTACTTAGGGAAGATCCTTAAATGTCCCCATTAACTCAGAGCTTTGTACATAGCATGCTGTTCCCATACAGCAGGTTGGTCTCTGTGTTAAGACGCTGTAAGACACATCATATTGGTAAACTGTCATGTATTGTTCAGCTCACTGAGAAGCTGGCTCTAGAAATGTGGTTGTCCTTGTCCCCATTTCAGACACAAACATGTTTGTTTCAAAGTGTCCTCCGAGGTCTGGGTATAGACTGCCCTACCCCGATCTGTGACAGGGAAGAGAGAGAACAGCAATATATCCCCAGAGTAAGACACTCTGTCCTCGAGAAGAGATGGAAGTCAAACCATTTCCAGAAGACATTACCAGTGAATATCACACATTCTGAAGGAGCCTGGAGCGGGGCAGAGGCTCCACAAGTTCAGCCACAGTGCACTCAGCTGTGGAAAGAAAACTCAATTGGGAGTTCCAGCTGGCAGCCTCAACTTCCGCTTTAGTTTCTGTTGGATGTTGTGAACCATAATTGGCAGTGGTGTCTCTCTAGCTGTTGCTATGTCTCAGACACCTCACTAGAGGGGACATTACTCTGTCCTGACTCTCTTGATTGGGAGTTCCAGCTGGCTGCCTTAAAGAGGCTTTCCCAGTGGAGTTCTGATGAATGTTTAAGACATTTTTTTAATTTTAAAGTTTTATTTAATGTGTATGAGTATTTAGCTTGCCTATACATCTGTGCACCACTTGCATGCCTGGGGCTGGTGGAGGACAGATAACATCAGATCTCCTGGGACCGGAGTTAGAGATCATTATGAACCAACATATGGGTACTGGAAATCAAACCTGGGTCCTCTGGAAGAGCAGCCAATGCTCTTAAATGATTAACCATTTCTCCAGCCCCTCTGCTGGGATTTTTCTGAGTGCCCATTTTGAATCTCTCTCTCTCTCTCTCTCTTGATTATAGCAAATTCACTCGTTAAAACAGAAACTATGTTACCGTAAATCATTTTCTGAACCACACAAAACAGATTCTCCCTGTTTGCTGGGCTCCCTTACCTCACTGGGTTCTTGCTAGAAAAATCCTTTTTATATCAATAATAATAATTTTAGAAACAAACTTTTATTAAAGGACTAAGGTGTGTTGAGAATCTGAAAGCACTTCCATGGATGAACTAATAAAATCCTTATAGTTCATGGACAGACATTATAACTCTTATCCCCAACTTATGGTAATATAAAAATAACGAAGATATGGATAATACATATTGTAGCACAAATAATAAAAACCAAGAGACAGATACTGGGTTCAACGTGAAAACCAGAAAAGCAAAGCAGCCAAATCCTAGAGAAGTCTTACCTCTACCAAGGCTGGGCAACTGCAACTAAGCAGACTAAACCTCTCTCTCCTTGCATTTTATATTCCCTCTAGTACTAGGATTAAAGGCATGACTCCCTAGTACTGGAGTTAAAGGAGTAGGCTACCACCACTTACGGATTTGTTTCTGCACTTACCTTGTGTAGCCTAGGGTAGCCTTGAACTTACAGAGATCCATCTGCCTCTGTTTCTCAAATCCTGGGATTAAAGGTGTGTGTCACCATTACCTGACCTCTAGTGGCTTTAGCTTTGCCTTGTCTTCAGGCAAGATTTATTTATTAAAATGCGAATAGTATGATCATTAGATGTTAGGCATTATGCCAAATACCTTATATTTATCCTTTACTTCCTTCATGGTCATAGACCATGGTTCTCCAAGAGTGGCCCTGGGAAACTCATTGGAATGCAAATTCCCGAGTTCCATCTTGGAGAACAAGCGTATGCTACCATTGATACACTTGGGCAGAGTGTTGGCACCAGTTCAGAGCCCTGAGAAAGGTGGCCCCTCGTAAGGTGCAGATCCCGAGTCATGGATTCCATTCTCCATTAAGAACTCTGAGCCCCTTCCCCCAGGCAGTGATTCTCCGCAGCACCTCAGTCAGATGGGAGAGATAGACAACGGCTGGCCAAATGCTTACTCAATACAGCAGACACACTTTCTTCTCAAGCTCACATGGGACATTCACTAAGACAGCATATTCTGTGCCACAAATAACATATTAATAACTGTAAAACATAGAACCAATGCAGGGTGTGCTCTCAGACCACGGGGAATCTAACAGAAAACAATAACAAAGAGAACTAGAAAATCCAAAATGCTGGTGATGAAAGGATATAATGCTTTAAATAAAAAGATAAACCTGCCCCTTAGCTCAGGCTGGCCTTGAACTCTGGCTCTGCCCACTCAATCCTCCTGATCCTAGGAGTAGATGTTCCACTGTGCCTGGCTCAAGACACTTGTGAAAGCATATGAGCCAAAGCAGAAATGTCAAGATAAAATTTTAAATATTTAAAAATACTTTGTGAGGGATGTCATAAGTAGGGCTTAGAAAGAAATTTTTATTATATACATGTATATATATATATATATGGCAGGCTTAAAATTATTAATCTAGGTGTCCACAGAAAGCAGAAAAAAATTAAAGCCAACATATACCAGAGAAGAGAAATAACAAGAGCTGGGCCTGGCTACTTGGGAAGCTGAAGTAGAAGGATCACAAATTCAAAGCCTGCTGAGTCTACAGGGTGAGCCAAGGCTAGCCTGGGCAAACTGGTGAGACTGTCTCAAAATAAACTGAAAACATGGAGGGGGCAGGGATGGCACTTGTGAAGAGCCTTCAAAGCATAAAGCTCCACACCCATTCTATAGCATAACGGCAGCCACCAACCAGAAAAAGAAAAGAAGAAAGGAATCATACAAAAGAAAGATAAAGGGAATAGCACTAATTAGAGTAGAAATCAATAAAAGCTAAAGATAAAAAGAAAAAAAAATAGGTATTGAGAATCCACCAAATCTAAGCTGGTCTTTGAAAAAAAGTACCTTGAATTTATTTAAAAATTTAAACCAAGTAAAAGGATACCTAAGAAGAGCTTTTAAAATGATCTGTACTGTGCTTTGGACGAAGGGTGCGCAGCATGGCAATATTAATTAGGGCTATGCTTCTCAGAAGGCAAACAGGCAGTACACATTTAGAAGAAAAACCTGTCAACAGTTTGTAGGTAGGTGGTGAGATAAGAGGCGAGTTTTCTCCTTTGCTTTTTGAGTTCTTTAATGAATATGCATTATTTTGAACATGAAAACATGCTACAAGCCAGGAGATGTTAATTTATTCTATTACAAAGTGTCACTCTGTGATTTAGAGTTTGTGACAAGAAAATGACAAAGAGCTAAAATCGCATGGTGCCTCCTTCGTGCGTTTCTCTGCCTAAGTCCTCAAGGTATTTGTACAAGAAACTGGTCCAAAGGGATGACGGTGGTTAAACTTTGTTCAGCTGTATTCTTAGAATTCAGACAGTGTGGGAGAAGTGACAGAGACAGACAGATGACACACACAGACATACACAACACACACATGTTTTTAGAGAATTAGGAAAAGATATGTAAGAACAGAGACAGAAATTGGAGACAAACAGAGATGGAGAGAACAGTGACACACAGCTAGAGAGACAGAAAGAGGGACGATATGTGTGAAGAGTGAGGTAGAGACAGAGTGAGAAGGAGAGAGATTAGGAAAAGGAAGGAAGAATAAACAAATAGGGTTTATCTGGGAATTCACACATGAAGCGTGACATATTCAAGGCTCATAAAAAACATCCCCGACTGATTAAAAGAAAATCAACAAGGCCAGCTAAAATTATTCAAAAAACATTTCTACAGGCTATTTCACAGAGAAATGCCAAGGGTGGATTTTGGGCACATGCCCCACATGGGACGAGTTATCCACTGTGCAGCCTGGAGACAAACGACTGAGTGCCGAGGTGCTGGACCCTGGCAGTGTTCTGGGTGTGGGACTCTAGCCCCTTTCCACCCTGGGCATGGAGTTCCGCTAAGCCTGCCTGCCTGCCTGGGTTTGGGTCCTGCCACCACATACACCAGGTGTGAATTTGAACTCTGGGCGTGGGTCACTTCTCTGAAGGATGGAGCTATTACTGGTATCTAGGATGTCAGTGGACTTTAGGAGAATGACACAGAGCATGTCCTGTGTATTGTGACATGCTTCCAGCATGTGCTCATTTGGTCTGTAAATAGTCACATTGTTTGTGATGACTGGGTGATAAGTCACCTCACCCTCACGGCCAGTTTGCCACCAGATGACTGTGGACTTGAATTGCCAATCTAGTAAAGTGAACCACAGAGTCATTATTTCCTCCCCTGACCTTCAATTTTCTTATCTGTAGAGTGGGGACAAGAGGCAGGGCACTGACATCAAAGCTTAGAGCTATCCTTCCTGGGGGTGAATGTCAATCTGGGAATCTCCCTCACTGCTGCTTATCCCCAGTCAACCTGGAAAAGGAGGCTATTGGCCAGATCCCATGAGGCCACCTGATCTTACCTTCTTGTGGCCCCAGCTTCACTGTGTGAGATTCACGCAGGATCTCTGCCACTGGCTTGCGGGTATAGAGGATGGTGGCGCCACTCAGATTGACTCGGACCCGCTGGGCCCTGGTGGTGAGGCTGGTCAAGCACAGAGCTAGCTTCAGATCCTGGCCAAGCACCGGTGGTTCCAGCACTTTGAACTTGCCAGTGATGCTGGGTTTGGTGGCGGGTTCCAGGAGGTCATCACGCCAGACAGCACGCACACCAGCCCTGCGGATCCGCCTCCTCCTCCCCCAGGGTTCTAGGCTGAGCAGTTTCTTCATAGCTTTGCTGTACACCTGCCTCTCCTTCCGGGACCCTGCAGGGCATCCTTATATCAGACACAGGCAGTACCCACTCCCTCTACCCAGGTCCAGATTCTGCTGCTCTTGTCACCACTTTGTATTCCCGTGGCTCTTGGAGGGCTCAAACTGGAAGCCTGAGAATCATAGGGAGCCCTTTGCTGGTGTTCGCTTCTCTCTTTAAATATCCTCTACAACAGTTACTAACACATTAGGTTAGGAAATTTTACATAAAAATGCAGGTTTGCAGCATCTCTGACAACTGGGGGAAAAGAAACTCATTATTGCCATCATTTTTGGCTGACTTCTTCTCGGGCCAAAAAAACATCCCAAGACTCCACATTCTGAATTCCAGAAAGTCTCTATTATGGCAGATCAGCTCTTCCCTCCCACCAGCTTACCCTGATGCATCAAGAAGAGGAAAAAAGGGGTGGTGATCCCGAGCAGAGAGGGGAACCAAGGCAATGCTGGTGCCTCTGAGGTATGGATGCTTGAGAGAGTTGAGGCGAGGTTTGGGGTGTGAACATGGAACACGCTACCACAAGAGGGAGGTGGCCCCATGGCCGTCTCACCCGTCTTATGGAGCCTCAGATTATCTGGGCAATACCTGAAAGCCATGCTGTAGTAAGCACACCAGCCCTGGCAGAGACTTCCAGAACAGACACTGAACTCCTGGTTTGTGTTCAGGGAACAGCAGGGACAAAGTCTGATTCCAGTTTGAACCAGATCTTTATCACTTGGTAGTGTTTCCTCCCCCCCCCCCCAAGACAGGGTTTCTCTGTAGCTTTGGAGCCTATCCTGGAACTAGCTCTTGTAGATCAGGCTGGTCTCGAACTCACGAAGATCCGCCTGCCTCTGCCTCCCGAGTGCTGGGATTAAAGCCGTGCACCACCACCACCCGACTTGGTGGCATTTCTTAACAAGCATAAATGACTAGCCTTATGGGGTAGATTACCAACCACCCCATCCAGGGACCTACTTCCCTATGGGAAAAGGAGACCTTTAGAGTAGAGTGTTGGAAGTGACAAGGACAATAACATCCACCTGTCTTGTTTTTGTACCCCAACAAATGCAGGTTCTTCCATAGACCAGGGACTGGGGCTGTGGCAGAGGTCTGGGAGGTGACAGACTCCAGTGGCGGCTACTGCTGTTTTGCACTGTGCCTAGCCCATGTTTCCTGCTTGTACTATTGCTACCACCTGCTACTGTTCCTGTGATCACTCCCTGTACAATTACTATCCCATTTGCATACCTCTGCAGTCCTTGGCATATGGCTAATGCTTGAAGAAACAGCACTGTTATTACTGTATATGGGAAAGCTAGCACCGGAGAGGTGGGGAGCAAGAAGAGAAGGCAGATGCCGGCAGCACAGCCAACGCCGAACTGCCGTTACTGTTGCCATGTTCACATTTGGAGAGGATTGGCTCCAGATTTTCCGTGGGCCTTCTGCAGCCCACAGACCATCGTGAGGAGGCTGATAAAGTCTACTCCATGGCCCTCACCTTCTGGATACTTGTAGAGGCCCGTGATGTCCACACGAGAGTCACTTCCCACTGCCTTGGTACTGATGCACCTGCCAATCTTCTTTGTGTCTGAGTACACGCGCTCCCGCCTCTGGTCTTCATGCCACAGCCAGGTGATGTAGTCTGCATTGACCTCGGCAAAGACGAAGGGGCCATCGTGGGCTAGATGGACATCACCCTCGCGGATGGCGGTGACTGAGGCAGGGCCACACTGGAACGTGCCTGGGCAGGAGGAGGAGCATGAGCAGCATGCTACCAAGGGGGTCTGGGTCCACCCAACCATCCCTACCTTCACTCTCCTCTTGGGGCGTGGCATCCAAAACCTGCCAGCCACCATAGGATGGGCCCAGGTCCTGTCGTGCAAACCAGCTTTCATTCCAGACATGGAAATTCCTGCCAGAGACACATGGGTAAGGCAGCTGTGTGGATGCAGAGGCCCAGAGGAAGGAAGTCCCTACTGCAGACCAGCCAGGGCTGCGGCTGCAGCTCATGGGCCACTCATCTGCTCTGATAGACACAAATTCACATTTGTGTATGCATGATTGTATATGCATGATTGTGTGCACACATACCAGCCAACAACCTGCTTCCAAGATATCAGAACTCTAACTGTAGGTAAGACCAAAGATCTTGCCCTCACGCAGCTCACGCTGTCTCTGGTTGGTCTGTAATTCCTTACATACATCAGGCTCAACTCAGACTCCAGATCTTCCTTCCTGAGACCCTTGAGTGCTAGAATGACAAGCATGTGTTGTTGTGCCAGGCAAAAAGTCAGGCCATCATAGTAGCAATTGGGGTGTGTATGTGTGTGTGTCTTTATGTATGTGTATGTGTGAGTGTGTTTATGTGTAATCTGTGTATCTGTGTGTATGTACATGTATGTGTCCATGTGTGTATAAGTGTGTGTTTATATGTGTGTGTACTTCTGTGTTCCTATATCTGCATGCTTGCACATTTGTGTGCGTTTATGCCCTTGTGTGTATAAGGGTTTGTATGTTGATGTATATTTGTATATCTGTGTGCTTGCATGTTTGTGGGTTTTTTTGGGTGTGCTTATGTATCTTCTTACTTATATGTTGGTGTATGTTTCTGTGTGATTGCATGCATATATGCATGTATGTATGTATATGTGTATCTGTGTATATTTATGTGCATGTTTGTCTCTTTGTGTGCAAATGTGTGCAAGATGTGTATATCCTTGTGTACATATGTATGTGTTTTATTTTAATGAAGGGGACAGAGAGGAGGACAGGGAGCCTCAAACACTATAATAAACAGTGTGTAGAAAATGAGGGGCTTGTACCAGAGAACGGTTGGTGGAAACCTACTCTAGTTAAATGACATCTAGGATGAGGCCTGTATTCAAATGAGTTAACCAGAGAAAGACTGAAGGGAATAGTATTCTGGATAGGAGGAACAGTATATACAAAGGTCAGGAGGCAGGAAATTGTGCTCAGGAAATGTGTAAGTGTGTTGGGTGTGAGAAACAGGAGGGTAGGTAGGGTGCAGGCCGTGCAGACACTGCAGGCCTTGGCAAGGAGGTCCTGACTATTTTCAACTTCCTGTGCTCACAGTGAGAATACGAGATTAGGAACTGTGGTGTTACTTGCACAAGGCTACATAGGAAGCAAGAAGCAGAGGGAAATCAGACTCCTGCTTTAACTGAGCTGGTGTAAGGGGGTAGTAAAATCCTCTGGGAAGGCCACTCTTGTGGAAAAATACACTGATCAACACCTGGGGCTAGAGGAAGGTGACAGCATCAAGAAGAAAGGTTTGTATGAGGAGAGGAGAGAAGGATCCAGTATTTAGGACTGGACTGGGCAGCCCCTGACCCAGATTCTCAGTGGCCTGGGACCTACCACATACTGTCTTCTGTCAGGTCCTCCAAGGTCCGGCCAAAAGTGTCCACATATTTGTCCACACTCAGATTGCCATCAGTGTCATGGGCTGAGTTGAAGTTGGACACCACCCTGGTGGCAATCCCCAGGCACCTGAGGACTGTGGAGCAGAGGATCAGAGGGAGGTGCCCAGCTCGCTGCAGGCTGCTCTACCCTCTTGCCTCGGCCCCTAGTCTCTCCACCGTGGCTCTCCTCTCTCAGAGCCACCAAGCCCTCTGGGGTCTCTCAGAGGACTTTTCTGGAGATAGTCCTGTCACCCTCATGCTGGCAGGCTCTGGATCCACGCAGCAATGCCATGTACCTTTCTGAGAGGATTCGAGGACCACAGCACTGACCCATGACACCCAATGAGATGGAGGCAGAAGGAGGATTTATGCCAAATAATCGAACTGTTAGTTTTCTCTCTTCTTTAACCAAGTTTCCATTTCTTCTTCACTAATGAGAACCGACTGAGGCATATGCAAATCTATGCAAACACATGAAGATCAAGGGGCAGATGTGCTGATGAGCGCTTTCCTCACCATACCTGTGCACATGACTCCAGCAAAGACCCAGCACTGGCCGTATTTGACTGGCTTGTATCTGCTCTTGAACCACTTCTGCAGGATGGCCACACTGCCACGCCAATTCAGTGGGCTGGTGCCACCACCATATTTGCCCTGCCACTGGCCTTGTACCACGCCCCGGTCATTGTTGCTGTTCACCTGAGTGGAGAAGGCATGAGTCAAACCTTGGGCAGCCATGCCACTTTCATTGTAAAATCATTTCCAAACGTCGGAATCTCAAGTCAATGGAGTCACTCTTTGCCTTCAAGTTGCCTGAAAATGAGGGTACTCTGCTTTCTTAAAATACCTCTTTGTGTGTGTGTGTGTGTGTGTATGTGTGTGTGCATGTGTGTCTAGAATGTAGAACTCATGATTAGCATGAAAAAAGACCTGGGATTTGATCTCAGACACCTCCCCAAAGTAAATAAATCCCATTTTTATACTACTTACAACTTCCAATTATCTTCAATTTGGACGGTCTGTTGTCAAAAGTCATCTATGATTTGGGAGCATTTTCTGCTTTAAATAGCCATTTGTTAGTTAAATTTGGGACTATCAGTGATACTGCAATCATAGAGGCAGTCTGGAGCCTGCTGAACACTACTGTGTGTCAGGCACTGTCCCAAGGAGTTTAACACTACTGTGTGTCAGGCACTGTCCCAAGGAGTTTCCGTCTAGAGGGCTAACTCATTTTAAGTCTACAGTGTAAAGTCTTCTATCCTCCTGTATCCCCTCCTGTCTCCCCCACCAGAGAAAAGTGAAATGCCAAGGGATTAGGGGACCTGCCCAACTCCATTAGCAAAGGAGTGATCCATGAATTCAGGACTTGGACTTGCAGCCTGAGTGGCTGTCACTGGACTACAGTGTGCCAGGTCTGGGATCCTCTACTGGTGTTGACTCTCTGACCTCCATCATCGCTCTGAGGTCTCGTGTGTGAGGAGGAACTGAGGACATTGGAGAAATACACCTTTACTTTTAGAATCTCATGCCATTGACACCTGCACAGGGTCGAGGCTGCCATTAATAACAGACCTGAGGACCAGGAAAGCTGCTGTGAGATTGTGTCTCCTAGAAACTATAGGGAAGCTACATTTATGATACTGCAACAGTATGGCAGCCTAAACAGGACCTGAACTAGTATAACACCCATAGATGGGGGAAATCTCACGGGGCCCTACCTTTAGACAAGGAACGCTAGACAACTAAGAAATGATGAGACTGGGAGAAATGGTTTCCCCAGGGATGAGCTCCCTAATCTGTTATACAGTATCAAGTGGTCAGTCCTAAAATCGTACATACACAAGAAACACTAAACAGACTAAGTAGGTTGTGCAGTGATTGTTTGTCATCTAATAAATAAAGCTTGCCTGAAGATCAGAGTGCAGGGCTAAGCCTCTGGTTATCCAAAGAGGCCAGGGAATGGTGGCACACACCTTTAATCCCAGCACTCAGGAGACAGAGGTGGGCTGATCTCTATGAATTCAAGACAACCCTGGGCAACACAAGATTGAATCTGTGTAGAAACAGAGCTCACACAAAGGTGATCCCAACACTTGGGATTCCACACCTTTAATCCCAGCACTAGGGAGGTGGAGACAGGAAGTGAATGGCTGGGCAGAGAGAGAAATATAAGGCCGGAGAAGTCTGAGGTTTGATAGATAGAGTTTTCAGTCTGAGGTTTTGTGGAGACAGGATCATGCCCTTTCGGTCTGAGGATTCAGTAGAGGTAAAAGGTGTCTCTAGAGGCTGGCTCCTTTACTTCTCTGATCTTTCAGCATTTATTCCGATATTTGACTTCAGGTTTTTATTAATAAGACCAATTAGAATTCATGCAACAAGGTTGTACTATATATTTAAATATACATTTTAGCTTTACATACACACAAACACACACACACTAACAATGGAAGAAAAAGAGGTCATGCTTTTGAGAGAGAGAAAGGGTGATGTTATATCGGAGGGATTGGAGGGCAGAAGGGGAAGGGGTATAATAATATAATTGTATTTTAATTAAATGAAAAATTAGTGGGGTCTCTTCTGGCCTCCTGAGGCATGTGGCCTCTCGCTTATGACCAGTTAAAGTAGGCACTCCTTCCCTAGAGAAGTGGGGTCTGGGCCTGTTCCCTTTTGCCTGAAATGTCCTGAGACTGCTTTGATCACAGAAGTGAGATCACTGGCCAGACCCACCAGCCTGGAGGCCTGATTGGGAAGTCCAGTAGGCATGGCATGGGCAGGAAACAAGGAGCTACCAGCTACCAGAGCTAAAGGCTTGAGATAGATGACTCTAGCCAACAGCCTTGGGGATTAACAGCCATTCAGGAATCCCCAGCAGAAGCATCCAGGAGCTGGGTAAGCCAGTCTCATGGTGTCCTGCCAAATTCTTGACTTACAGAATTGAATGTAACACAGGGTTTGATAGCGTGGACTTTGGGTGTGGTTCATCAAGCAGCAATACGGAAAGCAAGAAGTGACTTGGTGAGATTCTTAGGGTTCGGTGCTGGGACTAGTTTGGGGTATCCTTGAAGGAAAGCTATGTAAGGACGGTAGTGGCCTTCTTACCATAGCACTGATGATCCTGGTGACATAGACTGGGTCATGGCGGTGGGACACATCGGTGGCTGGGTCATCCTGGTGGCTAGGACTTCGGTCCAGGATGGAGAGGCAGATGTTCAGGATGTCCTCTTCAAACTGCTCCCAGAGAAGCTACACTCAGAGGCCAGAGTCTTATCCACGTTCTAGGCCCTCCCACAGCACCACCTGATCTGCTGCTTGTGTTTGTGTCAGTTTGTGTCAGCTGCCTCTGGGGACATTAAAATCCTTCTTCAAAGGGTCATCTGGGAACCAGGAGGTCAACTTTTCCATGATTCCCCGTGATGGTCCTTGAGTCACATACCTACCTTACTGACATACTCCTTTGCTTCACATGTTTCATGTATGTTTGGAGCAGCTGATAACATTTAAGAACTAGGACTTTTTTCAAAATTTCCCTGACATTCTGAAAGTTTTAACAATGCTGGGCTCCTGAGTAGGAAGAGGCTGTGGCTAAGGGCAGACTCTCTAGAGGACCCGAAACTTCCAGTGTATCATAACTGACCAGTCCCTCAGCCCAGCTTTTGACCCCCAGCCTGTCCTTAGTCAGGCAGTCAAGTCCCATGTGGCACCTGGAGCCTACACAGGAAGAGTTCTTTAGTAGACTCTACACTCTCTTGATTTCTACTCCTGGTTGCTTGGGATGCTCCCCTTCCTGCCCATCTCGGTCTCGCCTACCTACGAGGACCCTAACCTAACCCATATGTGGTTTCTTTTACCTTCTGAGCTACCTTTGCTCCATTCCATACACCCCCGTTTTTCTCCCCCCATTGTCACTGGTCTTGTAGCTCCAGTCAGCCCTGTGTGGGTAGGTTCTGTATCCTTGTGTCTGAATTGGATATATGTATGGGTTTTTTTTTCCTTGCCATTCCTTGAACAATGCAGCATAACTATTTAGCATTTCCACTGGTTTGGCGTTAGGAGGGACATAGAGACAGAACACACACAGCTCGGGCCCCACACAAATCTCTCTTAGAGAAGGGACTTGAGCATCTGTGGGTTTTGGTGTCTGCACTGGGTACCAGAACCTGTTCTCTACGGACATGGAAGGGCTCTCAAAACACAGACCCAGACCAACAGTGGCAGCATGACTTGGGAACTTGTTTAAAATGCAGGTTCCTAGGCCTGCTCAAGTCAGACTCTCACAGAACCCAGTTTCCTGTGATTTCAGGAGATCTCCTATGACTCTGATGCACGCTCTTGCTTGAGAACCACTGACTTAAACTACTTCTATTTCCACACAGAACTGGTTTCTAATTCGAACTGTATCCAAAGTAACTCCCACCTTTCCAAGGGTCCAGGATAGGCCTTGGCCCAGGGGTGGTATTTGAGTAAACGAATGAATGGATTCACCTGCCCTAACAGTCAGCTGGGCTTGCTCTTCTTAAGGAGGAGGGTGGGGAGACAGAAGTCTCCCAGGCTGCCTTACCACCCCAACCCTGGTCCACCCCCTCTGGTTGTGCCCCTGAAGACCTGCCCGTAGTTCCAGCCCTGGGCCCGGATGTGCTTCTCCACGCCTCGGAAGATGATGCCACTGTCGTTAAGCACGTACTCCTGTCTCTCCTCCTCTGAGTCCAGAAACACGTCGTCCTCTGAAAAGCAATCAGCAGGGCCCCTGTGGGTGGAGCTTCGTCCCTATTGGCCTGGGAAGGGCTTAGCAAGATGAGAGAGAGCCTGGAGGCTGACGTTGTCAGGGAAAGTGGCTTACTGGCTCCGTGCATCTCTCTACTAAGACATCTTTTCTGAGTGTTTGTCCCTCCCCACCCCACCCCAAGCAGGGCCCAACCCTTGGAATCCTGATACGGTAGATGTTCCACCTTGATGCCAATGGCAGCCTTATATTTTCTAAACATTAATAAAGTTCTGATCCTAGCTACCCCATGCTGAGGAGTTGTCTTGTGACTATGTTGCAGGACTAGCCGAATGAATTCCCAGCACTGAGACAAGAGTCAGACACTGTTATTATTCCCACCTTACAGGTATGGAAACGGCCTCACAGAGAGATGCAGCTTAGAACTGCGCCTCTCCTCCCACACATGCATGCTCTTACCCACTTTTACCTACGTTTCTCAGGCCTCCTTTGACCTCCTGGACTCTCACACGAGAAGCCTCTATCTTCTGGGCCTTCTCCTACGGGTTCTGTTGTCTTGCCTGATAGTGTGGTCCCAGCTCTTGGTTTTTGTTTTTCTATCCCTTATCCTGCTTCCAAGGCTCCCGTTCCCGCCCCCGCAGATAGACCTGCCTCTGAGGATGGATTCCAGGGGATCCTTGGTCTCAGTTACGGCAGTTCCTACCTGGGCACCAGGGATTGAACAGGAGAATAAACTGGCCCAGCTTGCGGTCACTGTGTTTCCGGCGGGAAGAGGCCCTGGCACTCAGCGTGTATCGGCCAATGACTGCGTTAGAAGGACTCGCAAGGGTGACGGTGACAGTATTCTCCGTCTGTTCCTCTTTTGTAGCTGTCCAGGTGTCACCCATTTCTAGCTCTGAAGTCTGGAATATGGCTTTGGTGTGGAGAGCCTCCGATGCGTGGGGTCCTGGCGGGGAGGAGAAGGTTTCTAGAGACCCTGCCTCTTAAAGATGTTGCTTTAGAGAAACAGAACGCGATCGGCCTAGAAGCCCAGAGTTTATACCCCAAATGCTGGAATGCTTTAAAGGGAAGGACGGGGCAAGCCCCCCTCCCGGGGGAGGGAGGGCAGGGGGACAGTGGACCCCTCTCAGCTGTCCTGACTCCCAACTATCCCTTGGGCAAGGAGAAAGTGAAAGCTAACCTCTTATCTGGCTGGCAAAAGAAAGAAGAATTTGGGCTCTGAAAGTGAGTATTTTCCATGTCCTTTACATATAAAGGATGTAAAGCACACAGATGGCTGCTGTGTGCTTGTGGTGTTTTCCACCTTTCCCTTGGGAACCACGGTTAGAAGCCCTCAGGACTCAGCCCACTTCCCAGACTCTTGCTTCCTTCCAAAGCCTGGGCTACTCACTGAAGAATCTCAAATTACTGGTCATAAAATCAGTAGTCTGTGAACCACTAGGGGTACCAGCAAGACCAGTTACCTGTCTCCACAGTGAAGATGAGGGCCTCCTCGCTGTCCAGGACTCTACTTAGATCCAGGGTGAGACTGAATAGCTGGCCTCTTCGTACCACCAGCTCTGGGCAAGGGTAATCTTGGGTATGGTGGGCAGCACCATTTTCTGATTGCTGCCAGTCCACCTTGGTGACTCGGACCCCTGAGCAGGCAGAGGAAAGAAGTGAAGTCAAGCTTTTGAGGCTACTTCATCCATCTCCAACTCTGTCTTCCATCTGCCTCATCCCGTCAATGCTGGTCCACTTATTTATGACATACCATTGGTTTTTGTTATCAACATGATTTAAATTCTTCGGCCTCGAATCCCAGTAGAGGTAGGTGGATCTCTATGAGTTCGAGCCAGCCAAAGCTATATAGTGAGGCCTTGTCTCAAAAGACAAAGACAAAAACCAAAACCCCAAGCACCAAATGAACTAACAAAACAAGAAAAAAAACTCATACAAACATAATGCAAAACTTTGAAAGTTGAAACTAGAAAGTAGTTTTTTGTTCAGATTCACCTGAGAACATGGATGTATTACCTCAACCTTCTTTTTTTTTTTTTTTTGCTATTGTCTGGAGGTCTCTGAATAGCTAAGAAAGTGCCAAGAAAATTGATTATATAGTTAAAAATGAATTTGAGCAAGTAGACTAATTCCTATTTACAGAATAGACCAATGCCGAGGATTGGTGACATAGTCTTTGCATCAGCTTGGTGTCTGGGAGCCGAGATAGATTGATGAACAAGAAAGATGTGGTGTGGTCTTCAGAGATGTCATGATGAAGCTCAATGCTCATGGGCAGGGCCTCTGAGTCAACTACAATGGCCAGAGCTTGACTTGTTGGATGAGCTACTTTCTTTTTGAACTATCTACATCTTAGTTTCCAATAAAATGGCAATAATGATGCCATCAGAGAGGTTGTGAGGACAATTTCTTGTCATTTAAATCACTCAAAACATGCTAAATAAATATTCATCGTTATGTTCCGAATGAGCAGGTGCATCACCTGAATGGCTGAGTCCATACTGGGCTAATTACTGTTTAGATATCCTCTGTCAGGAGCACAAGAGCTGAAGGACAATGATGGAAGGAACTGGTGAAGTCTACAGAGTGACAAACAACATCTCCTTGGGAAGGTGGCATTGGGGCTAAGTCTTCGATTGGTGGGCCTGTCCAGGGGAGAGAAGGATGAATCTGGTCTTAATCTCAGAATCTTCACACTTTGTCTATTTGAGTCCTTTAGTTTCGGTATTGCCTGTCATACTGGGTACTGGGGACCCTACAGTCTGTGGCGTTTCTGACATCTAAGGAAGCTGCTGTGAGGGTAGATTGTTACCAGCAACAGACCACCAAAACTTGGAGGGAGACACGGAATGGACTGTGGCACTTGTATATCCATGGGTACTGTTGTACTAGTTCATTGCTTCTTGTATCCCCCCACCTCCGCTTCCTGTCTACCACAAGGGGAACAATCCTTTTCCGCCACACATTCTTGTCACCAAATTGTTATGATCAGGCACGGGTAGGGCCAAACTGAATCTTCTGAAACACAAACTAAAAATAAACCCTCCCTCCTTTAGGTCAGATATTTAGTTAACAATACACACATTGTTGGAGCTTTCCAAATGTTCTGCCATGAGTTGTGACATTGCTTGAGTTGAATTTGGTCTTCACCACACCACACAGGAGTAAGTCTGCATTTGTAGCTAATAACTCCATGGTACCTTACATGTTGCCTGTCCAGAATGCCTTGTATTCTGATAAAACTGTGACAAACATTGATATAATTAACTGTGTTGAACTAAAATCTGCTGTGGAATAATCCTTCTGTACACTGTGAAGATGGGTTGCTCTCATTGTTAATAAAAAACTGGCCAATGGCTAGGCAGGATTTTTGGGGAAGAGAGAATGCTGGGAAGGGCAGAGTCTTAGGAGTTATGCAGAGATGCCATGAAACACAGAGTGAGCAGGATGGGAAGTATGTACATGAGGTAAACCAGCCTTGGGGCGGCACATAGATTAATAGAAATAGGTTAATTTAAGTTATAAGAGCTAGCTAAAAATGAGCCTAAGCTATTGACTGAGCATTTATAATTAAGTCTCTGTGTGGTTATTTGGGGTCTGGCTGGCAGGACAGAGAGGATCAATGGTCTATATGGAAAAGTCAGCCTACAAAAATCAATTTCTTACTTACCTTTTATAGTACAATTAGAATATAATAATTGTGAAATGATAACTGAAGCCAGTAATATACATCAAATTAGTTTCAAGAAATTAGTGATAAGAAAACTGATGTATTAGTAATCTATTGCTGTTTTGTCAATTCGCTTACCTCAGAGTTTGGCTGAGGGAAACCAGAATTGCTACACTCATGCCGTGTGCTAGTTATTTCTTTGTCAGTTTGACACAAACTATAGTTAACTGGGAAAATAGAACCTCAGTCAAAGAATTGCCTTCATCAGATTGGTCTACGGGACATTTTCTGGATTGTTAATTGATGTAGGAAGGCCCATCCCACTATGGTTAGTGCCATCCTTAGGCAGGTGGGTCTGGGCTGTATAAGAAAGGTAGCTAAGCAAGCCTGGGGAAGCAAGCCGGTCAGCAGCTTTCTTCTCTCTTCCTCAGTTCCTGCCTCCAGGTTCTTGTCTTGAGCTCCTGCTCTGGTTTCCCTTGATGATGGACTATGACCTGGAAGCGTAAGCTAAACAAACCATTTCCTCCTTAAGTTGGTTTGGGTCAGTGTTTTATCATAGCAGCAGAAAGCAAACTAAGACCTGCCGTTTCTGCGCATCGGGAGCTTGCTCAGTGCTCATCAGACCGGTGTACATCTGGAGTTCCTCATGGGCGTGATCACACATCCATCCGCTGGGCTGTACTTGTCTGAAAACCTGTTTGGGGCTGGAGGACCCGCTCCAGTGTGCTTGACTCACAGGGCTGGAGAAGTAGATCTAAGTTGAGAATCAGTTCTCCACGTGGGACTCTCCCTGTGTCTAACTGTATCAAGACTGGGGACACCTGGTTTCCCTCCAGGACAGTGATCTAAGAGACCAAGGAGGAAGCTGCAAAACTTTTACGTTGTGATCTAAGAGGCCTTACTCTGCTGTCACCGCCATGTTCTATTAGTTATGGCAGTTACAAAGGTCTGCCCACATTCAAGGAGAGGAAACATTCTCCCTCTTGAAGAAAATGTGTCACTCATATTTTTGAAAAGACCATAGAAAGTAAGAAAGGTAATGATACGTGAAACTCAAATAATATTGTGATGGGTTAGATATAAAATGCCCACCCCCAAATCTGCTGGGGCTTTGTCCCCAGGAGCTGGTGCTATTTTGGAAGACCCTTGAAGCCTTAGGAGACTTTAGGTAGAGGACATAGTCCACTCACTGGGTCGGGTGTGAGTCCTCGGGAGATATTGTTCTTCTCTTGTCTTCATGGGGTAAAAACCTCCTCTGCCACATGCTCGGCACCATGATTTTCTGCCCAAATGAATGTAGCTAAGTGACCATGTCCTAAGACTGCTAAAGCTGTCAATCCAGATGAATATTTATCCCTTTAAGTTACTTTCCCTGGCATTTTGTCATAGCAATAAGAAATGTACTATACAAATATCTTTAAATAGGTATTTCCTGCCTAAAGGTACCTGGGATCTTACCTCTATTTTGTTTGGTGTATACAGCAGACACACACTAATTGTGGGCGGAGACACAGAATAGGTTTTATTTAGTAAGACTTCCTATGAAACAAGTAGTTTTCTAAGTACTTTATAAATGTTGTCTTCTGATCTCTATTAACCATTTGAGGGATGTTTGTCTCAACTTTACAAATGGAACCAGGAAGTCCTAGAACTTTGCAATCTGTGGAGCTTGGATACTTGCACTTGAGTCTGTACTTGCATGGAGCCCCATACTCTGCTACCTTTACTCCCACAAGCATCACCGGCCCAGAAGTCCCAGACTCTAAAATACAAGAGGAATCTGCATCATGGTCACTATAGCAGTGGTTTTGGCAAGGGTCATGATCAGAAGAAGATAGGAGTGGTGATTTGGGTGAGAAATATCCCCCATTGTCTCATTTAAACTCTTGGTGGCCAGTTGGTGGCACTACTTAGGGAGCATTAGGTAGTTCAGTCTTGCTGGAAAGTATGTCATTGGGGACAGACTTTGAGATTAAAAGCATAGGTCCACTCCATGATCACTCTCTCTGATTCAGGCTTGTGTTTGAAGATGTGAGCTCTCTGCTTCCTGCTCTGGTTGTCATGCTTGCTGCTTGCTGCCATGCTTCCCTGGCATGGTAGACTCCTATCCTTCTGGGACCAAGAGTCAAACTCATCTATAAGGTGTTTTTGGCAATGGTGTTTTTTTTTTTTTTTTTTTTTTTTTTTTTTTTTTTTTTTTTTTTACCACAGCCACAGAAAAGTAATGAACACAGAATAACTAAAGCAGAAGTTGGCACCAGAGAGTGGGCTGCTGCTGTGAAGAGCCAGAGCTGTTGTTTGGAAGAGTGTGGAAGTCTTTGGAACTTTAGACTAGAAAAGCGGCTGAATGTGGCAAGCAGAGCTTCCTCTGTTCTAGCAGGAGCCCTGAAGACAGCAGTGTTGAGAGTAATGTGCACTATGGAGGTTTAGCTCAAGAGGTTTCAGAAGAAAGTGAAGATTTTTAGCAATAGTTGGGCTAGAGGCCGTTCTTGGGGTAGAGTCTGGCTGTCTTCTGTCTATAACCTGAGAATGTGCCTGAAGCAAAATTAAAAAGCAAAGGACTAATTTCATTGGTAGAGAAAATTTTAAGACTGCAGGATGTTGGATCTGTGGTATTGTGATTTTTGATAACCTTTATGCAAATCAATAACCATTATGCAAATCTACAGTGAAAAAGAGCAGGCGGGCCAAAGTGAAATACAAAATGCACAGTTGGGAGAGAAAAAGAGCATCAGGATGCTTAACGTTACAGCCAAGGCGTGTGCTAGAAGAGAGGCTGTGATTGGTGGAGAGCCGCGCGCAGTTAAGGAGAGGTCTGCTGAGCACTGGAATAAAGGGAAGGGTGCCCTCAGGGAAGGACACACCCAGCTAAGCTTCCAGCTTATGGAGGAGCACAAAAAGTTCCAGAAAGGAACCGGACAAAAAAGGTTGGTGCTGATGTGACTCAAGGGGATCAGGGTTGATCCCATACTGGAGCCAGATTTGGCAGTGTTGTCCGCATGGTGCTGGCTTTATGGGCATAAAGGATGGAAAAGTAGAGAGGTTGTGGACTCTTCCTCTGTAGTTTCAGAGAGCTGCTAAGACTGGCAGCATATGGCAGGGGAGTCCCTGCATGTGAGTGGAAGAGGCCCTCAGAGGTCACTGTGAGAAACTGGGAAAGTGAAGCTTGGATGGCATTGGAGAGCAAAGGTTTTGGAGATGTCAGTCCCTGGGGTATCTCTCTATAAGAGCTGTATACAGGAACTGGAACCAGCCCAAGAGAGAGACAGAGAGAGATGTGTGTTCCTGGCAGAAAAGCTGGAAGGGTGGAGTCATACAAGCCCTTTGATGATGGCCATGGAGCTCCTGGAGTTGATGTTTTCCTCACTGGGTTCTAATCCTGCTTTGGTCCAGTATTTCTGTACTATGTACCCATTCTACCCTGTTGGAATGGTAATGTATATTCTATGCTATTATATGTTGGAAGTATGTAATTTGCTTTTTTATTTTACAGGAGGTTACAATTAAAAGATTGCCTGAGTCTCAGAAGAGACTTTGGGCCTTTAAATAGGCTTGAGACTGTGAAAGACTATGGGGACTTTTAAAGTTAGATCAAACACATTTTGCATTTGGCCAAAAACCTCTGGGGACCAGGAAGTGGAGTGTGGTTGTTTGAATGAGAAATGTCCTCCAAGATCAAGGTATTTGAGCATTTTGTCCCTAGCTGGTGGCACTGTTGAAGAGATTTCAGAGGTGTGGCCTTGTTTGTAAAAGTGTGTCACCGGGGATGGGCTTTGCCATCGGAAGTCTCACACACTTTTAGTTTCCTCTCTTCTTGTGCTCTGGTTAGAGTTGAGCTCTCGGCTCCCTGCTCTGGGTGCTATGCCTCCTGACTATGCTGGTCTCTGGATCAGTAAGTCAAATAAACCGTTCCTTGTATACATTGCTTTTGGTCACGGTGTTTATAATAGCAGCAGAGAAGTAACCAGCACAGTAGGTAATGATGCTTTCCTTTTTAAAGATTCTAGTATCTTTATTCTTATTTTTTAGCTCAAGGACCATTTTAGTAGAGTTTTAAAGAAAAATAACAGGACAGGCGAGTTGTAAATCTCAGCAGTGCTGGGAGGACAGAGTTGGAGAAGAGGAAGAGGGAAGCCACGCTTCCTCAGTTAGGGTCCTAGGAAGCAGGCACATTTGGCAATGGACATTGAAAGCCACTGTAGAAAGAAGCAGTGCTCTTCAGAGAAACAGAAAGAAGGTCCAAAGAAGACTCCAATCTTCCAAATTCCAAAAGATCTCTAGAAATGAGCTCAGCCTGGACTGTAGGAGGAATTTCTGGGGGTTAGATAGAAACCAGCATTTCTCAGGAACTTGTAAAGCTGGTTCCCCTCTACCAAAAGGAGCCATTTCCATTATCACCGGCAGAACGGACAATGGCTACCTGTGGTGCCTACTCATATACCAGTGTGCATGCTGGCCTCCAGCGTCACAAGTACCTGTTACACATTTCTAAGCCCACATCAGTGTCCTGGTCTTTTTCACCTCCCCTCCCCTAAACTCCTCTTGCTCATGGACTTCCATCCTTATTCTCCTTATAACCCTGCTATTCTCAATATCTGACCACACCCCTCTCTACTTGCTTTCCCCTCCCCCGCTTTCTCCCTCATCCCACTAGCTCCTGCCTATCTGTGAGAAGGATGCAGATGCCTCAGAAGGTAACAGGAGCTGGTGTGATCCGGGACAAAGAGAGAAGAAACCAGCCCAGATTCCCATGACCCCCTTTTACCCACCCTGAGCCATGTCAGGGCTGAGATAATTACCTCCCAATAACCTTATCGCCTACTCCTGGGATGAGTCAGAACCACCATATCATTATGCTTGAATCTCAGAATCATCTCTCGTGGCTTCCTAGACTAGGGTCAAGCTTCTGCAGCTGACCTACCACCTACTTTTCTTCCTTCCTTACCCTCCTCCTATTCTCCCTTTCTCTCTGACAGTGTTTTGTGACATCCAGGATTCCCTCAAATTCACCATGTAGCCAAGGATGATCTTGAATTTTTTTAAATTATAGTTTTTTAAAAAATTTTGAGATTATAATATTACAGCATTTCCCCCAATTTCCATCCTCCAGGTTCATATACCCCTTGCTCGTTTAAATTAATGGTCTCTTTGTCTTTAATTGTTACACACACACACACACACACATACTCCTAAATACATAATTTTATAACCTGTTGAGTCTACATAACATTATTTGTAGGCAAACTTTGAACTTTATCCTTGCTTCTGCATCCTAAGTGCCAGCAAAGGCACCTGTCACTAATCCTGGCTCCCTCAGCTGAATTTCTTTTAAAAATGTATTATTATGGCCAGGCGGTGGTGGCGCACGCCTTTAATCCCAGCACTCGGGAGGCAGAGGCAGGCGATCTCTGTGAGTTCGAGGCCAGCCTGGTCTACAAGAGCTAGTTCCAGGACAGGCTCCAAAGGAACACAGAAAAACCCTGTCTCGAAAAACCAATATATATATTATGCATGTTTCTATACTTTCATGATGTGTGTGTAGGCATACATGTGCATGCATAATGAATGTGTGTATGTGTATGTGTGCGTGTGTGCACAATTGGGTGCATAGTATACATGTAGAGATCGGAGGACAACTTTTGTGGCATTAGTTCTCTCCTTGCACCTTTATGTGGGTTCTGGGAATTGAACTTAGTTTTCCAGGCTTGCACAGTAAGCACCTTTATTGCCTGCACCCGTTGAGCTATCTCACTGGTCTTCTGCAAATTCTTGCAGCTCTTGAAGAGGTAGCTTACCTACCTAGACATGCCAGCAAGCTCTTCTTGCTAAGCTAATATCGTCATTCTTTCAGATTCTCTCCATTCCCTCTCCAATACGGCTCTTTCTTTTATGCCTTGGTGGTTCTGCAGGGATATTAGCCTAGAAATCATGACCTGCCATCTTGTTCCAGCTTTACACCTCTTTACAGTTCAGGAGGTCCCGGTCCCTATCTCTCTATGATCTGCCCTTGGAGATTCCCCTGAGGTGACCTAAGTCATTCAGACCCATTGGCATCACACCCTCCTGACTTGCCATCTGTGAAATGATGGTCAGGACTCTGTGAGTTGGGAGGTGGGGGGAAAAGCCACAGTTATGGTGATTACATCCAATTCTATCCTAACTGGTGTCTCCCTAGTTGAGGGAACAGTGAGACCAAAAGCACGGAGGAAGGAATCTTACACACGAAACAGTGTAAAGGAGGAAGCAAATTCATACATAGGTCACAGTTGTCAAGAAACTCAGTGGCACTTCCCCTTCACCCCAGCTCAGATCCTCTCTCTGAAATGAACGCTTCGGTTCATAACCTATGTTCAAGGATGTTTCACACTTGTTTGCTCTCTGTTTTTCTCCTCTGTACTAAGAGCTCCATGAAGCTCAGCCCTGGTTCCTATTCTCTCGGAGAGTCTGGGTTAGGGCTTGGGACCTCACAGATGCTCAGTGAATTTTAGGTAAGGGGTGAACCTCTCTCTCTGCCCCTTGGATGGGGTATGATAAGGAATATAATGCTTACCAACCACCTGGGCCTACCCTTGGTGGACCAGACCCACCCACATCAAGCTTACCCCATACCCCCCACTCAAGCAGTCCTGTGCTGATCCTGTCTTTCCGCCTAACTTCTTACTTTTGCAAAGCCAAGGATCGAGCGGCAGGGTATCTATGAAGCCCCTGATAAGACTGGCAGACCTGCTGCTAAATCCTGATGAGACCTGGGCAAGCTGTTCCCTCTCTTCTGAGCCTCAGTGATTCTATCTGTGAAATGACCCACAAAGACCTTACGGTTTAGGAAGTCTGTGGCTAGCTGCTGAAACAAGTATCTCTGGTCCCCAAGTGCTCCTTTTGGTCTTCTAATCAGCATGCAGATGTGAAAATGGTTACACAGCTCCTTGCCAGGTGCCAGGGAGGGGCTAGGGCAGGCAATACCTGATCTGGAACTTCTCTGGTTGACAGAACTTAAGGCCTGAGGACAGCATGGAGAGCATATTACCAGTTCCGGGCCTTGTCCCTTAGGGAAATGCAGGGTGAGCCTTCAATCCCAGGCTCAGAACCCACAGAAGCTCTGTGTCAAAGGCTGTGCCCATCAGGCAGAGAGAAAGAAGGGCCTAGTGTATGTACTGTGAACCCCATAGACACCCATCCTCCCCAAGGCTTTCCTACTTCCTTCCTTTTTCTCACTCACTGTCTCCTCCTGGTCTCCCTTTGCATTTTTGTCAGGCACTATGAACATCAGCTCAGAGGTACACAGCTGAGCTCCAATATAGGTTGTGCTCCTTGTGGACCGTGGGAACTGGAGCAAGTGAGTGAACTCAGTCGCCTGGTGGGAACAGTTTGCTGATGATTCCTGCTGTGGAGTATTAGAGGATTAAATGAAATGATCCACAATAGTCAGAACATGACCTGACGCATACTAGGAACTCAGCAAATACGCTGTTAATCACGTTCCTATCCTCAGTATTTATACACTACCCCCTGGCTGCCACTCCAGTGTTCTGCCAGACTCGTGTGCTCGCTGTCTCTGTGGGCCCCTCTGAGGTTCAGATGCCCTTCCCTGGGAAGTGGAGGTTATAATGCCTTCCTCCCATGGTTCTGAGAAGCACTGAGTAAGGTAGACAATGACCAACTGTACCAGTTAGACAAGGAGATTTCGAGAGTGGAAGGGAGAAGCCATTAACAAACACTGTAGAAACAGCAGGCTCCAACCAGAGGGGATGACGCCCCTGTGAATGGGGCACTTAGTTCCAGAGCCACAGTTAGGGGCTCTGTAGATGGGGAGTTTTAAAATTGTCACCTTCTTTCCAAAATCGCTTCCTCTCTCCCTGCCCTCCTACTCCCCTGTGCACACACTCTGGTCTTCATTTCACTCTCTCTTCTTCAGCTCTGGCTGAAGTTACTGCCCTGCCAGCCTTGGAACAATTTTTAGATCATCCTATTCGATCCATTCTGTTGCTATAGAGACACCAAGGCTCACAGTGAGCAAGGGACTTCTCTCATTGAGTGAGTGTCAACATGTCATTCCTCCAGCTCCAGGGACAAGAGTTCTAGACACAGTCCATTGCACTTCAGGTTACTCTCAGTTTGGCCCTCGCCCACTCCTTTTCCTGCCAGTCTCATTCCCTCTTCTTCTAGCTTATGTATTTACCAGCATAACAAAAAAACCCCCTGTGTATAGAAGGCTGTGTCCCACTGGCTCACTTGCTCCCTGCCATGATCTCCACACCTACCCTACATTCTCACAATTTTCTTCCACATCACAGTGACATCACAGAGCTATGTGACAATTCTCTGTCCCAGCCTGACATGGCACCTAGCGAGACTGAGCATAAAAACCCTACTGTCATATCATCCAGACTCAGGTCTTTGTATAATTGTTTTTTAATGGGACCCATTATGGGTCTGCCCTGAGCATGCATCATGAGCACCTGAGCTCCATAACTAAATGATTAATGGGGAGTTGCCCAAGGCCTTCCTGGAGCTGCTGCTTCATCTCCCTTTCCTTCCTGGTCCTTTGGAAGCCAGCATCTCTCACTCAAGTTGATAGTGACCCATCAGCTTCAACCAATGGTTCCTAAGAGCCAGTTGCACAGGGAGTATTTCACCATCTCTTAGAAGTTCTAAACTGAAATTGTTTGTAACTCATTGATGGCTAAAGGGTCTCGTTGCATTTGCTAATACTGATCAACTGCTAGTAACACTGAAGACCCATGCTGAAGAGAATTCTGGGACCATATCCAGGCTCTGTCAGAAAGAGCTCTGGGACAGACTAGTGATATCTGTCTGAACAGGACAGGAGGGAGGGTCTTTTTTGTAATGGACATATTCTCTATCAGGCTCTGGTGCCCCATTTGCCTATGATCCAAGGAAGGAACACCCCAAAGAAGCTAGGAGAACCCAGAAAGCATGGAAAATTAAATCCAATGCAACATTCACTTTGTATGCTGGGCATATTGGCTCTGGCTCCGGCATTTCATTTTATTTGTGGGTATGTGTATGACATGTGCCTGTATGTTTGCGTTTGTTGTATGAATCCCAACACATACATCGGAGGACAAAGTACATCTTCAGATGCCAGTCCTCACCTTCTGCACTATTGGGGACAGGGTCTGTACACACCAGGCTGGCTGGCCCATAAGCTTCTGGGGATTCTCCTGTCCTCATCTCCATCTCACTGTGGACCGTTGGGATTACAAATGTGTGCCACTCTGCCTGGCTTCACATGCCTTCTGGGGATTTGTACTCAGACTCTATGCTTGCACAGCAGGCCTTTACCCACTAAGCCATCTTCCCAGCTCCTGACCCCGTATTTTACAGAGAGAGACAAGTGGTACCCCAAAAAATAGTCACAGATCTGACACTGGTGTTCCAACATTGGCTTTGTCCTTCCTCTGTAATAAAGTTTGGCCTTGCTAAATCAATGATTACGGAAAGAATATGCAGGTCATGAAAAAGCTCTAACCCAGAGAGAAACAAAGCCAGCTCTCTCTACATCAGCCCTGGATGGGGAAGCAGCCTCAACTTAGGAAACAGCACCCATCTAGGAGCCAGGCAGGCATGACTGTCCACTAATGCTGTCCACTACCATGAAGAAATATGAAGTTAAAATACGACAAGGAGCCGGGTGGTGGTGGTGCACACCTTTAGTCCCAGCACTCAGGAGGCAAAGGCAGACAGATCTCTGTGAGTTTGAGGCCAGCCTGGTCTACAAGAGCTAGTTCCAGAACAGGCTCCAAAGCTACAAAGAAACCCTGTCTCCAAAAACCAAAACCAAATCAAACCAAAACAAAACTACAAGGAAAAGTCACCTGCATTTGAAAGAATTAAACTAAGTAAGAGTTGATGGACACATTTTCCCACGATGCTGAAGAGTGGAAATAGCAGATGTAAAACCGAGAGCATCCCTTAGAGACCTCTGACTGCAGGTTCCTGGTTCTGCTGGCTGGTTCCCACTGGATTTCAACACCTAACAGGGTTTGCTGTTTCTATTCCCTGTGTTGGAGTTGTGCTGTGGGGACCCATTTCCTGAGTCTACTGTCTTTTAGGCCCATGTGAGCTATTGTGTGACAGCACAAAGTTCCCTGGGTCCCTTCCCAGCAAGCCTGTGAAACTGTTTGCATTATAACTCCCATGGTTGAAATGAGGAGATCTCCTTGCAGAGGTATACAATTCTTTTTACCTCAGAGAGAATTCCTCTTGCCCTCAAGTACATGGGTTCAAATTAGGAGAGGATGTGGCTTATGAGGTTCCTCATGGGGCTCCTTTCTATGTCTCATTTGGTCCATGGTCCCCAACTATGTCCAGGAATGTCTCTGAATCTGCATAGTGTGTGCATGTGTGTGTGTAGATGTGAGTCCTTCCCTCTAGTTTCAGTTCCTGTCTCCTCCATTAAAATATATGGAGCAGGTCTGACCCTAGTTGAGCCGTGGCAGTGATTCACAGGGTGGTTTGGGGCTAGCTCTTCCATCTCGTGATGACTATGAGAGAGTACCTTGTGGACGAACCAATTCCGAAATCTTAACAAGAAATAATCAAAGTTTGATCCCAATCAGCACCCCTCCTGCCCCACATGCATGAAAACTGCTCTGGGGGACACCCATCGCCTGGGGTCCCCAGCCACTGCTCACTCACCTGCCATGCAACAGCCAGATGTACTCCTCGTCTCTGTGCAGCAGTGTGTAGAGTGTCAGGATTGTGTGCCAGAATCTCCAGTCAGATCCACATTAATGAAGAACATCACAGGGCACTCCTAGGCAGCGAAGTCAGAGCTCAGAAGAGGTGTGGCCTCCTTACCCCAGCAACGACATCCATGAGACACATAATCATCCTGTAATTGCTTTGGTTTGCACCTAGAAGGTGTCCGGCGTGGGAGTGGCTCCAACCAAGATGCCTTTGAAACATGGAGGTGAGGGCTGCACTACAGGAGGAACAGGCCCAGGAAGGTCACAAGATGAATGACGAGTGAACCGGGAGAACGGGAGGGAGCTGATGGTTACCATGGTCAACTATTCTTACCACTCACAGCCCTCTGAAGAGCTCAGAGCCACTGGAAGACATGTGATAGTAAAGCTGCAGGGTCTGGACCAGAGTCCAGGAGTCATGGTGCCCAGTCCAGGCTTTGTCTTCTCTTCCGGCCAAGATGAGAAGAGTCCTGGGACCACAGCTATCCTCTAGGTCCAGAGGCATGGGCCTGAGATTTTACATGGACAGCACCCAGCTCTCTGCACCCTCTGTGGCACCTGCGCACACACCCGGTACGGGGCCTCGCTTCTGCTGAGGAGTCCTGAGGTCTGGAGGGACAGCCTTCAACCCACACAGCCTGGCCTGAAGCTCAGGTCCTCTCCATCCTTGAGTCTTAGCCAAGGGAGTGCACTCTTCCCATGTTAGTGGAGGATTATTAAGATAACCAGCAGGCAGAGACAAAAGCTTTGGAAGCTGGGATTAATTGTTCCTCCTCCAACACCGACTATGTGCTCTCCCCACCATTGGGAATCTGGGAGTTGGGGCGTTCCTCTAGTGATTCTATCTACTATTCGTTCTCTATGAGAGGTCTGAGCTTTGAGGGAGAAGACAGAGTCGCAAACATCTGCTATACCTTCCTTGGGAAGAGTCTTGCCTGGTTTTGGATTCCTGCAAGGCTTCCCTAACACAGCTCACCTGCACGGAGGAGGGGGCAGTGACCTGGATTCTTGGGAAAATGTAAATATGAAGAGAAAAGTTTATTACTTGATTAAAAGCCAAGACTGATCTGCTAATTCTCTGAGATGGCCCCAGCCTGAGTCTTGCATGGCTGTGGCTTCTGGCAAACTTCCTCCCCTCCCGGAACCTTAGGGGATCTCTAGCTATAAATAGAATGGACAGTATTAGTTTTAGAGCCATTCTAGCTCAAAGATTCTGAACCCCAGAACCCTGCCGTTCTAGCCCTGCAGATTTTTATGTGCAATTAAATAGAGGAATCTTATTTTTATAGAAGCTGGTCGGGAAGTTTCTCTTTGTAGGGGAAATACTTTGATGGGTGACTTGAACTTAAAGAGCCCTGATGTGGGCTGAGGCAAGGCAGGAGGGGCAGAATCTGTGAGAGATGCTCAGGGAGGAGTGAGAGTGGTGTGCCTGTGCTATGTGACACGACTGTGCCAGGGGCCACCGGAACGTTCAAGAAAGTGTATAAAACGTCAAAAGCACTTTATTTATTTTTTTTAGAAAGTGACAGAGAGCTTGAGCTCTGCTTGGTGCACTGCAAACATGTTTAATGGGCCATTTCCAGGCCCACGTTGCCTTATAATTAACTGACTCCTGGCGCTAGCTCAGGGAAGCGCCTCTGCTAATGCCCCGGAGCCTGCTTCCTGGGCAAAGTCCGAGCTCTAATGAAGCTGCTTTTCAGCCTGGCAGGGTCAGGCTCCTCCCCAATAATGACAGTCTATCTCAGGTCCCTTTTATGTTTCATCCCAGGTTTGCCTAGACAAGGTCTCCCAGGGGATGATCCATTTAAGATGACTAACCCGCTCAGAAGGGATCCACACTCAGATTTGGGGGCCAGCAGCAGTTTGGTTGAGTGCTTGCCTGTTATTTTGGAGATAAACAGCTGTGCAATCCTCGGTAAATTAAATACCTTTTCTGGACCTGGCGCCCTCACCTGTCATATAAGGGTCCAAGCTATAGTTTACAATCCCAACATTTTCTGATTCTAAGCTAGAGTCAGGCTAGAGGTGAGAAACAGTAGCCAAAGGCTAGAATCAGTTCAGAGTACCCCAGTGCAAACACCTGGAACAGACGCAGCCTACAGCAGGTGCATGTTTTGCTCAAAACCCATGCCCGTGGAGTAACCAGACACTTCAAGAAAGCAGTTTAATCGTTCTTGCTGCTCTGAAGAAACACATACTCATGTAGAAAACTCAAGCGATATGGAGAGAGACGAAACATGCATATGTATCACCACAAACATATAAATGGATTTATAGAAACCTAATTGCACAAAGAAGCTATTTGTAACATGACCTTTTTAGTTAATCACACCGTGTGCTCCTCATTGTGAAAGCACAGACAGGAGCCAGGCAGCGTCAATGTCAGCAACTGTTGTGTTCCTTTGTGTGATTTAACTAGCCACTCCCTAGTTGTGGGAATTTAGTTTTTTTCCGGTTTTCAGTCCTTATGAAGAAATGAAATATTTTTCTATGTGTTTTTGTGTATTTTTAAGACAAGGGTATATTTTTATTTATGTGTATATGTATCTGTGTGTGTGTGTGTGTGTGTTTATGCCACATGAATGCAGGTGCCTTTGGAGGACAGGAGAAGGCCTCAGATCCCATGGAGCTGGAGTTACAGGCAGTTTTGAGCTGCCCAAAAATGGATTCTGGAAACTGAACTCAAGTCCTCTGGAAGAGAAGCAGGCTCTCTTAACTGCTCCAGAGGTTTCATTAGTGGGATAACTTGCAGGAAGTAAAATTACTGAAGTGCACCTATTCTTCAAGTAGCAATTTCCCACATAGGAATTTGTCTGGCAGATAAACTTTTGTTCAGACACTTATATATACAAGGTATTTAATACAACATTAATTATGATGAAAAGAGAAAATACCTTTGTTGACCAAGGTTTTCTGTCCCGCCTAGTCCTGTAGCCATTAAGTCTCAAAGAATCACACAGAGGTCTACATTAGTTATAAACTGATTGGCCCCTTAGCTCAGGCTTCTTATTTACTAATTCATACAACTTACATTAGCCCATAATTCTTATCTGAGTTAGCCACGTGGTTTGTTACCTTTTTTGGTAAGGCAGTGACATCTTGCTTCCTTTGAGGCTAGGTCACAACTGCAGAATGTGCTTTCCTCGTCCCAGAATTCTTGTTGCCCTTCCTCTACTTCCCGCCTTGTCACCCCACCTATACTTCCTGCCTGGCTACTAGCCAATCAGCATTTTATTACAAAATAATACAAGTGACAGGATAAAAGACTATTGTCCCACAACATACCTCTGTCTTGCATCAAATGTTTTCATGTGTGACAACATGATGCAGCCATTCAGTAAAGGGAGACTAGTGGAAAATGCTGATATGAAATAGTGTCTTAGATACATTGCAAAATTAAAAACAGAAAGTTAGGTGTTAGGCAAAGGGGGGAAATGAAGGCCAGAAGTAGGTAGAAATGATTTTTGAACTCTTAGAAATATTTTACTGTGTGTCTATACTATCTTTTCAAGAAGATTATTTAAAAGAATAGTAACAGCACAGTGTGCTTATCTTCCATTCTTGGTCTGTGCACACTTACTTTCACAGTGCCGTGTCTCATATAGCACTCCTGCCCCGAGGGCTCCATGGCATGCCATCGTCTGTAGAGCCCACGTATAAGCCTTGCTCTTGGCCTTCCATACCTTCTGCAGCACATTCTAATGTTTGCTGAGTAGTTTTCTTTCTCTGTGTGAACAGTCTGCCTCACATAGGGTCAGTAGCAGCTGCCACATCACCCCCTACGGCACCATGGCAAGAAGATGCTGAAAGAGCTGTTTCCAAAAGTAATACTTAATCTTAAGTGGTGTAGTGGAGCCAGGCATGGTGGCTTACGTCTGTAATCCCAGCACCCAGGAGACTGAGAAACAAGAGAATTGTTGAGTTCAAAGTCAGCTTTGGGCCACATTGTAAGACCCAATCTTCAAAAAAGAAAGGATGAAATACTACATACTACCAACTGAGTATTGAGGCAGGATACCACAGTCAACAGTGCGGTATCAGAACCTGAGTTATCTAGTACCCGGCAGAGGTCATGGGTTTAGAGAGGCTTGTGTCATGCCATTTGCTCGAGATCTTTGCTCTAGAGTCAGACTACCTGACTCAAATTTCAGCTCCACCACCCTGTTGGTAAATAACTTAACCTTCGGTGCCTCAGTTTCCTCATGCGTAAGATGGAGGATGAAGACATCTGTCACCCGGGGTTGCTCTGGGAATTAAGTTCCTGTAAGTAACATCAAGCATGGAGAGGCATGCCTGGAATAGAACGGACAGCTGCAGGCCTCCTTTCTGGGGTTTGCTGTGCCGGGGATTGAGTCTGGGGACCTCCCAGGCCAGGTGTGGAGCCTGCAGAACCTCAGCACTGCTGCTGCTTTCTTCTCGCGTCTGAGCTTGGCTTTCCTACGTGGATCGGTTCTTTCAAGTCAGAGGAAGAGAGACCAGCAAAGAAACTGCCCACACCTTTGTTCTGCTCTTTTTTTTTTTTTAATTTTTATTGTTAAAAGAAAAATTGTTCTGCTCTTTTATCAGCACACCTTGGGTTGGACTGGTTCTTCTACCCCATGTCTGTCCTTGTGTTTGTGCAAAACCCCTAGCCCAGCTGAGCTCCCAGCCGGAAAGCCTGACCTGGCTGCAGCAACTTCAGGGCTCTCAGCTCTTTGAAGCTTCCTTCACCCGTCTGTCTGTCTGTCCACAAACCTCATATTGCAGTGGGTTGTTTTCCTCCACTTGAATCCCATTGACAGAGGTTGGTATGAGGACTTTGCATTCTGTAGTCCCCCCATTTGCTCCCAACATCAAACTTTACATTCTACAGATAGCAGATTGTGCCAAAATCCTCCATCGTGTTGACGAGAGTAGAGAGGAACAAAGACTTCTTAATGGAAGGTGAAAGAGGTAGGGACATCTCCAGGGAGCCTTGTGGGCCCTCCCCTTGGATTAGTGATCAAGGTTTTATGTGCTTACTCAAAGCAATCACCTTAGAGAAAAATAAGGATTTTCTTGAGTTTACTTACTTCTGAGTTTACTGTTGTTTTGATTATTATTGACTGAACCCTATAGTATTTTCAGAGCTTGTGATATCTATTCACCCCTGTCTCAGGGTGTCACAGGCTTGGTTATGACTCTGGTAGAGTGTGGTCCTTGAGCTAACAGTCTCTGTATTTCTAGATTGCCGAGTAGAAATGCAGGGTATGTCTTAGAGCCCTTCCTGTCTCTTGGATCTTGTCCTCTAAAGGCCCATGTATTAAAGGCCTAGCATCCAGCCCTTCCCCACTACTGGGAGATGGTGAAGACGTGGGGCCTAGTGGAGGGTGTTTAGATCAGGGAGTAATAGGACCCTCTTCTTTCCTTTTCTTGTCCTCACCAGACCTAGTCATGAGGTTAGTGGCTTTCTCCAGCCATGTGCTTCTGCCATGATGTAAGCCTTACAGCAGGCATACAGCAATGGAAGCAGCTGATCACAGATGGAAAATCCCAAGCATGAGCCAGGATGCCGCTTTCTTTTTAAAAAGTTCATTATCTTAAGTACTTGTTAGAGTAACAGAAAGCTGCCTAATACAACTACTAAACCAGAATCTTCATTTGAGTAATTCATAGGGTGATACACACACACACACACACAATTTTGGGAAGTTCTAGTCCTCAGAGAAAGATTGAAATTCCTAAGACTTTTAATAAACTTCTATAAAAAAGTATTTGGTTGTTGTCTTTAATTTTTTTCCTGAGTGAAGTTTTCTAGTGGCTATATGAAATGTATATTTCACACACACACACACACACACACACATATATATACATATGTGTGTGTGTGTGTGTGTGTGTGTGTGTATGAATGGAGACTTCTCTTATGGGAATATAGCTGCTCTCAATTAAGCCTTCCATTTAATGAGTTATGTAAAAAAAGGCAAAATGTTCTCCCCAATACAATACAAAAACAAAACAAAGTAAACAAATTGCTGAGCCATATCTCTAGCCCTTCAACACATTTTTAGAGCTGCGGCTGGAACCTTGTTCTCTTGTGGGACTCCAGAGTCATTCCTTTAAGGAAAATGACGATTGATCCACCTCACAAGGGATGGGAAGTAAGGCTAAATATGAGATCACTCCCAGAAAAATTAAAGGCATTATTCCCTGAAGAGGCACCCCATGCCCCCATGGTGTTAGAAACCCCATTTTCAAATTCTGAGGTTCTAGCAGCCATAGGCATGTTGTTGCCCATGAGAGGACTCCAAAGTCTGAGCAGCCAGCTGCTGTGTACTCCAGCCAGGCATCACCTACATCATCTTGGGGACTCATCCTCACAAGACAGTGAGTCAGAGGACACCTCTGAACAGGTCTGCTAGCAGGCCATCCTCTCAATGGATCTTTGCTAATTCAGCTATAAAACGCAGGTGATACTGATCTCTCCAGCTCCGAATGAAGTCATTGGCTAACTAATAAAAGTCTATGAAGCCTTAACTCATTTCTTCATCGCCTTGTCCTGAGAGCCATGGTCCTGTTGGGTGATTGAGACAACCAGAGTTCAGACCTTGGGGAGAGGTGCTCATCTGCAGGAAGCCAAGGCCCCCTTTGTCGGGGACCATCGCCCCAACACAGAAATTGGTGCTTTGCCCTAAGCATGTTCTCAGTGGCGTGTGGAAGAAACAGGCTTTCACACCATCATCGTTCAAAGGCAGCTCAGGACTTTCTGTCCTTCCAGCATGACCTGCGTTTATTCTCCCCCTTCCAG
>JAQHUG010000170.1:1442607-1460502 GCA_028555095.1 Dicrostonyx torquatus | reverse complement strand
AAATATGAATCTGTCTGACTCTGTTTCTCTCAGCTGTAGCTTGACATTGCTCTGTAAATTCTGTTTTCCACAATAGATAATCTCCTCCTGACAGACAAGCCTTGGCTATCTGCTTCCAGTCTGCTGGAGGTAAAGCCTCTGCTGCCATATTTTCCACCAGTGTCTGAGTAAAGGATGCCATTGCTCCATATTGAGTGCAAGCGGTTTTCAATTCTTTGAGTAACTTAAATGATATAGGTGTATGCATCCTAGTTACATTTCCCTGTGTATCCCTCTGTTCCATAACTGGGAATAATTGAAATCCTTGCATTTCTTCTCCTCTGCTAATGGCTTTTCTGAGACAAGCTTGTAGAGGCAATTCACTACTATCGTCATGCCTCTGCTTCATTTTTGGCGTATTCTGAACTGAAGGCTGATCTAAACCTGCCATTGCTGTAGGAAAACTATCATTCTTCCGACAAGAATCCTGTATCTGCATAGTTCCTAGTCTGCATGATAGCGAGGTTATCATCTTTCTCAAGCCTTTTATTTCTTTCTCAACCCTGTCCTCGTGTCTATGTCTTTCATCACTGTTATTTGCTAGTGAGAAAGATGAAGACTCCCTTTCATGGTCTGAGCCATTACCTTCTAGCCTGTTAAAATTATTCTGTTTTGAAAAATTATCTAGCAGCTCCTCACATAGGGTTGATGTAACTATTTCCTGCTGGTCAGAGTCTACATTCAAACTTTCCTGTATTAGCATCCATAAATAAGGCGTATCTTCTGGAATGCTTTCTGGTTCATAATTACAATAATGTAATCTTTCCATACAGCCATGTCTAATGTCCTATGCTCGGTAAAGAGAGGGCATATCTCCTCTATGAATTTTAAAAATTCTTGGATCTGTTCTTCCTGTATCCTTTGTCCTCTATCTTTTAAAATGTCCTCAATTAATTGCATAGCCATACGATTGCTTTCTCCTTGACCCATGTTTATAATTACAAATTATATTTTTGAAACTACTGTCTCGTTTTGTTATCTAAATGCACAAAACTCACATGTCCACTGGTTCTCACAAGTTCCTCCCGTCTGGTCACTTCTTCCTTGTTTTTGGGGTTCTTGAATCCGCCTCACTTTCTCCTCCATCTGTCTGTTCCTCTGTCCCACGTTTCTCCAGATTCAGCAGCCGGTCCTCGCAGTCTCCTCGTGGTCTCCATCTGCATTGGTCTCTCGGGGTTCCTCCACATTGCTTCTCGACGTTCCTCCATGTTGCCTCTTCGTCTTGAGTTGTCTGCACCACGCTATCTTTTCGTATTTCTTCTTTTTCTCTGGCTTTCTCAGGGTTCAGTCATTAGCCCCACATTGGGCGCCATTATGTCGGGGACCATCGCCCCAACACAGAAACTGGTGCTTTGCCGTAAGCGTGTTCTCAGTGGCACGTGGAAGAAACAGGCTTTCACACCATCATCGTTCAAAGGCAGCTCAGGACTTTCTGTCCTTCCAGCATGACCTGCGTTTATTCTCCCCCTTCCAGCTCTGAATCCCTCTCTACTCTTGAGGAATTCCCTATTCATATTCCTCCTCTCAGCCACACACCTGCATACCTCACCAGCTTTGGAGCCAGCAACCTCTTCCTGGGCAATCTACAAGTCAATGAAGGCCAGAGCCAAGCCTTTCACCTTTCGTCTTTCTAAATTGCTAGCTTTCAGCTACCAAGTTGCATTCAAGCCATGGCCATCGCCAGAGCCCACACCCCTTGTATCATCTTTGGAAGACCTGTGTGTGGGTTGGTGGTCATGAAGAAGTTAGGAGAAGAAAGGTGGCTTTCCCCCACCCCCAGTGTCTAGACATTGCCGGATTGCCCATTTCTCCAGCTATCAAACATCATTATGAACCCCAAGCTGCCATAGTAGCTACAAAAATCTTATGCTTTTGGATGCTTAGGAGACGTCTATGATCTTTCATCAATTCATCCATTTTCCATTTATTCATTCTTGCCCAAATCCATTAAACAAAGACTTTCCTATGGCCATGAAAGGGTCATTATTGGAACGTAAAATGTCTGTGTTATCTTTTCTGTTACTATCCAATGTCATTTGGTTCTAAATCTTCTCCTTAGTTCATGTTGGTTCATACAGTCCATGATGGAAACAGTATTTTTGAAGTAATTTTAGATGAGCCCATGGAAACCAAAGGCTCAGTTACTTGGGAAGAGGGAAGAGGAAGCAATCACATCCATTTGGTGTCTTGGTTTCAGGTTTTTGTTTAGTGTCGTCTTTCCTAAGCCGATGTTGTCTTTAAAAGTAGGCTCTGTGAAGAGAGGGTTTAGTAGACCCTACACTTCCATCAACAGTGAGAGAGATGGCTAGTAGCCTTGATGACGAATGTAACCATAAGCTACAGTCAGAGATCTTTGGACACACCATTCACAAATGTTCTTTCCACCGACCATAGATGAGAAGTCCATCTCTGATTGTGATGGGAAGGGTAAAGGAGATCAAGAACAGAAGCAGACAAGTTATTCGCCTGTTTTCACTTCTCTGGGCCAAATTCCCAGAGACAGGAAGATAGCAGTAGCTACAGAGTTTCAGAGCAAAGCAAAATTAAGAGAGTTTTTGTTTAGTAACTAGAGTGGGAGAAATGGAGGAGCAGGTGCCTTCTTTGGGGTGGGTGTGGGGGTAGAGGGTGATGGGGGAAAGGCTGTAATAATTTATTTAGCAAATAGACTTAGGATATGTGTATTTGAGCTGAAGGATGACTCAGAAGGTAAAGGTACAGGCTGTTAAGCCTGACACTTGATTTTGATCCCTGAACCCACATGGTGGAAGGAGAGAAAGCAATTCCTGCAAGTTGTCTTCTTACCTCCACACATGTACTAAGGCATATGCATGTACCCCTGCCCCCCAACAAAAATAACTACGTGTACAAAAGAATCTATGTTTCATTTAATGTGAACTTAACAGCCAAGAATATTGTCTGCAATTTATTTTGAAATCCACCCCAAAATAAAGTGATTGGGTGGCTGGATGGGCAGATGAAGAAACAAGTATAAGAAGATGTTAATTGTAGGACCTTAGGTGGTAGGCAAACATTCCCTATTAAATCCCCTAACTTTACTCTTTGAAAAGTTTATTTATTTTTTAAAAACCTATCTTTTCTCATTTTACATACCAATCCCAGTTCTCACTCCCTCCCCTCCTCCCATTCCCTCTATCCTTCCCCTCACCGGACCCCCTATCCACTCCTCAGAGAGGGTAAGGCTTTCCATGGGGAATCAACAAAGTCTAGTACATTGCTTTGAGGCAGTACCAAGGCCCTCTCCACTATATCTAGGCTGAGCTAGGTATCTTACCAAAGAGAATGGGCTCCAAAAGGCCAGTATAAGCAGTAGGGATAAATCCTGGCCTCACTGCCAGTGGTCCCACAGTCTGACCCAGCCATACAACTGTCACCTACATTCAGAGGGCTTAATTTGGTCCTGTGCTGGTTCCCTTGCTGCCAGACTGGAGTTGGTGAGCTACATTATCCCAGGTAAACTGTTTCAGTGGGTGTCCCCATCATGGTCTTGACCTCTTTGCTCATATTCTCACTCCTCCCACTCTTCAACTGGATTTTGGGATCTCAGCCCAGTGCTCCACTGTGCAGGTCTCTGCCTCTGTTTCCATCAGTTGCTGGATGAAGGTTCTATGGTGACATTTAAGATATTCATTAATCTGACTACAGGGCAAGGCCATTTTAGGCACCCTCTCCACTATTGTTTAGGGTTTTAGCTGGGGTCATCCTTGTGGATTCCTGGGAATTTCTCTAGACAAGATCTCCTGAGAAAATTGGAAACATGGGTGGGGGGAGTGGAGGGCAGAAGGAGAGAAGGAGGGAAGGAGGGGAGGGGGTAAAACTTGAGGGAATGGAATGGTTGAGATGGGGGAAGACAGAGATGGAGAGCAAGGAAAGAAATATCTTGATTGAGGGAACCATTATGGGACTAGCAAGTAACCTAGCACTAGAAAAAAGTTTTATAATTAAATGAGAAAAGGGATTGGGCTCCATGGAGTGTCATGTTGTTAAGCTGCCTAATCTTTTTTTTTTTTTTTGTATTTGTGTGTGGTGGGTAGTGTATAGTATGTGGATGTGGTATGTGTGTATGTGTGTATGTGTGTGTGTGTGTGCGTGCGTGTGTGTATGGTGGGTTGTGTATAGTATGTGGATGTGGTGTGTGTGTGTGTGTGTGTGTGTGTGTGGTAGGCTGCATAGTATGTGAATGTGGTGTGTGTGTGTGGCGGGTTGTGTATAGTATGTGTGGTGTGGGACCATAGTCTATGTCAATTATATTTTAAATAAATGCTGATTGGCCAGAAGCCAGGCAGGAAGTATAGGCAGGACAACCAGACAGGAAGTAGAGGCGGGTCAATGAGAACAAGAGAATTCTGGGAAGAAGGAAACTCCTTGCACAGTTGTGAACCCACCACAGAAGAAGCAAGATGTGACCTACTCTGCTGAAAAAGGTACTGAGCCATGTGGCTAGCATAGACAAGAATAATGAGCTAATATAAGTTATAAGAGTTAACAAGAAGCCTGAGCTAATGGGCCAATCAGTTTATATCAAATGTAGACCTCTGTGGTGTGTGTGTGTGTGTGTGTGTGTGTGTGTGTGGTGGGTTCTGTATAGTATGTGGATGTGGTGTGTGTGAGAAAGAAAGAGAGTAAGGGAGACAGACAGACATCTGGTATCCTGCTCTATCACTTTGATCTTATTGTCTTGAGATAGGCTCTTTCTCACTGAACTTGTTGCTCACCATTTAGGCTAGGCTGGTTGGTCAGTGAACTCCCAGGATCTGTCTGTCTTTGTCCCCTTCCCATACTGGGTTACAAGCATGCATGGCTGTGTCCTTCTATTTTTATGTGGCTGCTGGGGATTCACACTTAGCTTCTCACACTCAAAGAGCAAGCACCTAATGAGACATCTCCCCAGCCTCTGCCTAGCCCTTTTGAGTGCTCTTGCTGGATGTTATGAATTTCTATTTTTAGGCTCACTACTCAGTGTTAGAACACTGAAGCTCAGGTCCCAGCTTCTCTTGTGTGTAGAATCACTGAACTTTGACTTGTACTTGTCAAATCAGGTCCAGGCAAGCAGGATTCTGTGCAGAAACCCACAATTTGAAGATACCAACACCAGTATTGCTGGCATTGATGGAACAGGTATAGGAAGGCTAGTTGTGGCTATTAATTTCTTCTTTTTCAGGCCATTTCTGAGGTTCTAAGCATCACTTGGAGACTGCAAGCTATTGGTCTGTGGGTCCTCTTCTTCCTCTTGAGACAAGTCTTGCTATGCATCTAGGCTGACCTCAGTTCAAGATCCTCCTTGCTGGACCCTCCCTGCCCCCCAGGGATTAAGATTCCAGATATGTACCTGCACAACTGGGCCTCCTCATCCTCTCAATAGACACTCACCCACATAGGACTGGTACAAGTCTCATGTCCACAGCAGGTAGGAGTTCAGAAATTTCACAGAAGGGAAAGCAGAGATGCTATATAGGCATCTGCTGACTAGGAAAGGTCTGGGTTTACGGAAACCATGCAGCCTGAGACCTGCTCAACTGGAGACCCATGGGAGGAACCATAGCCTCCAGGCCTAGGAGCTACCATTATGACCTGAAGGCCAGGCTGAATGAGACATTCATCAAATGTCACCAGTCATGGACCAGAGCAGATAAATATCTCTGTAAACAGATCACATGAATCTTAACTCAATCACGTGAACTCTCCAGATACAATTATAGAGAAGAACAAGTCTGATAACCTGAGCATCATGTTGTCATCCAAGTCTTCTCTAAGACCTTATGGAAGGGTCAAAGGTGCAATTGATACAGGTTGAAAAATATTTTCCTGGTACTCCACAGGACCAGGGCTCATAAATATTAGATTAGTGGTTTAAAATTATGTTCTTCACTCCTTTGAGGAATTATGCTGCCATTTGCTGTGTGCTGTGTGGCAGAGGCTGCTGGATCTGCTTCTCCTGGAATCCTGGACATCTGAGTCGTTTCTACTCGTCAGCCCTTAAAGTTGCAGAGCTACTAATGGAAGCAGTAAAAGCTGGAACTCAAGGAGCTAGAGCTTAGAACACATTTTTTTCACTAGTACTTGATAATGAATTGTTCTTTATTCTTAATCATGCTATAACAAAAGTGAATTAGCTTTCTAATCCAACATTTTTTTTAAAGTGCCTTTATTTCTTTGATGTATAGATTGTGCTGCTGTGGCTAAGGACAGCCCAGCAGAAGTACCCAGAGGTGGCTATGCTCTGTCTTTGCTGGTCTAGATACTGCTTTGATTAAGATTCCACAGTTCATCTTCTCACCACCCCATTCCACCACAGCACATACGCATGTGTGCGCGCGCACACACACACACACACACACACACCACACATAAGCACACACATGCACACATAATGCACACATACACACAGACACAACATACATGCTCACACACGTGCATACACACATACACATATGTACACACATGAATATGCACACACATCCATACATGCACACAGACACCACATACATGTGCACACACATGCATACACATATGTACACACATACATACACATGATGTCAGTGCTGGGTAAGGTGCTACAGAGTAGTGGGAGCTTAGACACAGCTCTGCAGTTTCCTTGTTTGGTAACCTGCCATTCTTCCACACATCCTTTTATAAAAGGTTTATTAAGACCACCTTTTGTCAAGATGATAATGGGTAGGGGAAGATAAAAACAAGCAATATACAATCCCTAGCCTAAAGAAACTCAGTGTTATAAGAAAGAAAAACAAAGACATAATAGATATGACAACACAGCAGAAATTGACCATTTTTAAGGGATGCATAAACATCTCAGAATTGGGAAAGGAAATTCTTTTTTATCAAAGGTTTCCTAGGAAACAGAATAAAAGTAACTTAATTCTGCTGGGAGAATGATGTTCTTCCTCTGAGTCCTAAAGTCATAAGTGCTTTTTTATATTGTTATTATTGCATCCCAAATTGAATTGGCTGGGGAAATATTCTTACAATCAAACTCCCATTATTTCTTGTCCTTAGAGAAAACTCCAGGTGCTTAAGGAAGATGAGAATGAAGAAAAGAAGCACTTGGGTGTGAGAGTCTTTAAGCTCGACTTTGTCCAGGAACATGCAAAGCCGGGCTCAGCCTCATACCCTAGACAGTCAGACCAGAGAGTCAGACACAAAAAGTTGACCCTGAGAACTTTGTTGGACAGATAAGTAAAGGGGTGTGGGCATCAGAAACTGAATATTTGTGGCCATTTTTTGAAGTCTCACCAAATGACAGGACAGTTCTAGTGTTCCATAGATAAATAGCACGGTGTGTATGGGGACTGTGATTAAGGAGAGCCTACTGCCTGCTGTGGTGTAGCCAGAAGAGTGTTCCCAATACAAAGAAATGGTAACTGCTTGTGGTAATGAATTTACTTTTTTACCCAATTCAATCATTACATACTGCGCATGTGTATCAGAATGTCACCTCATACCCTAGAAATAGTTCATGAACAATTATTGTGTGTTGGTTAAAAATAAAAAAGAACTTCTTCCATAAAGGGCATAAATGCGCAAAGTTAGGCAAGCCTAGAAGAAGGTAAAAATAGCAAACATTTATAGCTGGAAATTCGAGGGAAGTTCAGGAAGTGATTTAGCATATATGAAAAATGATTCTTAACCTGGTAATGGGGAGGTCCAGGCAATGATGCAATTCTACCCAGAATTCACTGCAGAATCCTCTTAAGACCTTTGGAATTTAACAGAGGATTCTGTAGGTGGAGGCTGGAGTGGGGCTGGGCTTATTTAATAAAATAAGAAGAAATTGTCTGAAGGTTTGTTTATGAAATAGCGAATCCCAGTTCTTTTCACTCTGTGGGCCGAATGCCCTTTTTTTCTCATGTTAACAGAAGTCTACGACTTAATATTTCTAGAAAAGAGAAAGCCGAGCTGAGGGTTTGTGCCTGAAACACTGCAAGAGCTGCTGCAAGCTGGGAGGTCACACTGGAAACGGGGGAGGGGGCATTCACAGTGACTGCTGAGACTGACTCTCCTTCTGCCTGTAGGCTACAGCCACGAAGCTGCTGTCAGGTGTTTACCTACCAGACACCTCTTGGGAGGTAAAAAGAAAGACTGAAGAACAGTTAGAGTGTTCCCAGCTGAAGGGCTCTCGGAAGTCAGCCCACAAAGATGCTCTGGTTCAACAAGTACACCCTGAGAATGTCTAATCATCTTTGTGGTCCACACTCTGAAATATGAATAGGCAACAACTGTTAGTCATTAGAAGAAATCTAACATGAAAGACGAAGGAAGAAAGAGGGACAACAGAATGGAAAATGGAGAAACAGCCCTATTTGATGAGAAGAATCGTCATTAAAAAATTTGTTTTTGGTACCTAGTTTAGAGTGTGAAAAATTACCGCTAGCATGAAGCAAGAACTGGATTTGCTATGTAAGCATCTAAACAAATGTCTTTAGGAAACTGTAAGCATGACAACAGGAACATCCCAGTACACAGATAATGCACAGTAAGAGGAGGTAGTACTCAGTACACACACACACACACACGCACACACACACACACGATTACCAGTGGTTTTCAACCTTCCTAATGTTGCTACCCTTTAGTACAGTTCCTCATGTTGTGGTGACCCCAACCATAAAATTATTTTTGTTGCTACTTCCTAACTGTGATTTTACTACTGCTATGAATCATATTGTAAATATTTTTGGAGATAGAGGTTAGCTAAAGGGGTTGTGACCCACCAGTCCAGAGTCGGAGTAAATGGTTCAGTTGGTAAATGTGCTTGCCATACAAGACCAATGCCCAAATTCAATCCTCAGAACCCTTGTAAAAATCAAAATGTGGTGATGTGCAGCTAATCCTAGCATTCCTATAGAAGGATGGACAGTGGAGCCAGAATAACTACCTGGCCAGAATTTCACTGACCGGTTAGCCTGGAGTGGTAGTGCAGAAGTAAGAGTGGCCCTACCTCAGAAACAAGGAGAAAGGAAAGAATTGAGCCCAGAAGTTGTCCTCTGACCTCTGCACATGCACCATGGTGCATGCTTCTGTACACACACACACACACACACACACACACACACACACACACACACCCTGTACTCTACAAGGTTCAAGCATGTGTGTGTGTGTGTGTGTGTGTGTGTGTGTGTGTGTGTGTGGTGTATGTAGGTGAGGGTGGGGAGCAGAAGGAAATTATCAACAAATTTCTCAAATCTCCCTCTCTTTCCCTCTCTCTTAATGCTGGAGATTGAACTCCACCCTCTCATATGACAGGCAAATATCCTACCCCATTTAACCTTTCATTTCAAGACATAGTCTCTCACTGGGTTGACCTGGAACTTGTACCCCTCCTGCTTTAGACTGTCTACTAGTTGGGATTGCAGGCTTATTCCATTGGGTCTGGTTTCAATAAAATACCTTAGGAAAATAAATGGCCAAAGGGTATGATGTTTGTTTTTGAACATGGCACATGTTCCTGTACACACACACACACACACACACACACACACACTTTACAAGGTTCAAGCGTGTGTGTGTGTGTGTGTGTGTGTGTGTGTGTGTGTGCGTGTGTGGTGTATGTAGGTGGGGCTGGGGAGCAGAAGGAAGATGTGTTTCTTGGAGGCAGCAAAAAGATGGATTCTGTTTTCTAATCCAGTCTGCTAGTCTATGTCTTTTTGTTTGTTTGTTTATTTTTGAGACAGGGGTTCCCTATGTAACCCTGGCTGCCCTGGAACTCACAGATATCTGCCTGCCTCTGCCTCCTGAGTGTTGGGATTAATGACGTGCACCACCACTGCCCAGATAGTCTGTCTTTTTATTGGGGGAATTGAGACCACTGACGTTCAGAGTTACCACTAAAAGATGTGTATTGACTGCTGTAGCTAGGAAAGAAGTACACAAGGCGCCCCAGCTTCTAGGGATGTGGGAACATTTTAAAGCCTCAAAGCATGCCAGTCTGTGATTTGGAAATGGTGTAGGAGGATTCTTCTGTATTTGGGTTGCTTTCATTGGTTGAATAAAAAAAAAAACTGCCTTTGCTTTTTGATAGGGCAACTTTTAGGTGGGCGGAGTAGACAGAACAGAGTTCGGGGAAGAAAGGAAGTGTGGCAGACGCCATGATGCTCCTACCCGAGATGGACATACGTTAGAATCATCCGGTAAGCCACCACCTCGTGGTGACACACAGACTTTTAGAAATGGGCTGAATCAGATGTAAGAGTTAGCCAAGCAAAGGCTAGAGATAATGGGCCAGGCAGTGTGTTAAATGAATACAGTTTGTGTGTGATTATTTCAGGCATAAGCTAGCTGGTGGCCGGGAGCTGGGTGGGAAGAAACAAAAAGGGCCCGCGTTCCTCTCAGGTGCTGGGAGCACAGCCCGCACCTCCTACTACATGGAACAGTACAAAGGCATCCACTATCTGCACTCCTATTTGGTACAGTGTTTGAAGACCGGAGCCAAACAAAAGAAGCAACTGAGAAAAAAATGAATCCACAGCATCCCTTTTTGCAGATGACATGATTTTATATGTAAGAAGCCCGAAAGTTTCCATAGATAAACAAATAACCTCTTAGGGCCGATAAATATGTTCAGCAAAGTGACAGGATACATGCAAAGTTAACATGCAAAAATGAGTATGTTTCCTATATATTAATGGCAAATATGTTAGTAATGAAATCAGAGAAATAATCCCATTCACCACAGTTACACACAAACAATTAAACATCTGGAAATAGACATAATCAAGCAAATAAAAGACCTCTACAATGAAAATTTTAAGATACTGAAGAAAGAAATTAAGGAAGACATTAGAAAACTGAAAGAAATACTAAGCTTATGCATTGGAAAAATTAGTATGAAAACAACCTTCTTGCCAAAAGCAATCTGCAGAGTCAATGCATTCTCAATAAAATTGCAAATCCATTTTTCATAGACATTGAAAAAACTACCCAAAAATTTTTATGAAGGCACTAAAGGCCACGGATAGCCAGAACGATCCTGAGGAAAAAGATCCTGCAGGAGGCATCACCATGCCTGGGTTAAAGTTATACTACTGATTTTTGTGTATTAATTTTCTATCCTGCCACTTTGCTGAAAGTGTCAATCAGTTCTAAGGGTTTTCAGGTGGAGTCTTTACAGTCTTCTGGGTGTAATTATGTAATCTACAAAGGGGGATACTTTGATTTCTTCCTTTCTTCTCTGTACCTCTTTTATTTGCTACTCTTCTGAGCTTAGTAGAAATGTTTTGAAATTCCCCCCATTTAATATAATGTTGACTGCAGTTTGTCAGATGCAACCTTTATTATATTGAGATATGTTCTATCTCTTCTGAGTTTCTTCAGACTTTATTATGAAGGAATATTGGATTTTGTCAAAAACTTCTTTTGTGCCTCTGAAAATGACCATGTGATGTGGGATGTCCTTCTGTATATGTGTTGCTTCATTAATAGATGAATAAAGCTGTTTTGGGCAATGGATTAGCAGAGTAAAGTCAGGAAGGAAATATGGAGAGAGAGAGAGAGAGAGAGAGAGAGAGAGAGAGAGAGAGAGAGAGAGTAGGCAGAGTCAAGGAGACGCCATGTAGCTGCCAAAGAAGAAAGACACCCGAATCTTACTGGTAGGCTACAGCCTCGTGGTGATATATAGATTAGTAGAAATGGGTTAATTTAAGGTGTAAGAGCTAGCTAGGAATACGCCTAAGTCATTGGCCAAATAGTGCTGTAGTTAATATAGTTTCTGTGTGATTATTTGGGTCTGTGTGGCCGGGAAACTAAAGTACAGTTATGCAATTTATAGTACTTATTGATTTATATGTATGGAACCATTCCCCATGTTTCTGAAAATGAAACCTACTTGATTATGGTGAATGGTCATTAGGAGAAATTTTTGAATTCTACTTGTATATGTGTGTGTGTCTACATTAACCATGGAAGCCGATATGCAATTTTTCTTTTTCATCATGTCTTTCTATGGTCTTGGTATCAAGGTAATACTGGAATTGCAAATTGAATTTTGATGGTTCCTTCATTTTCTATTTTACAAAATATTTTGAGAAACATTGGTATTAGTTCATTTTTGAAGGTCTGGCAAAATTCTTCAGAGAATCATCTAGACCTGGGCCGGGAGATGCTTCAATACTTGTTAGAGATCTGTTTAATTGTTTGTCTCATTTTGGTAGGTTATATTCTGTTTTTAATGTACTTTTTTTGTTTTGTGTCTCTTGTGTTTTGATATAATAGGATGAGTGCAGGTTCTTCTCTGGGTCCAGCTGTTTGATGTCATAAATGCCTCCTATATCTGGACTAGTTGCTCTTTTCCTAACTCTGGGAAATTTTCCTTTATGAGCCTTTTTAGTAGGTTTCTTATGTGTATTCATCTGTAGATTTTGTCTGTTTCAAGTGTCACACGTATCTAGGAAATCCTACTGGGAATGCCTGTGCTCCTATTATTGCCTTGCTTGGTTGTCCCAATCCCTCTACCCTGTCTTTGTTCTCAGATACTTTGTTCTTCCCTTGACCCATTCGGTTGGCGGGACTTTCCACAGAGCTTTTGTTCTTTGACTTACTGTGTTTATTATTTCTAGATTTCAGACCAATTTGTCTGTGTTATTTCTACCTTTTTGACAAATCCTTTTATACCTCACATCCCTTTATTTCACTTATTTTTTTATTTCATGTATTCTCAATAATGAGCTTAACTCTGATTTCCTTGAATGTACTTATAACCTTTCTGTCTGGAATGTTGTATAAATCAATTGTGAGATGCTATTATTGTAGGATTAGTAATTTTGGGAGCAGTTATGTCTTGGTTCTTTGTGTTTCTTATGTTAATGCCTTGGAATTTATGTATCTGATGTTATTTGTTTTAAAATATCAGCAATATTCTTTCAGCTGAAGTTTTTGCAATGTTCACATCACATTCTCTTTGTTTTCTCATTTTTATTGGTTCTTTGAGAACTTCATACAGTATATTTTCTCTCTCACACACACCCACTTCTCTCAGATCCATCCCTCCTTCTCTACACAATTTAGTGTCCTTTTCCTTTTGTTAACCTATCAGGTACAGTTTATGCTGTCCATCTTCCCTTGGATGTATGGATTTCACCAGAGGGCAGTCTACCCACCACAGGATTTACCCCTGAAGAAAACTGACTCTCTCTTTTCCAGCAGCTGTTCATTACCTATGGCTCCTTAGCCAGGAGTGGGACTTTGAGCCCACTTCTCTCCATGCAGAAACTTTGGCCTGATCCTGCACAGAAATTGTGTGTGCTATCTTAACTGCTGTGAATTCAATATATACTAATAACCTTCTGTGTCCTGAAAACAGTGTTTCCTTGTAAGCATGCACCAGCTATGGATTTTACAGTCTTTCTACTATCTCTCATTCTGCATAAATCCTGAGCCTTGGGTACAGGGGTATAATATAGATGCTCTGTGTTGTTTTACCTTCTTTACAGAGGCCACACTTTAAACTGCTGGAGTCCCAGCTGCTAAGGCCATAGCCTGGGGAATTCTGTTACCCCAGACAGGCTCTGTTGTTGCCACTAAAGGTAATTCTAACTAGATTCCTGTTGTTCTAATAAAACTCAAGATTCAAAGGCTAGGGTGAAAACCTGTGAGCTCAGAGAGGTAGAACAGCAACTGGCTACTTTCTTTGTTGGCCTCTCAGAAGCCACTCCCTTCTACACCACTCCAAAAACAAAACAAAACAAAACAAAAAACCAAAAGAACAAAAAAATCCAAACAGGCTAAGCTCCTCCTTGCTACTTCCTGTCAACCAGTTGCTAATCCCACCTCTTTGGGTCTAGGTTAATTTTATATAATTAATGCAAATGCAACATATCTTTACATAGTTAACAAATGCAGCATGAACAAAGGCAATACATCTTTGCCTAGCTAAACAAATATTCCACAACAGTTCTATTTAGGCCTGAGCATTCTACAGTCTCTTATTCCATGTACCTTGGTCAGTTGTGGGTCTCTGTGTTAATTAACATTTACTACATGAAAAAACTTCTCTGATGAAGGATGACTGATGCAGTAATTTATGGGTATGATGATAAGTCATTAAGAGTTGTTTAATACTATGTCAATTTAGCAGAGTATCTATATTAAGTAATTATATTAATCATATTGTCTCCCTTAGGGCCTATGACCTATCTAGCCACAGGTTATTGGCCATAATAACACTGCCAGGTAAGGGTTTCAACTTGTGTAGCAGGACGTAGAGAATGAGAAAATGATTGGTTGCTCCCATAACATTCCTGCCACTATTGCACCAGTGGACATGCCTTGCTAGGCCGGTTCATTGTTGTAGCTCACAGGGATCACACCTGGGTAGGATTTGTGATTCCCTTTCTTTTCTGGTAATGTGAGCAATACCTTACAGTATCACGAAAGCTAGCCAGTAGGATGAAATGTCCAGGTGAGTATCAACTTGATTTCTTCATGTTATATGAATCTAGTGTATGGTGTCCTCAGCAACAGAGTCTTACTGCCAAGTTCTGAAGGGTTAACCAAAAGCATTGGCAATATGTGAAGTTTGGGGGTTCATGGGATCTCACTTGCCAACGAATCCAAAAGAGATAACCCATTCTTGGAGCTGATCTTTTTATTTGTTATTCTGTGATGTCTTGTAGAGGCACTGTTGTCCTATTATGGAGGAATGCCCTTTAAACTCTTTATATATGTACCTGATTTCTGAAATGTCATCAGTGCTAGTTATACCACACCCAATATTCCCTCATCTCCCCCATCCCCCTCTGTATTAAACTCTTTTTGGACTGTTATATTAAGTCTTAAGGCACTCTGTTCTATGCCCCATTACTTGAGATGCCTAACATGCTCCCTTTCTAACTTTCTTGACTTCTGTGGGTATTTTTTTTCAATGCAGTTTTTTATTGATTTTTTTTATTGAGCTCTACATTGTTCTCTGCTCCTCTCCCTGCTTCTCCCCTCCCCTTCAACCCTCTTCCAAGGTCCCCACACTCCCAATTTACTCAGGAGATCTTGTCTTTTTCTACTTCCCTCTGTGCGTATTTTCAATGAAACATATGTATCTGAAGATTTAAAGCTAGCATCCACAAACAGGAGAAAACATAGCATTTATCTTTCTGGATCTTTATTACCTCACTCAGAATGATTGTTTTAAGTCTATCCATTTATCTGTGAATTTCATAATTTCATTTCTCCTAACAGCTGAATAATATTCCATTGTGTAAATGTACCACATTTTCGTTATCCATTCATTGGTTGATGGACATTTAGACTATTTACATATCTTGCCTATTGTGAATAGAACATCAGTGAGCATGGGTAGACAAGTATTTCTACAGAAATATACAGAGTCTTTGGATATATGCTCAAGAGAGGTATAATTGGAGCATGTGATAGATCTATTTCTAGCTTTTTGAGGAACTTCCACACTGATTTCTGTGGTGAATGCACTGATTCACATTCCCACCAATAGTGAATAATGTTTTTCTTTCCCCACATTCACACCAGCATTTTTATCTATCTATCTATCTATCTATCTATCTATCTATCTATCTATCTATCTATCATCTATCTATCAATCATCTATCTATTTATTTATTGGATCTTAGCCATTCTAATTTGGATAAGATAAAATCTGAAAATAGTTTTAATTTGCATTTGCCTGTGGTTAAGGATGTTGAACACTTTAAAAAATATTTCTCAGTCATTTATATTTTGTCATTTTGAGAACTCTGTCTTATTCTACCACTACTCCCTCCTTTTTGAGGCAAGGCATCTCTATACAATCTCAGATGTTCTAGAACTCCCTATGTAGAACAGAATTATCTGAACTCTCAGAGATCTGCACCCATCTCTGCCTCCTGAGCACTGGGATTAAAGGCATGTTCCACCACATCCATCCTTCCTCCATCCTCATTTGTAAATTAGGTTTGTTTACTTGATGTTTATTCATTTTTTGAGTTCTTTATATATTTGAGACACCTATATAGCTGGTAAGGAATATTTTCCCATGTAAGCTGCCTCTTGGTTGATTCTTAGTTTGAACAATCCCACATATTGCTTGTTGATCTTAATGCTTGTGTTCTTGGAGTCCTGTTCAGAAAATTCCTTCCTGTGCCAATGAGCTCAGACACATTCTCTACTTTCTTCTCATCTATGAGATCTTTTGTTGAAGTTTGACCCATTTCATGTCAAATTTTATTTCAAAGTAATACTGGCTTCTTAAAAAAGAATTTGGGCTGTGCGATGGTGGCTTACACCTTTAATCCCAGCATTTGGGGGGTAGGGGCAGGCAGAGCTCTGTGAGTTCAATGCCAGTCTCATCTACAGAGCAAGTTCCAGGACAGCCAGAACTTATATAGAGAAACTCTATTTTTTAAAAAAAGAAAGATAAAAGAATTTGGAAATGTTCCTTCATTTTCTATTTTGTGGACCAATTTGAAGAGTATTGTCATCAAGTCTTCTGGTGGATTCTGTGCTGAATCCATCTTCCCTGGGCTTTTTTAGTTGGGAGACTTTTAATTATCATTTTCATCTCATTGGGTGTTGTGGTTCTTTAAAAATGTTTTTGTCATATAGATTTAGCTTTTGCAGGGCAGTATATCTGGAAATCCATATATTTCTTTAATTATCCAGTTTGGTGAAATATTGATTGTAAAATATATCCCTATGATTCTCTGAATTTTGTTAGTGTCTATTATAATCTCTCCCTCTTCATCCCTAATTTTATTAATTTGGATCCAGTAGCAGATTTTCATTTGGGCCACCAACCAGCTCCCAAATCATGAAGTGGAGATAGTTATTAGTTATGAATGCTCGGCTTTATTTGAGCTAATCTTATCTAATCTTATTTTAATGTGTTTCTCTTGTTTTTTCTTGGGGCTTTTTACCTTTCTTTCTTTCTGTATGACTGTAGTAAGGAGGCCATTAGTTAGTTCCCAGCTGCTCAGCCCCCAAATAATCACACAGAAACTGCTTGGCCCATTAACTCTAGCTTCTTATTGGCTAACTCTTACATCTTAATTTAACACATCTCCACTAATCTATGCATCAACATGAGGTCACAGCCTACCAGCAAAGTTTCAGCACGTCTGTCTCTGACAGGGCTCCATGGCTTCTCTCTGACTCCGCCTCCTTTCTCCCAGCATTCTGATTAGTTTCCCCTGCCTAGCTCTGTTCCTCTATAGCTCTGCTATAAGCCCAAAGCAGCTTTTTTATTAACCAATGATATTCACAGCATACAGAGTGGAATCCTACATCATATGACCTATTCTCACTGCTTCTTGTGTCTGTCTGTCTGGTGACTGCCTGGCTTCTGACCCCGGGTGCATCCCTCTCTTTTCCCCTTGATCTCTTCTCCTTCTTCTCTCTCATTCTTCTCAAACCTAGATTTCTCCTCCTATTTATTCTCTCTGCCCACCAGCCCTGCCTATCCCTCTCTGCCTAGCTATCTGCCATTCAACTCTTTATTAGACTAATCAGGTGCCTTAGGCAGGCAACGAGAAACAATTGTACATCTTTAGATAATTAACAATGTAACATAAACAAATGTAACATATCTTTCATCATTAACAAAGACAGCATAAAAAATGTGACACACCTTCACATAGTTAAATATTCCACAACAGGATACCCTCTCTCTTTTCATTGGTTAATTTGGCTAAAGGTTTGTTGATGTTGTCAATCATTTCAAAGAACCAGTTGTTTGTTTCATTAGATTCTTTGTAATTTTTTGGTTGTTTCTATTTCATTGATTTCAGCACTTATTTTGATTATTTCTTTCTTTCTTTCTTTCTTTTTTTTTTTTTTTTTTTTTTTTTGGTTTTTCAAGACAGGGTTTCTCTGTAGCTTTGG
>JAQHUG010000170.1:1354176-1434006 GCA_028555095.1 Dicrostonyx torquatus | reverse complement strand
CAGTTGTGAGCTGCCATGTGGGTGCTGGGAATTGAACCCGGGTCCTCTGGAAGAGCAGTCAGTGCTCTTAACCACTGAGCCATCTCTTCAGCCCCAAAGCAGCACCTTTGTGACATTTAATTTTGTATTCCTCTCCTTCTTCCTCACCCTCTCTTTCAACAGAATCCACACCAACCTCCTCATAATCCTTCTCTAGGGCAACCATGTCTTCACGGGCCTCAGAGAACTCCCCTTCCTCCATGCCCTCACCCACATACCAGTGCACAAAGACACGCTTGGCATACATCAGATCACACTTGTGATCTAGGCGAGCCCAGGCCTCAGCGATGGCTGTGGTGTTGCTCAGCATACACACAACTCCCTGAACCTTGGCCAGGTCTCCACTAGGTACCACAGTGGGAGGCTGGTAATTAATGCCAACCTTGAAGCCAGTAGGGCACCAGTCCACAAACTGGATGGTACACTTGGTCTTGATGGTGGCAATGGCAGCATTGACATCTTTGGGAGCCACATCACCACAGTACAGCAGGCAGCAAGTATTTACCATGGCAAGGGTCACATTTCACCATCTGGTTGGCTGGCTCAAAGCAGGCATTGGTGATCTCTGCTACAGAAAGCTGCTCATGGTAGGCTTTCTCAGCAGAGATGACAGAGGCATATGTGGCCAGAGGGAAGTGGATGCGAGGGTAGGGCACCAGGTTGGTCTGGAATTCTGTCAGGTCAACATTCAGGGCTCCATCAAATCTGAGGGAAGCAGTGATGGAAGACACAATTTGACCTATCAACCTATTTAGTTTAGTGTAGGTGGGGCTTTCAATGTCGAGGTTTCTACGACAAATGTCATAGATGGCCTCATTGTCTACCATGAAGGCACAATCAGAGTGCTCCAGGGTGGTGTGGGTGGTGAGGATGGAGTTGTAGGGCTCAACCACAGCGGTGGAAACCTCAGGGGCTGGGTAGATGGAGAACTCCAGTTTGGACTTCTTTCCATATTCAACAGAGAGCCTCAGAGAGAACCAAGACCCAGTTCCCCCGCCAAAGCTGTGGAGAACCAAGAAGCCCTGAAGACCTGTGCACTGGTCGGCCAGTCTGCGAATTCTGTCCAAGACGAGGTCAATGTTCTCCTTGCCAATGGTGTAGTGGCCACGGGCATAGTTATTGGCAGCATCTTCCTTGCCTGTGATGAGCTGCTCAGGGTGGAAGAGCTGGCGGTAGGTACCAGTGCGAACTTCATCAATAACTGTGGGTTCCAGGTCTACGAACACTGCCCGGGGCACATGCTTGCCAGTGCCTGTCTCACTGAAGAAGGTGTTGAAGGAGTCATCTCCTCCCGCAATGGTCTTGTCACTTGGCATCTGGCCGTCAGGCTGGATGCCATGTTCCAGGCAGTAGAGTTCCCAGCAGGCATTGCCGACCTGGACACCAGCCTGACCAACGTGGATGGAGATGCACTCACGCATGGTTGCTGCTTCGCGGCTTCCCGGAGGGTGGCGGAGACGAGGAGGAGGAGGTGTTGCTTCTTACAGCGCGACTCTTAGGCAGTCGATGGAAGAGGACCTCTGATGTGTTCTTTAATTCAGTTTTCAAGCATTTTCCTAAAAATATTTGTGTGTAACTAGGAAAATTAATCTAAAATTTGTTGTTTTTGCGTATTTTTCTGGTCTTGGTACCAGGGTAATACTAGCACTGTGAAGTTCTTTTAGAACTGTTTCTTCTTTTTCTGTTTTGTGGAGCAGTTTGAGAAGGGTTGATTCTTTTTCAAGGCCTAGTAGAATTCTGCAGTGAATACATTTGGGCCTGGATACTTTTAAACTCTCTGCTTCAATGTCATGCTTGATATACATTTGTTTAAATACTTTGTGTCATCTTGGTTTAATTCTGGTGGGTCATTTAGAAATTTATCCATTTCATTTATAATTTGCAGCTTAATGGGTATGAGTTTTTAAAGCATATGCCTATGATTATCTAAAGTTCACTGATATCTACTAGAATGTCTCCTGGTTCATTTGTGATTTTACTAATTTATGCCTTTTATCTCTTGCTTTTGGTTAGTTAGGTTAAGGGTTTGTCAATCATTTCAAAGGATCAATTGTGTCTCACTGATTCTTTGCATTGCTTTTAAAATGTATATTTGATTAGTTTCTCCCCTAATCATAATTGCTTTTTTTAATGCTTTTGAGTTTAGCTTGTTCTTGTTTTTCCAAGATTGTAATTTAGTAATTTATTTAAGCTATCTCTGATTTTAAATTTTTTATTAAATTTGCATATTTAGTGTATCCATGTGTGTGCATGCATGTGTGTATTTGGTCTTCTCTTTCTACCACATGGGGATCAAACTCAGGTCGTTAGGCTTGGCAGCAAATACTTTTATTTCTGAGTGATCTCGCTGTCTTTGTCTGAGTTTTAAATGTAAGAAACTGGCAAAAGACAAACATAAAAGGTCGAAACATTAAAAGCTAAATTCTCCAGTATGCAAAGGTGCAACCTTAGCTGTTTGGAGCCTGACCCAGTGACTTGAAATGCTTCATACAAATAACTAAAGCCTAATTCCTAATGACCTTTGACACATCATCCCAAGGAGTGAGTCTCAGGAAGGGCAGGTAGTATTATAAAATTAATTGCCTAACAAGATAGTGAGCTGCCCTGTTGAACTCTACTTATATATGACTCTATAAAATGGTCCATGTGACCAGGCCAAGTAACTTCTCCTAATTGCTTTAAAAGGGCCCATTCCTTTCCAATAAGGTGATTCACTGGGAACACCTGTGGTGTTTTTGCCCAAATGGCCTGTTTTAAAAAAAATTAAATAGAACTTTCAGATTCAGAATGAAAAGAAAGCTGTTCTGTTTAAACCATCTAAGCAATAAATGTTATATTTAAAAAGTGAAAAATATAAGAAAAATTAAATAAAGCACTATTTGTGGTGTGTGTGTGTGTGTATATAAGGATGTGTGTTTTGCACATTTGGACTCTGAGGACAATCATGTAGAGTCAGCTCTCTTCCTCTTTTGTATGGTTTCTGAGGACTGAACTCAGGTTGCTGGGTTTGTTACAAGAGTCTTTAACCACCGCACCATCTTGCTGGCAACAATATTTACTAAAACTTTTCTATCAATTCTTGTCTGGTAAATAATTTATAACCACAGTTGGGCTCCCTCTTTCTGGGACATTTTGGTTGTCTGGCTGGGACATTCTTCATGCCTCCCTGACTGTTGAGGGTTGGGCTGATTCCAGGCTTTCCCTTGAGGTCCCAGAAGGAACACAGTTCCTTATGTAAAAGCAGGAACATGCTTGACAGAGCTAGTCATGGCCTGAGACTGGGGCCTGAGGGCGGAGCTTCTGTTTCAGATCCTGAGAACCCAACTCCTCCCACCTTATGTGACTACAGCTATCGGTCCCAGGGCCCTCTGTGTTCAACCTGATGCTCCTGAGATAACCTCTGTTGCCCTCGTACAACATTGTTGGATTAGCTTTGTCCTATTTTATGATAGTCTCCGCTGACTTTGTTGTTTCATTTCTCCCCTGGAAATAGTCCATAAGATGCTGTCCTTCTCAATAAGCTTGCTTGGCACAAGACACAACTTGTACAAGACCTCCTGATCCCAAACTCACCTATTTCTTTATCTTCTGATCTGGTCTTCTCTTTCAGGACACTTGTCACTGAAGAATGACTTGTTGGTCCAGGTCACCTGACCTCTCCCTTCACTCTGATACCTGTCATGTCTGACTGAGAAGCCCTGTGAGCTTCCTTTAGGCTCCTTCCAAATGGTAAGGGATATTTTTATTTTTATAGATGCCCCCTCATTGTTAACACTGTGGCCCAGGGAAAGAAAGAGAGCATCTGGGGCAAACCCACACACATTCTGAGGACTCAATTGCTGCCTTCTCTCTTCGTTTGCATCCTTCCTCAGCCTGGCCCTTGGTGAATATGTAATTGATGAACATTTTGCCTGCTCGTTTTCCTCCTAGCTGGACTTCTGGATCCAAGAGACCTATAAGCAACTTGATTTCTGCTTTCTTCAGGATGGAGAGCTACTCAGCTACCCTTTCCTACACCACTGATTCAGTTTGTACCACTTGAAGGTTGGTCTAACCTGACCAACCAGATGGGTTTGGCTACAAATCGAAACTATATTTCATCACTGTGAGTCAGAAAGTCTTTATTCTTGGTCCAGTACACATGGTGAGACTGGGTTTCACCCATAACTTGGATATCTGATACCTCAAAAGGATGCTCTTAGAATAATTGATGTACTTCTGGAAGGACTTGTGATGAGTCTCATTCTAGTTCACCCCTAAGACGGGTTATGAAAAACAGACCTAAGCTTGATCCTCAGACTTGCAAAAGGGTTAACGCCAAGCAAACACAAACACAAACAAACCTATTCCTTTGTAACAAATACTCCTGGACCGTCTGGCACATTGGGCTATAACTGGATCCTAGAACTAGACCTCTTTTCTCACAGTCCAGGAAGGAAGTCTGAGATAATTTACACCTGAGCCTTCATGGCCCATCATTGGAACCTCAGCTATGGAAAGAATGTCACCATGCACACAGGATTTCCTTCACAAGCCCTTCACTCCTCAACTTGGTTCCAGAGGACCTGCTTGGTGACCTGACTTTTGTGCTCCGTCCAGCTTTGCCATCACTACCACCACACAGCTGCTTAACCACTGCACCTCCATTTTCTCCTCTCTGGCCTCTTTCTTCTCCTTCTCTCCCTTCCTCATTTCCACACGTGGAACTGCCTCCAACTGGTTCACCGGCCTATCCAGGTGTACTTCCTCCATCCCATACTTGTGAGGGACCAACAAGCACTTAAAGAGCTACTTCCTCCCCACAGGAATTGTCCTTCTCCTCTAGGAGGTGGCCAGTGGGGACCTTGGTGCTCTCTAAGGCCTATTCCTTTCCATGTGTTTGACTTGTTCCAAATGTAACCCAAACTAGGGTTATTTAGCCAGGATACTTCCATCTTCATTAAAGAATTCCAAAAGCCTACAATAGCTTTGACCTAACCTGGCAGGATGCCTATATCACCCTGATCACCTGACACACTCATGAGGAAAGTTCCGTGTCTTGCCTTTAGTGAGCGCCTGGGGAAATATGCTTCTCGTTTATAAATCAACTACAACGTGGCCAGGCTCCATCGCCAGTCCAAACACAGAACACAGCTAGTCGCCTCAGGCCGCTGATGTAGGAATCGTGTGGGAAGATTCAGAGACTACATGATTGCTTATCTATTAGAGGGACTTTCAGTTATCAAATGAATTAACCACAATTAAGTTGCAGGAAATACTGGAGAGAGTTTCTGAAAATCCCTCACCCTCCCCGCCTGGGCCAGCTGAAAACCAAGTGCAAACACACAGATTTGAACCTTGAGTTCAAGACATCCCAGATCCATACTTCATAAGCCAAGTCTGTCTGGATATTAGACAAAAGCTTCCAAAACTAGATGAGGGATTCTAGGCCCATCTACTTTATTAGACATGGCCTTCAAGGCCTTTAATAGCCAGAAGGACCAAACCAGAGAAAGAATGGCAGCACCGACCTCCTCCATGCCCACTTCAGGAATTCCTAGAGCACCACCTAACAGCTATCCAGTTCAGCGCACAGGAACTGACCCAGACTTGGGTAAAAGGACTCATTTCTGCTACTGCCCGTCAGTGGGAACATTTCGGCTGGAACTGCTCAAAAGCCCTGGGTTATAGGCCTCTCTATAGCCATGTGCAGTCTTCAAAACAAGGCCTACTAGAGGTGAAAATGTCCTGGCCACCCTCATGAGGGAAGATCATCCAAGGACCCTAAGCTCAGGTCAAACTTGAAAAAAAAAGAAAAGGATAAATGCCTCCTGTCAGTTTCTTCCCTGATACCCGACGAAAGCAACCCAAGCAAGGAGGTAACTTTGGCTCCGTGTTTGAGGGTGCACTGTCATGGTGAGGAAGACACACAGTCACAGAGATGAAGGCTGGTGGGCCCTTTGTTTTGTCCAGAATCCCAGCCAACGGAATGGCGCCTCCCACAAATGGGGTGTATCTTTCCTCCTCAATCAGACTAGCCTAGAAACCCCTCAGAGATGTGTCCAGAGGTTTGTTTCCATGGTGATTTTAGATCCTGTTATGTTGACAACTGCAACTAACTATTATAACCCTGGTTGTGTTTCTGGACTCTGAGATACCTAATGAGGAATAAGGTTCTCTCCCTTTTGAGACACACGAGGCCCTGAGGTCATCCGAGCTCCCATGCTCTCCATCTCTGTGAAGCGGGGAAGCCTTAGATGTGGCAGAGAACAAAATCAACTTTCCCCTTAGAACTGGTATTAAGTTTTGAACCCTGACCACCTTCTCTGGTCCCCAGTCCTCCTCACTGGTATTGGTGGTAAGCCCCATTACCTTGGGTTACACTCCTTTAATCTGCATGGTAGATATCTTTTTGTTCATTCTCTTCTGATCCCACAAGTTGCTCCATCCCCCTCTTATGGAGAGATACTATGAATCTCTGACCCATTCAAGTCTCTTTGAGACTCCAGAGATGGTGACGGGAAATGTCCCATTGGAGCTCTGTCTCCCCTGCTATTTGGCAATTTCGTTTACAACACCTTCATGTTTTTATGTATTTTAGGAAGCTTCTACTGCACTAGGCTTCTATACAGCCCCTCCAACTACTCTTCCTTTCAGCTGTTCCTCCCCATATTCCCTCCTTCTCCCTTCATTCTTTCCTTCCCTTCCCTTCCCTGTTGGTTCCTCCTGTTCTAGTAGCCCCTCTGTGGAAGCCCACTGAAGTGGATCGTTCCCACCTTGACTGAAGATCAGAGAGCTCACACTTATTCTTGCTCCTCCAAGGTTATATGGCAGGAGGTTTGAGCTAAGGTTTGACTAGGCTGTGATTACTTGTCGTTTTTTGAGTATTAAGAAGGTAATTACTTTGCTTGTTCTTTGTGTCTTGGTAAAGAAGTCTTTTGCCTTCTCCTCCTTTTTGGATTAGGGTACATAAAAGGCTATAAGAAATAAACATCAGGTGAATATCAGTATTTATTGGATGCCCTCCTGGCTCTATCTGTTGTCTCTTGTCTATTTCTTTCTCAATCCCCACTCTTCCCCCTCCCTACCCCAAGCATGGACAAATATGTCGGGCCAGACCCAACACCCCTCATCCATTCATAACTTTCTTTTCTATTTCGCCTTCCTGGGGAGACCCCTTTATTCCACCTAGCTCCTTACTTTCTACCTAACCTCTGTGGTTATATGGATTGCTTATCAGTGACCTAACAGCTAACATCCACATATAAGTGAGTACAATATTTGTCTTTCTGGTTCTGGGATACCTCACTTAGGATGATGTTTTTAGTCCCACCCATTTACCAGCAACTTTGATGATTTCATCTTTTAACACCTGAGTGATACTCTGTTGTGTGACTGTACCATGTTTTTGTTTAATCTACTCATATGTTGACAGACATCTAGATTGTTTCCAGTTTCTGGCTATTGTGAATAGAGCAACAATGAACATGGCTCATCAAATGTCTCTGCGGTAGAATGAAATGACCTTTGGGTATATGTCTAAGAGTTGTATAGCTGGATCTTGAGGTAGATCAATTCCCATATTTCTGAAGAACCACCACACTGATTTCCAAAGTGCTTGTAGAAGTTTGCACTCCCACCAGCAGTGAATGAGTGTTCCTTTCCTCCACATCCTTGAGAGCATGAGCTGTCAACAGTTTTGTTGGTCTTGGCCATCCTGAATGGTGTAAGATGAAATCTCAAAGTAGTTTTGGTCTTCAATTCTCTGATGACTAAGGATGTTGAACATTTAAGTGCTTCTAAACCATTTGAGTTCCCTCTTTTAAGAATTCTGCTTTGGTCTGACCCATTTTTAAACTGAGTTATTTGTTTGTTTAGGTTTTTTTGATGTCCAGTTTTTTTAGTTCTTTATATATTTTGGATATTAACCCTCTGTTGGAAGTGTAGTTGGTAAGAATATTTTCCCGTTCTGTAGCCTGCTGCTTTGTCCAAATGACAGTGCCCTTTACCATGCAGAAGCTTTTCAGTTTCATGAGGCTCCATTTATTAATAGGTGTTCTCAGTGCCTATGCTATTGGTGTTCTGTTCAGAAAATATTTTTCTGGACAGCACCTATTCTTTATAAAAAATTTCTGTAAATTCTAGTCTGGTAAGTTGTGTGTGTGCACATGTATGTGTGTGTGCATGTGTGTATGTGTGTTGTATGAGGGGGGGCGGCTGTGTTCCCAGCACCTGAGAGGAGCGTGGGCCCTTTTGTTCCTTCCCACCTGGCTCTTGGCCGCTAGCTAGCTTATGCCCGAAATGATTACACACAAACTGGTTTCATTTAACACACTGCCTGGCCCATTATCACTAGCCTCTTCTTGGCTAACTCTTACATCTTAAACTAACCCATTATAAAAGTCTGTATGTCACCACGAGATGGTGACTTATCGGAAGATTCTAACCTGCATCCATCTTAGGCTGGAGGATCATGGCGTCTGGCATACTTCCTTTCTTCCCCAGCCTTCTGTTCTCTTTTCCCTGCCTATCTAAGTCCTGCCCTATCAAAAGGCCAAGGCAGTTTCTTTATTAACCAATGAAAGCAACACAAAATACAGAAGAACCCTCCTACACCATATGTGTGTTTTGTATGTGCATTCATATGCTTTAGGAGGTAGAGTCCCAGACTGACATCAGGTGTTTTTCTCAGTTTCCCTCCACCTTCTTTTCTCAGACAATGTCTTTCACTGTGCTTGGAGCTCATCATTTTGCTAGGCTGGCCAGCCAGCAAGCGCCTGGATCCACCTGTCTCTATTTCTCAAAGTTGAACTTGCAGATGGGTGCTGTCATGTAGTGACAATTCAATGAAAATATCTCTTTCATTAAGAAAGACTGAACTTTCGCCAGACCTCACAGTGAAGTTATTAATACCCCTTGAGATCATCTAAGACTGTGGAATTAACCTGCTGTCCTGCTGTGTCCTCTAACCTGCCATTAAGAGAGCAATGCAATCAGCTTTTATGACCTAAGTTAGTGCATAACTCTAATCTTAAATTATGATCTCTTCCACACTCTGATCTAGAGTGCTGTGTGTGTGTGTGTGTGTATGTGTGTGTGGGTGTCTTCTGTGTAACCACTTGCTGAAAGCAATCAACTTCTTGGAAGAAACCTTATATGACAACTATCTACCATAAATCCTGCAAGCAAGGTGTGGATATAGCTTGATAATTGATATAGTGTGATAATACCTGTCTGCAATGTTGTTTATTATTTGGGATCAGTTGGGGCTCAGTAAAGTTATTTCTTACTTGGTTAAAGATTTCTGGCAATGAACCCTTCACTCCTTTCCCATGCCATGTTTTTCTGTGCTGCTCAGCTGGGTGTGGTGGCACACATGTTTAATCCCAACACTCAGGAGACAGAGATAGATGGATTTCTATAAGTTTGAGGGCAGCTTCGTCTACATAGCTGAGTTCCAGCCCAGTCCAGGCTATACAGTAAGATCCTGTTTCAAGAGAGAGAGAGAGAGAGAGAGAGAGAGAGAGAGAGAATAGGCTTTTGCATGTCAATCCACTATAATGACAAGAAGTTAGATTTTAGTTTAGTTGAAGATCTCTTGAATGTGACAGTTCATTTTACTTTTGACTTCTAAATTATCTCATCATCTTCAAATAGTTTGATTAATAATGTGTTTAAGTATGCATCTCCTTTAGCTTATGCTAACTGGAATTCATTGAGTTTCTTGGACTTACATACTAGTTTTTTAAAAATCAAATTTGGATACTTTATATGTCTAGTTACTCAAATATTTTTCTATCTATTTCTTTCTTTTTTTCATTATCTCGAATAAGTTTTTGTTTATACACTTGATAATGGCACACAATTACATCTTTCTTAGTTTTTCCCTCTATTTCTTTGATTGCGTAATCTCAGTCAGCTCTCTCTAAGGCCACTAATTCTTTTTTAGTCTTACCCAAAGGTAAGTCCCTAAAGTCAACTTTTATTTTTATTTTAAAGATTAAATAAAGTTACATTATTTATCTACCTTTTTGACAGATCCAAAAATAAGAATATAAAACTGTAGATTCCAGAAATAGGAATGTAGAAATACAGAAATATAAAGTTGTAAGCCTAGGAGAACGAGAGCAGACTGTCGGTAGCTTTCTCAGAAGCTTAAGGATTAACAGTGGGTTACTCCACTTTATAACCCATAGCTCTGTTTACAAGGCCAAACCATCTCTCTGCAAACTGAGAGCCTAACACCCCCTGCCATCCTTGATTAAGATATGAGCTGAGTTACCTTTTAGGAGATAGATATATGACCTCTGGTTTATGATTATCTCTGCTATGTGAAACTGGCAGCATCAAAGGGGAGAAAACAGCTTCAGTAAACACCAACTAAAAGTACCAAGGAAGACAAAAAATTAAGTACAAACACTAGTTTAACTGAAAAACTCTGTTAATGTAGATTGTAAAGTAAGGCAATCTGTATCTGAGTTTTACCTCGAGATTGTAAAAATTCCTTTGTTCAGACCTAATGATTGGTGCCCTTACTATAAAAAGGTGGATTCAGAAACCAGTCTTTGCCACAGCCTTACAAAATCCATCTCTAGCTGTGATCTCAGCTAGCTGAGAAGCTTTTTGTGCCCCATGGAGATTCTTTTTATTTTATTTATTTAATTTTTTCTGGAATCTGGTTTCTGGAATAGTTTGCTTCTGGTTTATTAGACTTTGGTGGTCTGTACCCATCTTTGCATGACCCCCCTGGACCCAACACTCTTCTTCCTGCAGTTCCTCCTGGGTCCCTGCCCCATGTTCTTTCTCAAATCCATTGCCTCTTTTTTTCTTTAATTATTATTGTTACATACACAATACACACACACACAAACACATACACACGCACGCATGCATACACACACATTCTGCTAAATTCATTTAATGCTAAATTCATTTAATGTGGACCAGGGATGACCCCTGGTCATTCCTGGATAACAAACCAGGGAGCTGATACTGGATAAGACTAATTCTTCCTTTCCCAATAGCCATTAGTTTCCAGTAGTTCTTTGCCTAGGGGTGGAGCCTCATAATATTTCCTCCTTCTGTGTCAGCATGTTTGTTGGCATTGTACTTGTATAGGTCTTGGCTAGGCAGTCAGATGGGCGTAGTTTCCCTACCATTTCTTGGAGACACAACTCACAGCAGACTTCTTGGTCTTCAAGCTTTTACAATCTTCCTTTATGTTCCATAAGTCTTAGGTGTTATGATTGTAACGCAAATGTATCAACTGGAGCTGGTCACAGCATGATTCGCTGTTTTCTGCAGATTGGTCAGTTGTAGCTTTCTGTAATGATCTGCATCTACTTCAAAGAGAGAGTTCTTTGATGGGGACTGAGGGTTAGTTAGGAATTAGACTGGTTTAAGAAAGTGGCAGTAGTAGGTTCTCCTATAAGACCCATGACCTTATTGGGCCTGGGTAGCTGGCTGGGTTTCCAGTACCAGGCATGGTTTCACTCCCGTTGAGCAAGCCTCAAGTACAACCAGACAGCTGTTGATTACTGCCATGTTGACTACATGGCCACTGTTGTACCCTTAGGGATATTGCAGTTCATAGGTGTCACAGCTGGGTAGGACTATTGATTGCTCCCTTTCTTTGGCAGCTTGCATAGTGTCTTCTGTTACTGTGAAAGCTAGTCCTTAGGAGGAGGCTTTCAGGTCAGATGCAGTTTGAATCTTCTGAGTCCTGTCCAAAGTGAATGGTGTCTGCAGCAATGGGGACTTCCCGTCCACTTCCTGTGGGCAGCCAAGGGCAACAGCAGCAGCCTATATTGTTTTGGGAGTCTCTTGGACTCCCCTGACCAACAATTTGAAAAGAAGTTTCTCATGCTTAGTACTGGAGTTTTGGTATTTTAGGAAATAAAAAAGAATACTATTCTTTATGGTGCAAATACCTCTCCTCCTTTTTTCTCTTTTTATATTGACCTCCCTTCTCACTCCCCTCATTTTCCTTGTGATGATTTGAATGAGGATGTCTCCCATGGGCTCGTGCATGTGAACACTTGGTTCCCTGTTGGTGGCACTATTTTGGGAGGTTTAGGAGGTATGGCATTGTTGGACGAAGTGTGGCATTGTGGGAGGAGGTGTGTCACTGGAGGTGGACCTTGAGAGTGTAAATACACCATTTTCTCTCCAATGGAGAGCAAACACCAGTTTGCTCTCTCTGTTTTATGCTTGTGTAATTAAGGAGATTAATGCCAGTAAGATGAAGCCTGAATTGCCTTAGCAGAAAGGGGGCGGTGCCCTCAGGGACAGAAGCTCACCCAATAAAGTGTCCATCCAGTGAAAAAGAGCCCAAGGTGTTTTCTGCTCCTTGAAAGTCACTGAAAACAAAAGCTGCTGCCACTGTGGTTCAGGGAGTCATGGTTTGTCCCAAGCTAGCAGCTGAGTGTGGCAGTGCTGCCCATATGGGCTGGCTTTGCAGCCATGGAGGAGACTAGAGGAAAGGGATCACGGAACCTTCCTCTGTGGTTTTTATGTTTATGGTTCCAGATGGCAGGACTCAGCTTGCTGCTCCAGCCATCATGTCTGCCTACAGCCCTGCTTCCCCACCATAATGGTGGTGGAATCTTATCCCTCTGGAGCCACAAACCCAGACAAGCCCTCCTTTGTCACGGTGTTTTATTACAACAATAGAAAAGTAACTAATACATTCCTCTTCATTTCACGTAAATCCTGCTTTTCCTCTCTCTGACACTCCTACCTTCTGCCCCCATGGTTCCTTTTCACACTGCTTCTGTTTTCTGCAATTACTCCAGGGTATGGACTCAGCCCTGATGATTTGGAGCTGAGAACTACAGATGAGAGAGAACATGTGACACTTGTCTTTATGAGTCTGGGTCATCTCACTCAATATAATATTTTCTAATTATTTAGATTTACTTGCATATTTTATGATTTTGGTTTTGTTTGTTTTACAGCTGAAGAGTTTTACCACATATATATGGACCAATCTTCAAGACTGCTATTTTTTCTTCCAGTGATGTTTCTGGCATCACTGTCAAATACCAGATGACTGTAGTTACTTGTGCTCATATTGGGGGGGGACTTATCTCTGCATACACCAGGGCCAGAAAAGTAATGATCCATGTGAGGTAAGAATCAGGTTTAATATGACTTAATTATCCATATACAAGTATAGTAGAACTTTGGAAAAAAGTCTCCTGGTGACAATTATCACAATAAAACTTAAGGTGTGGCTACATTTGAAACTCTGCAAAGTACACGTGACCTCTTCCAAAAGAATGGGTCCTATACCTTAAGGGTTTAGGAGGTGGTCTGGTGTAGTCTAGGTCATCGTGGAGGTCACCATTCTACAAAGTATGTGTGCCATCTCCCCTAGGGATGGTGTACTGGCTGGTTTTGTGTGTCAAATGCACACAAGCTAGAGTCTTCTGAGAAGAAGGAGCCTCAGTTGGGGAAACGCTTTTTTGAGATCCAGCTGTAAGGCATTTTATCAATTAGTGATCAATGGGAGGGGGTCCAGCCCATGGTGGTTGGTGCCATCCCTGGGCTGGTAGTTCTGGGCTCTATAAGAAAGCAGGCTGAGCACGCCAGGGGAATCAAGCCCGTAAGTAGCTCCATGGTCTCTGCACCAGTTTCTGTCTCCAGGATCCTGCCCTGTTTGAGTTCCTGTCCTGGCTTCCTTCAGTGATGAACAGCAATGTGGAAGTGTAAGTGAGATAAACCCTTTCCTCTCCAGCTTGCCTTTGGATCATGGTGTTTCATTGCAGCAATAGAAACCCAGACTAAGACAGAGGGGTTTTATTGATTGAAACAATGCTCAAGATAAAGTTCTAGGGAGGAAAAGTCTGGGGTAAAAATAACAGATCCTCATTACACAGAGACCATCATTCTATAGTATTAACTACACACAGTACAGCTGCTCACTACATCCACTCCCAGCCTTCTGAATGGAAAAGAGAAGTACAGCTGCCCCTCCACTGAGGAGACATCCCGTGTGTTCAACATGTCTGCTTTCCCTAGTGCTTGGCTGTGAGCACAAGGACCTTGTGCCTTCTGCCCTCTACAAGGGGTCTTTGGTTTTGTTCCATTAGTCTATATATCTGTTTTTATGCGAGTACCATATTGTTTTTGTTATTATATTTCAGTAATACAGCTTCAGATCTGGAATACTAAGCCCTCCAGCACTGTTTTCTTTCTTTGCCCCACCCCTTGGATTGTTTTGGACATCCTTGGTCTTTTATGGTTTCATATAAATTTTAGGATTTTTTTCCTTCTGTTTCTATGAAAAATGTTGTATGATTGGGATTGTATTGAATCTAAACTGCTTTTGATAGACTAGTCATTTCCTAATATTAATTTCATCATCAATCATTACCATGAAAAGTCTTTCCATTTTCTAGTGTCTTTCCTCAATTTCTCTCTTCATGGCTGTAAAGTTTTCATTTTAGAGGTATTTCACCTCCTCTGCTTGGCTTATTCCTAGCTATTTTATTTTCTTTGAGGACATCATGAATGGGTGTATACCCATTAGCTCATTCCTAGTGTCTTTGTTGGTGGTGCATACAAAGGCTATTGATTTTTGTAAGATGGCATAGCCCAACCTTTTGCTAAAATTGTTGATTAGTTGGAAGTACTTTGCAGTGGAATTTTGGAAATCTCTTATATAAAATGTCCTGCCATCTGCAAATAGAGATATTTTGGCTTCTTCTTTTCCTATTGGCATCCTTTTAGTTTCCTTTCATGGAGTCAATTTTAAAATTTCAGTTAAATTTATGAGAAGTCATTATACTTTTCAGTTTTAATTTAAATTTTTATTTTGTGTGTATGAGTGCTTTACCTGCATCCATATATGTACACACTTGTGTGCCTGGTGCCCTTGGAGGCCAGAAGAGGAAGCTGGGTCTCCTGGAACTGGAATTACAGACAGTTTTAGGTGGTTATGTGGGTGCTGAGAATTGAACTTTGGTCCACTGGAAGAGGAGCTAGTGCTCTTAACAACTGAACCATCTCTCCAGCCTCATATTTTACAGCTTTAAAACTTGTATTTGGTTCTTGTTTATAATTTGTATCTCTATATTAATATTCTCTAGATGGTTAGACATTGCCCCTGTATTTTGTTTTAATTTTTCAGACATGTTTTCCTATATGTATAATATCTGATTAAGGGTCTTGCTCTGGTAGGTCGACTATCTCCAATAAACCAATTTTTATCAAATACTTTATTTCTTAGTAGGATATTTTCCTGTTTCACATGAATTTTACAATTTTTATCAAAAGCTGAATATTTGATATAATCAGATTTATATCATTTTTTTACTTCTGTTTTTATTTCTGCTCAGATGGCTTAGTGATCAGCTAATGATCAGAGATCACTAAGGGACAGGACACTAAAGTAAGGGACAGGACACTATGGTAAGGGACAGGACAAGACAGGAAGGGACAGGACACGACAGGAAGGGACAGGACAATACAATAAGGGGTAGGACAATACAGTTCCATGTCCCCATCTGTCTAAGTGCTTTATTGCTGTGAGGAAATACCATGATCATTGCAACTCTTGTAAAAGAAAGCATCTAATTGGGGATGGCTTACAATTTCAAAGGTTTAGTTCATCATTGTCATGGCAGGCAGCATGGTGGCACACAGGCAGGTATGGTAGCTGAGCGTGCTACATCCGGATCCTAAGGCAGCAGGAAGAGAGTACCACTAGGCTTGCCTTGGGCTCCTGGAACCTCAAAGCCCATCCCCAGTGACACACTTTCTCTAACAAGGCCACGCCTGCTCCAACAAGGCCACACCTCCTAATCCCTGTCAAGTACCTTCACTCCCTAATGACCAAGCATTGAAATCCATGAGCCTATGGAGACCATTCCTGTTCAAACTACCACACCATCTGTTTTGTTTCATGTCTGTTACTGTGATCAAACACCCAGGCAAAAACAAATTAAGGGCCAGGCATGACGGCACATATCTTTCATTCCAGGACTTGGAAGATAGAGACAGGTGACTCTGAGTTCCAGGCCAGCCTGGTCTGTACATTGAGTACTAGACCAGCCAGAGCTACATAACAAGACCCTGTCAAAAACAAAAACCCATCCAGGCAGTAGTGGTGCATACCTTTAATCCCAGCACTCAGGAGGCAGAGGCAGGTAGATCTCTGTGAGTTCGAGGCCAACCCAGTCTACAGAGTGAATTCCAGGACAGCCAGAACTAGGACTACACAGAGAACCCCTGTCTCAAAAATCCAAAAGACAAACAAAAAGCAAAACAAAACAAAAACAAATAAAAAAAACCCAAAAACCCAAGCCAAAATGAAAAAGCCCAAACCCCCTAGCACTCAAGAGAAAGGATTGATTTTGGCTCACAGTTACATTTTACAGTCCCATTACCGTTGCCAGGAAGTTACCCCGACAGGAGCTGAAGACAGCTGGTCACATGGCATTTCTAGTGAAGAAGCTGGAAGCAATGGATGAACACATGCTGTTGCTCACCTCCTTCTTCCCACCCAGTCAGGGAAGGCCACCACCTCAGTTAACACAAGGTAAAATGCCCCACAAACATGCCCAGAGGTCCATCTCCAAAGGGGTTCTAGATTCTGTCAGGTTGCTAACGAACACTATCACAACGTCAAACCAGGGTCAAAACGTATTGATTTATGACCAGTTTTGTCTCGTTTTGCCTTATCCTGTGAGCGCAGAGCTGGAGGCAAAGGTATATGGGAATGTTACGAAGGGTAGCTTTCCAGAGGATGAGACAACAGAGTGTAGCACTGAGGTAGCTAGCCACTGGGACGTGCTGCTGGCTGCCATGGAGAAGGCACTGTGGCTGCCTTTCAGGATGAGACAAGGTTGGGCATCGGCTGCATATGCTTGTGCAAGCGTGCTGTTCCGGGTCCTTGTCGTCCTAACTAAAGTCACAGATAGAGAATGGAGTCTAAAGCCCAGGTACAAGGCTGCTGAGTGCAAAAGCCTGCGCCTGCAGCCTGCACCTGCTGCAGTGGCTGGGACTCGGTAAAGAAGGACGCTGCGAGAACCGGAGCGCTTCACACTATCTACCTTACACACCAGCACCCAACCCTTCCTATGTTGGGATAGAGTGTGCGCTTTTAACAAGTTTCCGGTGTGCTTTTAGTTCATTCTTTCCAGCCTTAGTTCTCACCCTTGATTGCCCATTGAAGTCACTGGGTTTGAGTCTAGCGATGGCTGCTTATCAAATTCTTTAGGGTATTTCTAGTCTAGCTCTCCCTCTGCTGGTTATCACTAATATGACAGTGGGCTATGCCCACTCCTTATCACCCTTGTCCCTGGACATATTTTCTTGATGAAGTGATCCCTTTATTGATAATGTAGTGGCCTTCTTTTGAAATCCACTTTGTCAGATATCAGAATAGCTACACCAGTTTGTTCTTTTTTTGGTTTCTATTTGCTTGATAGATTGTTTTTGACTCTTAGCCCCTGGGTGTCTATACGAGGAAGATGTGTTTCTTGGTGAAAACAGAAAGTTGGATCCAGTTTTCTTTTTCAGTATGTGCAGGCAATCTGTGCCTCTTTATTAATGAGCTGAACCATTTGCATCTAAGTATGTTACTGAGAGAAATTCACTAATTCCTGTAATTTTATCTGATTTTTCTTTCTTTTTATATTTATCTAGCTATTTATTTGTGTGTATGAGTCTTTGTGTGTGTGTGGGGGGGTGAGTGTGTGCATCCATGTGTGTGAGAAGACCATGAGAGGATTATGTTGAAGGGAGCAGGAAGGGTGGAGCCATCTAGGCCTCTGACAACTGACAGAGCAACGGGATTTGGAGCTGCCCTCCAGGGCTTTGATCCTGCCTTGGTTCAGTGTTTCCTCATTATGCCCTCATTGCTCCCTTTCAGAACAGTAATGTATGAATGTATGTTATGTGCCATTGTGTGTCGGAAATATGTAATTTACAAGGTGTTACAGTTAAGAGTCTACCTTGAGTCTCAGAAGAGATTTTGAACTTTAAAACAATGTTGAGACTGAAAGCCTATGGGGACTTTTTGTTTTGTTTTGTTTTTGAGACAGGGTTTCCTGGCTGTCCTGAAACTCACTTTGTAGACCAGGTTGGCCTCAAACTCACAGAGATCCACCTGCCTCTGCCTCCCAAGTGTTGGGATTAAAGGTGTGTGCTACCACCACCCCGGTTTATGAGGATTTCTGAAATTGAACTGAATGCATTTGCATTATGATATGGCTACAAGTCTATGGGGTCCAGGGAGTGGAATGTGATGGTTTGAATGAGAATGGTCTCCATAGGCTCATACATTTGAATAACAGTTCCAGCTGGTGGAACTGTTAGGGAAGGATTAGGAGGAATGGTCTTGTTGGAGGAGGTGTGTCATTGGGAGTTGGTATTTGAGCTCTCAAAAGACAGCCTCATTCCCAGTGTGCCTCTCTGCCTCTTGCTTGGGGATCGAGATGTGAGCTCTCAGCTATTCCTGCCACCATGCCTTTGATCTACCATCATGGACTCTGTCTTAGTCAGTGTTCTGTTGCTGTGAAGAGACACCAGGACCACAGCAACTATTATAAGGGAGAAACATTTAATTGGAGCTTGCTTACACTTCAGAGGTTTTTTAGTCCATTATCATCACGGCAGGAGCATTGTGGCAAGCAGGCAGACATGGTGTTGGAGAAGTAGCTGAGAGTTCTACATCTGGTTTGGCAGGCAACAGGGGAGACAGTGATCTACTAGGCCTGGCTGGAGCTGCTGGGTTCTCAAAGTCCACTACAAGAGACACACTTCCTCCCACGAAGCCACACCTACTCCATTAAGGTCATACCTCCTAAGTGCCAGTCCCTGTGGACCTATGGGGGCCATTTCCAACTGCTGCAGATTCTAACCTCTGAAACTGTAAGCCCAACGGAATACTTTCTTTTGTAAGTTGCCTTGGTCATAGTGTTTGTCACAGCAATAAAAAAGTAACAAGACACCCCCAACTCCTTCCATGCCCCTTACTCCCTCTCAAATTCATGACCTCTTCTTCTGTAAATATTCTTTTACACACACACACACACACACACACACACAAACACACACACTTTGCTGAGTCCCTTTATTGTTATTCATTTGTAAATGTGTTTAGAGCCAACCACCTGGTATTGGATAACATATCTTAGGGCTAATTCCTGAAGAAGATTGATTATGCCCCTCTTAGCAATTATTGATTGCCTGTAGCTCTTCATCTAGGGGGAAGGCCTCGGGAAATTTCCCCATCCATGCTGACTTGTCAACTGATGATGTCATTATCATCAGGTCATGTTTAGGTGACCATGTTGTTGAGGATCCATGGATGCAGCATCTCTATCCTGTCTAGAAGACATTATTTGGCAGAAGACACTCTGGGTTATAGAATCTTTCTGTCCCATCTTATACAATGTTCCCTGAGCCTTAGGTGTAGGGGTTGTCTTTTAGATGTTCCTGCTGGAACTGGGTACCCCCAAATCCCTTATTCTCTGCTTTTGGACTAGCTGTAGATCTTTGTATGGTCTGTCATCTGCAAAAAGAAGTTTATTTGGTGTTTGGGGGTTCTGATGCCTGGTCTGGTTTCTTATTTTAGGGGGAATGCCAGAGAATCAATAAAAGCCCATTAAGGAAAAAAAAAAACTTCTGGTCAAAAGAATTGACTCTTTGGCCTGGCTGGAGACCTAACGTTCCACTTAGGCCAAGGAGCCACTCTGAGACACAATTAATAAAAACTCAGAAAGAGATATTGAGTTCAACCTGAAGATTCAAAAAGCAAAGCAGCCAATCACTGGCTCTTACCTCAGCCTCAGTCTGAAATGGTGCTCCTGCCTCCAGAAATCTCAGAATGAGACTGTCACTGAGAGCTGTTTCCTCCCATTTTATAATCCTCTCTAGGGCTGGGGTTAAAGGTGAGCACAACTGGGATTAAAGGTGTGCACCACTGGGATTAAAGGTATACACCACTACCGCCTATGGCAAGATAGTGTGGCTACTGGGATTAAAGGTGTGTGTCATTGCTGCGTGGTCTGTAAGGTTGGTCAGTGTGGCTGTTTTACTTTTCTGATCCTCAGGCAAGTTTTATTTATTAAAATGCAAGTGAAATGCCACTACACCACCCCTAGAAAGGTGGGCTCACCTTAAGCCATGCTAAAGAGATGGGCAGAATAATTTTCCTCTAACGAGATAATGTACCTTTTCTTTCTTAAATTCCCAGTACAGAGCTCAGCCACGCTGCTTTGTAAGTTGTATTATGAGGCATGGGCTGTGTTCCCAGTGGCCGGCTAGCTTAACCCCTGAAATAATTACACAGAAATTGTATTAATTAAATTACTACCTGGCCCATTATTTCTAGCCTCTTATTGGCTAACTCTCACATATTAGTTAAACCCATCTCCATTAACGTGTATTGCCACTTGATTGTGGTTTACTGGCATGAGACTAACCAGCTTCCATCTCGGGCAGGAGAATCATGGCGTCTGCCACACTTCCCTTCTTCCCAGCATTCTGTTCTGTCTACTCCACCCACCTAAGGGCTGCCCTATCAAAAGGCCAAGACAATCTCTTTATTCAACCAATGAAAGCAACACACAAATACAGAAGAACCTCCTACACCAGTGAGTCTGCTCACTGTAACCTTTTCTTTTCTATTTCCACATGACTTCTGCTTTCCCCAACTCTTGGACTTCCCCAACGTTTCTGACTTCATTTCTCCTTTTGTATTGCTTCCTTCTCTACGACTGCCCGACTGCCTTATGTCCACGTCCATGCTGACTCAAATGATGTGGCCTTTCCCCTTATCTCCCCTGTTCTCCTTCGGGTGCCTGTTGAGATAGGTAGCTTGCTTGTCTTCTTTGTTTCATTTAAATTCTAATAAAATATCCTCAAGGCTTCTTTGATAAGAGGTGACAGCTATGTTTATCTGGGAGTATGATTAGAATATAGTTAGAAACCACATTGGTTTAGAAAAGCGTCAGTAGTAGGTTCTCCTCTGGGGTCTGACTTTTCTAGCCATGGCTTGTTGGCTAGGCTTGCAGGGCCAGGCATGAATTCCCTCCTGTGGAGTGGAATTAATGTCTAGTCCTATTAGACATCTGTTGGGCACCCCTGAGACAAAGATGCTGCTATCACACTATTGGGGATATCTTTCCTGGCCGGGCATTATTGTGGCTCATAGACTGTGCAGCTGGATAGGATTACCAATTACTTTTCTCCTTGGTATTGTGTACAGCACTTTCTGAAACTCTGACAGCTAGCTAATTCTCAGGCCGGAAGCTTGGGAATCAGTTCTAGCTTTTGTCCCTCTAAGTCCTGTGTCCAAAGTGTATGTTGTCTCCAGCACTAGGGTCTTACCTTCAGGTTCTGGGAGGCAATCCAGGGCAGTGCAGCCATAGAGTTTTGAGTTGGTTTACCTTATCAGGCATGATTTCCCACCTATGGAGTAGACTTCACATCCAATCAGAAAGTGGTTTGTTTTCTCTGAAACAGTCACGCCACTGCTATTGTCCTACTGTCTGGTAGATCAGTGTTTCAGCATTCTTGGACCAGAGCGAGGTAAGAATGCTGATAAATTTTCTCTTCCAGAGGTTTGCTAGCAGGCACTATGCATGCTAGCCAGTCTTCTGGGTCTATCTTTGATGTGTTTTTTATGGCAGGATTATGTTTTCCTTTCAAATTTTATTTATTGATTTATTTTGTGTGTGTGCACGCGCGCACGCATGCATGCGTACACCATGATGCATGCATGGAGATCAGAGGGCAACTTATGGGAGTCAGTTTTTTCCTTCCCATGGTAGTTGAACTCACATCACCAGGCATGGCAGTGTCTTTACCCACTGAGCGCTCTCCAGCCCAAGAATTCTGTTTTATGATCCAATCTGCTAGTGAAGAAGTGCAGTCTATTCAGTATTCAGGGTTTTTACTGAAAGATGTGTTGATTCCTCTCATATTTGATTTTATAGTGTGTAGTATTGTCTTAGTCCTTATTTATTCAATAACTGTTTGGCATCTTTCTTTTCCTAGAGCCTCTTAAATGAGTTCACCATTCTCTTCCATCTGCAATATTAGTGTGCTGGCTTATCTGTCATAGATGCTTTAGCCTGCTTTTGTCATGTAAAGTTTCTCTTTCTCTTCACTAGTGACAGCTTTGCTGGATACAGTAACACAGGTTTGCACCTGCTGTCTTTCAGAACTTGACGCCCAACTTTTTTTTTTTTACTCTTTCACAACTGAGATTTTATTGGTTGAGTAAGAGCAGAGAACACAGACATTTAAATTCTTTGTGTGTGTTTCATTCTACTAATTTATTATTTTTCCTATGTTTATTTTTTAATTTCATTTTACATTCCATCCGCAGTTCTCTCCCTACTCCTCCCGCTCCCCCCTTTCTCCCCAACCCACCTTCCATCTACTCCTCCCAACAGGTAAGGGCTCCCATGGGAAGTTAACAAGTCTGGCACATTAAGTTGGGGCAGGACCATGGCCCTCCCCACTACATTAAGGCCCAGCATGGCATCCCACCATAGGGATGGGCTCCAACAAGCTAGCTCATGCACCAGGGACAGATTCTGGTCCTACTGCCAAGGGACCCCTGACATTTCAATTCATTTTGTTTGTTTGTTTTTGTTTTTTTCGAGATAGGGTTTCTCTGTAGCTTTGGTGCCTGTCCTGGAACTAGTTCTTGTAGACCAGGCTGGTCTGGAACTCACAAAGATCTACCTGCCTCTGCCTCCCAAGTTCTTAAAGCATGTTCCCAAACTCTGAAGAATCATACATTGTGTTCATGTACCCAAAAGAGTCACATGTTGTTTCTCTTTGAACTTATTCAGGTGATAGTCCATCCTCAAACTTGGCGGGTTTTCCCTAAGACCTCACATAACAGTCAAGAGCTCACAATCCTTAATTCCAATGATTCACAATTTTATACCACATATACTCAAAATTTCCATCGTTCACTGCACATTATCACAATTGTCAGGAAAATGGACTGCTGCTCTGATCAGAGACTTTACAGTTTTGGCAGGGTTTTTTTTTCTTTCTTTCTTTTTTCTGAGGAGGGTCTTTCTTTCTTTCTTTCTTTCTTTCTTTCTTTCTTTCTCTCTCTCTTCTTTTTTGTTTTTTGTTTTTCCAGACAGGGTTTCTCTGTAGCTTTGCAGCCTGTCCTGGAACTAGCTCTTGTAGACCAAGCTGGTCTGGAACTCACAAGGATCCACCTGCCTTTGCCTCCCAAGTGCTGGGATTAAAGGCATGCACCACCACCGCCCAGCCCGAGGAGTGTTTTTTAGGAAACAGTTGGGCTAGAAACACAAGACTAGATATAACTGAAAATATTCCAGACATAAATGCACAACCAAGGCTCCAAATTACCATTTAGTAGGCTTTGTGTTGTAGGATATAGAACTAGCCCCCTCTACGGAATGTTATGGTGACCCCAAGACAGTCACAAGCTCTGTAGTTTGGTGGTCAGCCACTTCAGACTGTTTGCCCTTCGCTCATCTCTTCTCTTTTGTTTGTACTTTTTTTTGTCTGATGATTTACTTATCCTTTCCTGAGACCTTTTTTTGGCTTTGTGTCCACATTGGCACGGGCAGGTTTGGCTGACTGTCGCTTGGGCGCCCCCTTCGCTCTTCCATTGATTCTAACCTTCTTGTTGGGCATCGTGGTGGTGCTGAGTGGGAGGCATGCGCAGTGCTGAACCTGTGACGGAGCTGCACTGCCAAGACGCCATGCATGAACTAAAGTCCAACTTTTTTTAGTCCTACCTGTTTTTAATGTGTCCACTGGAAAATGTGCTTTGGTTTTCGTAGCCTGACTATGTACCTGGCTCACCCTCTCCTGCCACTTTAATATGTTTCCTTTGTTAGGTCTCTTTCTTTCCTTTTAGAAACTGTAATATTATATGGGGGATTCTTTTTCTAGCTTTGTCCATTTGGTTTTCTTGTACCCAGATGAACATTTCTTTCCACATATTTGGGGAATTTTCTTCTATGAGTTTATTGATGTTACCATCAAATTTTTCTCCTTCGCCTAAAATTTGCAGATATGGCCTTTTTCATAACGTTGCAAAGATCGTGCATATTCTATTCATACATTAAAATATTTGCCATTGAGTTTGGCTTCACAATCCGATTCCTCTACACTGTCCGCAGGCCTTGATAGTCTGCCCCGAGGTTCTCCACTGAGATGCTTATTTGACTTACAGAATCTCCTTCCCAGTTTCATTTCGGCTTGGTTTTTCTCCAGTATTTCTGTCTCTGTTGAGTTCTATTTTCACAGACTGAATTGATTCTCTTATTTAATTCAGCTGTTTGTGTTCCCTGGACTCCCTTCAGGAGACTATTCATATCACTTTCAAATCATCCACAAGTTTATTCACGTCCTTTTTGAACTCTCTGAGCATGTGTGTATTAGTTCTTTTGAATTCTTTCTCTGGATCTCATCTAAGTCACTCTATTGGGGGGCATTACCACGGGGCTAGAAAAAAAATTGTTTTTAGTGGACATCTCGTCTTGGCTGCATCTCAAGTGGCTTGTGTTTCTGCATTGAGACTCTCCTGTCTCAGTGCATTAGTTTGCTGATTGAGTCTTTCTGACACCCTTATGTTCAGCGAGTGTTTGGCTTGGTACTTGGTGTTTCCCTGGCTTGATAGATCTTGGTTCAATTCGTGTTGCTTGAAGTTCAAAGTAGTAGCTGAGGCGACCATGGTCACCCTGGGCCAAGAGTAGAAGAACCATCACTGATCTCTTTCTGTGTGTTGGAGGAAGATACTCCATACAGCCTCTGACCTCAAAAGCCAGAATGCACTCCAGATTGTGCTTTGTGTGTGTCTTTTGTGTGTGTGTGTGTATGTGTTTGTGTGTGTGCATGTATGTGCGTGTGTGAATGTATGGTGGAATGATGTCATGGGTCCTTTGAGTTCACAACCCTGATGTACATGGAGCACCGGGAATGTGCACTGAGGACAGGTAAGTTGTATGTCATCTGACTCGCCCCATTGGGGTGTTCTAGGAGCAGAGGGAATCACATTCTCCAACCTCACCAGCCTAGACGCACCTGACACTGTACTAGTGTGCACCAGGGTAAAGGGGTCTCATTCTTCTCTCATCGCCGGCCGGAGCATGTGGCATGCAGGTGGGGTGCAGGAGCAAACTGTAGGGATGGTGGGTTCTGAGTCCTCTAACCTCATCAGGCAGGTGGAACAGTGGGCAGAACTGTACACTGGGTGTGGGGAAGGAGCCATATCCTCTGGCTTCCCCAGCTGGACTTTACACAGGGTGGCAGAAGTGTGTCCTGGGGCAAAGAGTGCCAAGACCTCTAACCTCTTCCACAGGGGTGTATATGGGGTGGGGAAAATGTGTGTGGTCGGGGCGGGTGTCTGGAGTCCTCTAGTTCTCCAGCTGGGACAGACTCAGGAGAGAGGAAGGGTCAGGGTTTCTCTTTAATGACATTCATCTCTTTATCAATTACGATTGCTCTGCATGTCCTGAGCGTCTAAGCCTTATGCTCACACTTTTTCTCACCCAGCACATATTCCCACTTTTCTGTACTCCCTTGACACAGATCTAAGAGCAATAAGCAACTACCATTTCACAGCCTGCATGAGGTTCTGTCTCACAATTTCCTCACCAGACAACTGATGTGGGATTCCCCTCTGTATGCTGGGATTACCATTAATGAATAAAGAAAGCTGGCTTGAGCCTATAGCAGAACAGAACACAGTTAGCTGGAAAAAACTAAACTGAATGCTGGGAGAAAGAAGGGCAGAGTCAAGGAGAAGCCATGTAGCCCTGCTCAAGACAGACACTGCAACATTACTGGGTAAGCCGCAGTCACGTGGAGATACGCAGGTTACTAGAAATGGGTTAAATTAATATATTTAAGAGTTAGCCAATAAGAAGTTAGAACTAATGGGCCAAGTAGTGATTTAAATAATATAGTTTCTGTGTAATTATTTCAGGGATGAGCAGCCAGGGACAAGTGGCTTCCCTTAAACAAATTGGGCCCAATGTGGCCAACTAAAATCCAAATTTATTCTCACTCAAATTTTCTGGACAAGGGCAGAATGCAGCCAGATCCTCCATGAGAGTGTACCATGGTTGATCCCTAGCCAGTTCCCAAGAGAGTCCTGGTTCTTCTCTGAAACATCATAAGCCAGGCCCCCGCTGTCCACATTTCCCGTGTAGTGCTGACCTTCCACTAAATATCGGTACTGCTCTTGTTGCACAAGTTTATTTTAGCTTACGGTTGGAGGGTATAGTCTATCATGACCGGGTAGGGAATGAGAGGCAGGAAGGGCTGCTCTGACTGTGATGGCAGGGATGTGGGACGGTTGGTCCTGTGTGTCCACCATCAGGAAGTAGAGGGCAGTGTGCAGTGTGCTCTGTATGGTTCTTCTTTACTTTGGTCCGGGACCTCAGCCCACGGTATGGTGCTCACTCTGGTTGAGTCTTGACCCTTCAGTTAAACCTTTCTGGAAACTTTCACAGACATGCTCAGAGGTGTGGTGTGTCTCCTGGGTGATCCTAAACACTGACATGTAACCATCACACTTCCTTCCCGACGATTCCCCAGCACTAACCAGTATCTGGCTTTGTGGTCTGTGCTTATTTAGGTGCTCACAGCATCATCTATTTCCTACCTCTCTCCCACAACCCCTAGGGCAGCTTCCCAGTTGGCATGACAACGAGCTTGTAGAAAACACGAAGTATTGCTGCCGAACGTGACTGGAAGCAGGGACTCACTAACCACTTATCTATCATTCACTGAAATCTTGGGCTGGCAATTTTATGGCCTGGTGATATCAGAAGGTCACATCATTCAGGGATGAAGCATGTCGTTGTCCCATTAAAAAATACCCAACTCCTTCCTTAGAGTTAAATCCTCAGCTCTTCAGGATTCAAGCTGAAGACCGTCAGATTTACAGATGCATGTAATTCTCCCACAGGCCACTAGGAGGTGTCTCTCTTCCAATTCTAAGGACTATAAAATATTGGGAAGAATGCACTGCAACTTATCCTCTGGGAGGAATGGGGGAACGTAGCTGTCTATTTTAAAACAGCAGCAAATCCTCTTTTTTTTTTTTACATAGTTAAGCTGTTTTAATGTTGCTAACATTCTTGCATGAAATACTTTAATGTGTCTGCATGTGTTCAAATACTGAAGTTTCATTAGAAAGAAAGATAATCTGTTATAGATTGGCTATAAATGACCTGGACCAGCAAGGCGTTCTTCTGTGACAGGGTCCTGAGAGAGAGGACCAGGAGATAGAAGATATTGAATAGGTGATAGAGAAGGAAAAACGTTTGGGACTGACTGGGAGGTCTTGCATAAGCTGTCTTATGCCAAGTAAGCTTATTAAGAAGTATAGTATCTTATATATTATTTTCAGGGAAAAAATGGGACAGAGTCAGGAGAAACTACAATCCAATGGGACAAAGACAGCAGGAAGCTAATCAAACCATGCTGCACAAAGGGAACACAGGGCGTCTCAAGAACATTGCAGACCTGGGCACAGGGACTTGGAACTAATACCATAGCCCTGTATGGTGGGAAAGAGCAGAGAGGATTAAGGAAGCAGCATTTGGGGTTAGCAAAAACACCTGGCTCTAGAGAAATTCCCAGGAATCCACAAGGATGACCCCAGCACTGTAGTCAGATTGATGAATATCTTAAATATCACCATAGAACTTTCATCCAGCAACTGGAGCAGAGACCCACATCGGAGCACTGGACTGTCCCCCCAAATTCCAGTTGAAGAGTGAGGGGAGTGAGAATATGAACAAAGAGGTCAAGACCATGATGGGGACACCCACTGAAACAGTTTACCTGAGCTAATGGGAGCTCACCAACTCCAGGCAGCCTGGGAAGGAACAAGCATAGGACCAAACTAGTCCCTCTGAATGTGGGTGACAGTTGCATGGCTGGGGCTGACTGAGGGGCCACTGGCAGTGGCACCAGGATTTATCCCTGCTGCTTCTGCTGGCTTTTTGAGAACATATTCTCTTTGGGTGGATACCTCGCTCAGCCTTTTTGAACCTTCCCCAAAGCAATGTACTACCCTCTCTGAGGATTGGATGGGGGTGGGGTGAGAAGGTACATGGAAGGAATGGGAGGAGGGAAGGAAGTAGAAGCTTGGATTGGTATGTATAATGAAAAAAAAAAGATAGTTTGTTTTCTTTTTAAAAAATAATTAATTAATTAATTAATTTTAAAGAAGGAAGCAGCATCTGTCAAGGGGAAAGGCCTCTTCTCTACAAGGGACAATTCCTCCTAAGAAAGTGTGAAGCTTGTCTCTAGTCCGTGTAGGGACAGGGGGTGGGAAATTGCTTGGAGGGTAATTTGGAAAGAACAATCAGGTATGTAGGATTCCTTTTTCTTTTGGTGCTCCTGGCTTCTCTGAGTTTTCTGCATGTCCTTGTCCCGCATCGCCCATGTGTCGGGGAATAGAGTCGTGGTGGCTAGTGGTTACCTTTTTTTGTTATAGTGGTAGAAACTATATGTATTAGCTTAGTGGAAGTCCATCTAACTAATGGCCACACTTCCCAGCTGACCTGGTAGTTAACTGTGACCACGTTACTAAGTTCTAGCCAATGGTACAGGAGCAGACATAAAAGTACATAATCTCAAATGTCACCTGACATATTGTTTCCTTTAAAAGTTATACTTGAGTTTATGGATGTTTTGCTGTGTGTCTGTCTGTGCACCACATGTAGGCCTGGTGCCTGGGGAGGCCGGAAGAAGGCATCGGATCCCCTGAAACTGGAGTTGCAGATGGTTGTGAGCCACCACGTGGTGGCCTGAAATCAAACCCAGGTAGAAGAGCATCAACTCCTCCTGACCACAGAGCCATCTCTCCAGCTCTATTTTATTTCCAAAATTGTTTAGAATTCAGGTAGGGCGAGAAGTTTATTAGATTCCTTTCTCAAGATACCCATGCCTGAGTTGGATAGACACCTGGCATAGATTATTATTATTTTTTTAATGCTACATCTTAAGAATCTCCTTGGGGGCAGGGAACCATAGGCAGTCATCGTGCTGGTGCTGGTTTTGACGTCTGACCCCTGCACAGCACAGAGTCGGGCTTAAAGTGGGTAATCGGAAAGCACAGCTCACCTGGTGCTTGAGGAATCAGTCTAGACAAGCCTTCTAGGAGTGGGAGGTCATGGAAATCTCTGGCTTTTCCTAGCAGAGACCAGAGCAGTTGGCTGTCTATTTTACTTCGGCCTTCACTGGGGCTGAGACACAGTCTCCGAGACAGAATGGATACCCCTGTCCTTAACTCAAGGTGAAGAGCAGGCCCCAGGAGAGAAAGAGAGGGAGTTGTGGAGTTTGCAGCCTAGAGACAGAAACCTATCCTGCACAGCTGGGGACCTGCTCTGCAGCAGAGACTTAAGGCTCAGCTGCCCTCAGTCACCAGAGTCATGGCCAGGTGGGAGTCCTGGGGAGAGCTTGGCATGGGGAGCAAGTGTGGATACAGATTCTGTTGTTGGTCTTCCCCTGGGGCATCGGGGTATGGGAGCAGCTTGACTAGCGGGAAGAGGCCAGCGTGCATGGTGATGCTTATTCACTGGTGGGGCACAGGGATGTGAGCCTCCTAGGCCAGTGGACCTGGGCTGCAGCCATCACAGAAGTCCTTCTGGCCTCTTCTAGGGAAGTTAGGGACAGCAGGTGCACCTCTTGGAGCACAGCCGCGCTGCCTGTGTTAGGGAGCATGCCGTAGACCGAGCCCGTGCTTCAACGCCGACTCACAGATGAGGTTCGTGGCCATGGTGCAGTGAAAGTGGACTTTTGTTATTTTTCTGTGACTTCCGGCCTGCTCTAACTCTGTAGGTCGAACAACAGGAAGGAAAAGGAGGAAGGCGAGGATGGCTTCTCCTTCACAAGCATGGGGGAGGCCTGAGCTGAGTGTAATGGGAACCGGCTCTGAACTGGACATGATGTGGTAGTTTCTATTTAGAATGGATCTGTTACTGAAATTTGGAAAACAAAACATAATGGCCTGAGTTGGATTAGTTAGAACATAATTAGGAGAATTATGGGGTCTGCTTGAGGTTATTTTTGTTGTTTGAGACAGGGTTTTACTATATAGCTCAGGCTGGCCTTGAACTCATGATCTCCCTATCACAACCCCCCAAGAGCTGGGAATGCAGGCATGTGCTTAGTTGCTGGGGTTACTTCAATGGGCAAATGCTGAGGAGTCATCTGACAACAGGTGTACGAGGGTTCCTATAAGGCAGTCATCTGGCTCTCTGACAACAGACTCCTGATGAGGCTAGCCCAGGAAGGGGGTATAGTTCTGATGCAGTTTGAGTTTTTCCTGGAGGCTCTTGAGCCAGAAGCCCAGTCCTCAGTCCGGCTATGTTAAGAGGCAATGGAGAGCTTTGGGAAGGGGCAAGTGGGCAGCCATTAGGGGTGCTGCTTCCAGGAGGGATAGCCAGTACTTTTGGGACCCCAAGTTGTGAGACTGAACTGTTACAACACAGAGGGACTGACCTTGTCCCACTCTCTGACTTCCTTTCGTATTAGATGACTTTTCTTGTATATACGCCTGCCACCTGCAATGACATTCCTACCTGAGCTACAATGGTGCTGTTTGGACTTTAGCCCTCCAAACTGTGAGCAGACTAACCCTCCTATCTGGCTATTGTCCAGCCTCAGGCATTTTGTTAGAGCAACAGGGCACAGACTAACACAGCAGAGCGGGAAAGAGCCCAGTGCGAGCAGAGCCTGCTCTACCTTAGGCTTCCTTGAAACCCTCTCTCTGGTGCACGCACACAGGTCCTGAAGGAGTTCCCTGAGCATGCACAGTGTTAGAAGCTGCCTTTACAGGGAACTCCCTGCCAAGGCAACCTCATATAATTTGGACATTACATTAGGAAGTTTGAACTGGCTTACAGTGTTCCCCTGTTTTGTCTCCTGAAGCCACAAAGACAAGCACATTCCCTATGGACACTGATACACACCAGACAAGGCCGCCTCATCCATCCCGTCTCTAGACAAAGTGACCCAGTCCCTCCCACCTTCACACCCGAGGCAGTGCAGTCTGATGGAATTGACATCGTATGATTGCATGCATTTAACATTTATTTTGACTGTAAGGACGGGACCGGCACTGTATGATTGCCCGCATTTAACATTTATTTTGACTATACAACGGATTCGGCATTGTATGATTACACTCGTTTAACATTTATTTTGACGGTAAGGATGTGAGTGCTGTGTTATGTGATTAACTAAACTACTCCTTGCCTTCTGTGGAACAGAAATCCCAACTGCAGGCTGGGGATCAGCAAACAGTCCAGGCTGGCTTCTTCCCCAAGGTGCGTTGAGTTCCTAGGGGAGGCGCCGCTGCTCTGTCCGCAGCATTGATGGGGGCGAGAGATCAGCAGGGCCAAGGGCTCCAAGGGAAGCAAGGAGGAAATGTGCAAAAATGATCAAGTCCTAGAGCAGGGTGGACCTGGCCTAGCTTGAGGTGAAAGGGGTTGGGTGGGGACTTGCTAGAAGTCCATGTCTGGCAGCCGTGGGGACACAGAAGGCTTCTCAAGCTGGACAGCTTAGGTAGTAGTTTCACTCCACAGGACAGCCCTGTCTGGTCTGTGTTACCCAAGTCTGTGGGAGCGCCGCCGGGTCCTTCACTCGGCCACATCAATTGACAGCATGGCCTTGATGGCTGGGAATTTGTTGCAGGAAAAGTCAGCGACCAGTTGCTTGGTGCCACTCCGCGTGGGAAGAATCTCAAATCGGATCCGGGACTTCTCCTTGGGACGCAGGGCTGGCACACTGATGGGGAAGGATAAAGATTAAGTGTTGATGTAAAAGCCAGAGGGCTCAGGCTACATGGGTCATATAGAACTTCAAGTTTGGCTCTAGTGGTGTCAGGCAAAGCAACCACTTCTTCACCTCTCTCTCTCTGCCTCTCTGATACCCTGGGTCCCTTCAGTTCTGTGACTTCCAGCTGGTGAGGAGGCAGGAAGTCTTACCATCTCCCAAATATGCAAGCCCTAAAGATCAGATTCTAGCACTGGCAATTAAGATTTCAAGTTTGATGAACTCCAAACAAAATGCAAATTAAGATCCTTGGGTACCAAGCCCCACAAAGAATGAAGATTTGAGGTCATAGGTTGCTCTTCCTGTCCTACTTAAAGGCCCAGAGCAGGCCTGCCTGTCCCACATCTGGCCATCCCTACAAAGCTGCTTACTCGATTTTGAGGTTGCCACGTAGCAGGCCGCTGCCCTCCACCATCAGCACACAGTCCCTCACCGGCTCATCCAGGGGGTTGGAGAAAAGCATCTGCACATTCACAGGCTTCCGCACGTGAGCCTGGTCCAGCACCTGTAGGGAGGATCCATGAGTCAGGATGCTAGCTGTGTGGCCCCTGCCTGCTGCCCTGTGAAAGCTGAGCATGGTGACGGGGTGAAAGAGGAACATGGCCTAGGATGTAGGAGGGAAGGGCATTTCATTCAGCCATAACTATCAGGTGGTCTCCTAACCCACGTGTAGCACCAAGACATCACTATTATTCCTACACTGTGTATAAGAAACAGATTCAGAGTGGGTACCTGTGCTGTCCTCTGTGACTGAAAGCATAATATGACAACTCACTACCTCAGCCCAGCTCCTCCAGAAAGGGCAGCTCCTCCTTCCAAAGACAGCCCACTGCCAGTTACTTTTCCTGAACCTTCTGCTTATTGGGGTTTTTTCCTTAAGAAAAATATTATTTATTGTATGTGTGTTGTGTTGTGTGTGTGTTCTGGCCATTCAGGAGGCTAGAAGAGGACCTCACATCCCTGGAGTTGAAGTCGAAGGCCACTGTGACCCACTCGATGTGGTTCTGGGAACCAAACATGGGCAAGAATCGTATCTGCTTAAATGGCCATCTCTCCAGCCCCTTTATTGTTGTTTCTTTTTTTACCCTTAAAGTCATTCCTGGGAGATGCCAGTTACTGAGGATACACCGAAGACTCCTGAGGTGACTCAGGTACCCGCTCACAGTCATGGTTCCTTCTGCGCTTGGTCACAAGAATTGGGGCAAACAGGCTATTTTTCTGTGGTGACACCCAGGCTGCCAATTTCCTTCCCTGCTTTGGGAGCCCAGACAATTCCTATGTGTCATGTTGCGGTCTTGTCAGGGCTCCAACACTGACCAGGCTGGAGTCACAGGGGATGATGTCTTGATTTGGGGTCATATAAGCAACACAAACTACTTATTCACCCCAAAAGGTGGAGACTGTCATTTATCTGATAAAAATCAGCTTCGAATCTGGGCAGACATAGCTGGCAAGAGGGATAATTACTTATCTCTCCCCTTCTAGCTAGGAACAAATGATGTCATGGAAAAAGGAAGAGAGCGTTTTGGAACTAGATGTTGAAATTGTGTGACCAGCAAATTGCTCTCTTTTCTTCCTTTGAGAAACACTGGAGATTGCTGGGCTTGTGAGCTTCTTTCCCTTGTCGTAAGTGCTCATGGCTGCCATTGTATAGTGTCAAAGGCCAAGCTCAGACTGATTTGACAGCTTGGGAAACTCACACACTGGAAAAAAAAAAGGACTTTCCTGCCCCAAAGCCTAGGCTATTTTTTGACAGATTCTGTAACACAGAGCAGTGCATTGTGAATAATTGAGACATATTAAGCACCACGGTTACTGTAATTTCTCTCATGGAACTCAAAGTATTTGTAATAATTTGAAGAGAAAAGCATAGTTTTATGCTATTATTATATGACAGTGCTACATAAGTAGTACCAGATTCTTCTTGTTGACATTAAATTTATACATCTGTATATCTAGCTATCTTTATTGTTGGTTATTAACCAAGTCTATAAACACATTCATTTACATTTTCAAATATCTGTTTCTTTCTTTTTTTCTGAGACAGGGGTTTCTCTGTGTTCAAATACCTGTTTATTTATCTATTATCTTTATGGTTATGTATTAATCCGGGGCTATAAATGCATCCAACAGACTGGATATGGACCACTAGCCATAAACTTGAAGATTCATACCCCTTTGGAAAAATACTCAGATTTTATTTCTGATCTCATCGTCTAAGGTCCCCGTGTTAACCATCACCAATCAGCATTAGAGGAGACAACAGAGTTTCACCCAGCATATTATCTTTGTATAGATTTTCTTTATGAGTTCAGAACTCTGGCTGCTCTGAGTGAACCACACATTGACTTGTTTAGTGGACAAAAATATCCCTGTTTTCTAGAAGCTCCAAAAGAGGGGAGAATGTGGAAAATTGAGTGTCTCTTATAAAAAGACCCAAGGAAGTTCAGTACGGCCTACTTCTTGACTGGATAAAGTAATAAAGACGTTATAGTGTCTTTAAAGATAAATTAGACATCATATGGAAATCTAAAAAATGTTGAGCAAAATTGAATATATGAATAAAAGATGACTCTAAGAATGTTTGAAGATTAGGGAGTAAAATGGGGGAAAACTAACTTAATTTAAATGCTCATCGTTTTGGGGCAACATGTTTTTACAGCTAAGCTGGTCACTGCCCAGCGTTGTTCCCCAGCTTAGGGAGTGGGAGACAATATTCAACTGTCCATCACATCTTGGGAATGCCTTGTGAAGCAAGAGGGGCTGCACCATGCAGGGGTCATGCAGGGATGGCCAACAGCTTCCTCTGGGAAGGGAGGAACGGCAGGCCACTAGCTCTGCTGTGGCTAGGGCCCACAGAGGGTGCTGCTTCTGTTTTATGAAGTTTGTGTGGTAGGATGGATCCCAGGACAGCGGTGACACCTGTTTGATTGGCATTGACTATCAGACAAGGGGACAAATTGTTATACAAAGGTCTGATTTTAGCTGGGACAAATGTTTAGAACGTTCTGAGGCTGTAACACTGGTGACCAGGCCTGACTGTGAAGAGCTGTCAAGAGAGGCTAACCCTGAGGAAGTGACACCCTGCCAGGGGAGTGTCTTCTCCCTCTGACAGAGTTGGAGTGGCAGACTTAGCTAAGGGACCTGCTCACTTTCCATACTGATAAATACTGGAGCCCAGCTATAAGGCCAAGTCACTTTAGTGCAAGGCCCAGGGTCGGGACTACTGCCCCATGGTGACTGTCCCTGAGGCGGGACTGCTGCTGTCCTGAAGCACAGCTGGACCAAACAGGACAGCAAAAGGTTAGCCGCACAGAGAAATGGGAGCCTGCATCAAAGTGGACACCCTGGGACGGCACAGGAAGAGACAAACACTATGTACAGACACAGTAGGTGAAGGTGCGGCCTGATCCACAAGAGGGTCTTATGTTCACCCCTAGGGAAACAGCCTTTTCTGCTCACTTCTTGGTGTCTGGAGGAGGTACTCCCCACATCCTCTTACCTCCAGGGTCAGGGTGGGGTTGTCTAGGATGACATCCCTCTCCACCACCACCTCAGCCTCATCTGTCACCTTGCATATGGCTGTGGTTCGGATCATGTTGTCCGCCTTCAGGTATCTATCGTACCGAGAGTACGCGATCTTCACAGGATGCTGTATTTCTGAAGGGAGAAGCAGGGAGTGGGCGATCTGAGGGTGAAGATGGGCTCTGAGATTGTCCTTAGAACTGAATTATGGTGGGCTGATCTGTAGGAGGATCTGTAGGTAGCCTATTTACTTTCAAAGTCTTCATTGCTCAGATCTTGTGTGTGTGTGTGTGTGTGTGTGTGTGTGTGTGTTGGTTTTGCTTTGGATTTTTAGCAGTATGTGTATGTGTTCCAGAATAGGGATCGAGGAGGTGCCAGGATGCAAGCCAACAAGCAGACTCCAAAAGAGTGAGACTTGATGAGCTGAAGTACAGATGCCCCTCCCAGGCCTGGGGAATGTCAGAAAATGTGTTTCCTTCTAAGGGACAGGGTAAGAACAAGGATGCTAACCGATTGCCTAATGGCAGCAGCAATAAGGAAGACAAAGCAGTAATGACTGGGAAGGGAGGCCAAGGCCAAATCAATGCTTCAGTCCTCCCAGCCATCTAATAAGCTGCGGTTCCAGTGTGACAGTGCCCTCGACTTCCTTCCTCTCTCTGGCCCCCTCTCACCGAAGTTGTGCACACACTAGCAAGGCAGACTTTAAAGACTGCAGTCTCTTCTAACTCATGGCGTTCCTCCCCTGCTTCACGGCAAACAACTCCCATGATTCCCTGCTGCCTTAGGGAGCAAGTTCAGACTCTTAACTTGTCCCTGCCCCAACCGTCCAAAAGGCATCGCTTCCTTAAAAAAACCACGCCACATCTTCTTATCATTCTGTATGCAAATCAGGTGTGTTTCCACCACCTTTGCCTTGTGGGTTTTCCCTCATTGGAACTCCCTCCTCTGGCTTCTCTCTAGGCCTTGAGGACTCTCTCTGTGGTGCTGGGAACAGGATCCAAGGCCACGTGTACGCTAAGCTCGCATCCTAGCAGCAAATTACACTTCCACCCCTCTCTCCTACCACTGTAGAGCACAGGGATTTCTCCTTCTTCAGATAGTCTGCACACTGCTTTCCCTCCCACAGTTGCTCTTGGTGGCCTGGGGGTAAGGCAGCTAATTAGGAGAAAGCTCCTTCAGCTTTTAGGAGAACTGGCTGGAGTTGGAGAAGACATCCTTGAATCTGTTGATCACACCCCCCCTACCCCCCTCACCCCTGCCGCCTTCTCAGTGGTCCAACTCTGAGGCTCAGAAAGGGAAGGAGACTCACCCAGGCTTACCCAGAAAGTCCCCGAGAACTGGTATTCCAGGACTGCTTCACCTGCCTCCTCCCTGTTTCCATTCCATTTTGCTGTCTTTACAGAGGATTAAAATATTTCTTTCCTTCGTACAGAATATTTCTGGCCTACAGAAATAGGTCTTTCTGGGCAAGAGATGTATCTTTGCTAGAGTTCTTGTCTACCATTCAGGGGATGCTGAGTTCCATCCTTAGGTCTCCCCCCACCAAAACAAAAAGGCTCCTTTTTTTTAAGTGTCAGAGGAAAATAATAGCAACAGTTGTTTCTGTTATTGAAATTTCTGCTGGAAGACAGACTGTAAAGGGATGCTGCCTTTCAGTGAAGGTAACATAGCTCACTTTCTCTTGGAATTCTTCCAAGATGGGCTATATAATTAATCAGTTTCTATTAATTCTTGGTGTGAAGCAAATAGCCACCCCACCCTTGTTAATCTGCTTTGTCAGCCTGAACTTTTCATAACAGCTCAAGGATTTTGCCAATGTGGGCACACCTGTGTTCTAATCCTACAGTACCAACTTCCCTCTGCTCCACCTTGTTCCCTTGTTGATGTTCTAAAGCATCAGTGAACATCCCAAAAGCTTAGATCTCCAAGAAAACCTATCACTGTCATCAGGAGTCAAGAATTGGCAGTCAGACCTTGGGAGCTATGGGCAACATGGGGCAAGAGTTTAAGATCCTGGAATCTACTGCAGGCCACCCAAGGCCAAACATACAATAGGACTGGGGGATGAAAGCAGGGTGGCAGCAACAAAACTCAGAAAATAGGAGGTGACATTGGGTTTAACATCAGGAAACCAAGGACCAAGACCTCAACCCATAATCACTATGGCAAAGCAAGTCACAAGTCTCTGAAACCTTACGTCAGACTCTGTAACATAGGTCTTGAAGTCTACCCCATTTAGAAGGTCAGATGAGGTCACATTTACACTGAAAATCATGCAGGGTAGCACAAACCTGTACAGGACATTGCACTGTGGCTATGAACTACCAAAGCCTCCCTTCTTCCCTTGCTAGGGTATAGTAAGTATGAGGTTAGCACCACAATGACGGGCCTTGCTCATAGGACAGCAACGTCCAGAGCGTCAGAACTAAGACTTACCCATGGAGGCCATTCATTACTCCGCCCATAGTCAGGTGACTCACCCAAAGCCCAAGAGGAGCCCTTTGGTGATCAGCTCCTTAGGCTTATTGAGTCCCACCAACTACAGGATGAGTTACCTTCCTCAGGATCCAAGGATATTGTGGCAGAGTCCTTCCAAACTTCGTGGACAAGGGTGCCATTGTAGACGATGGTCCAGGCTGTCATGTTCACTGTCACTGTTTTCCTATCGCTTGTCAGGTTTTTGAGCATCAGGGCCAGACTGACTTCTTTGCCCACTGCCAGTGCCCCAATAACCTTGAACCTCCCAGAAATGCTGGGCGCCCCTTCCTCCCCTGCCAAATCTCTCGCAGACGTTGGGCCAAAAGATGCATTAGGTTTAAGTTTACTCAAAGCCTTCTGGTGCACTTGTCTTTCCTCACTGGAACCTGTGAGTTTGTGAAAGAAACAAAAACAAAACAAGGACACCTCAGGGATGTGACCGCTATTCAGACAATGGACAGTGTGACCAACCCCACACCCGAAAGTGACTTAGAACTAACATTGACACCACTTCTGTGGATCTAAGTTTCTCCCAGCAAGTGTCTGATCTTGTAAGATCTCCATTAACACTTTTTAGTATAAGGCTTCTAGACCAACCAGTCCCTGGTCCTTTTCCCATCAAGTCTACACTGTCAGGAAACTACAGGAAAGCTGGGTCAGTTCCTGTAAATAAGCACTATGGGGTGTCATCTTTTCTTTGCTTTAAGTTAGATTTTTTTTCATTTTCTGCCTCCCTCCTTTCCTCTTCCCCTCCCTCCCTTCCTCTCCCTCCTTCCTTCCATCTCTTTCTCATTTCTTTTCTCTTTCTTTGGATGAAAAGTCTTTTGCAAGACTTGAAGGACAATAATTTATAAACAAATGGCAAAGCTGAGCCAAGGAGTCTTAGAACGAATCTATAAACAAAATCAAAGTTATGAGAGAGAACTTCAAAACACTTCCCCTGTGCCCCTGCCTGTGTCTAAAGGAACTATGGGAGTCAGGAGGTGACACTTTTGTCTGTACAAGCCAACAAGAAATTCCTGTCACTGATAAGGTTCCAAGTCATGACTAGTTAGAAATTCTAAATTGCTGAGAAATTTGGACTCTCCAAATGGCAAGGGCTAATCTAAGAAGGTGCCTTTCCCGACTCAGACCCAGGCTGTAGGTGCTGCTGACTATGGCAGCAGAAGCAGTGCATGGAGATGGTGACACCCTAAAAGGCTTGTGACACACTGAGAACAGAGCAAACTACTTCAAGCCCTGGCTGACTAAGCAATTCACCTCTGGCTCCCTGCCTTGACCTAAAGACATATGTACCATACAGCAGAAGGTCCCGGCTTCCCAAGAAGACAGAAGAGTAACCATGTTGGCATTTGTGGGCCATGTTGGTGGCCCCTAGGCTTTTCCCAACCAACTTGTGAACATTTCAAGGTAGACCAGAAGGCTTACAATGGGTGCTCTAAACCAGAGGGCTTACGATGGGTGCTCTCTAAGTTAGCGAGTCCTTTCCATGAATTATGGATATTTCCTGGCAGGGACTTCAGAGGCTCATGCTAAGAGAAGTGCTGGTTCAGATTATTCTGGAATTAGGATGAAGAAAGGGGTGGACTATTCTCCAGGGATCCGCAGCCTGGTCCAAGGATCCTCCCCTGTCCCCTGCTGCAAGAAGGTAGCTGGATTACCAGTCTTGACAGCTCCTGGAGGACCAGGTTCCTCTGGATGCCCTTCCATTCTTGCTGAGTTCTCAGTCCACACCCAGGGCTGAAGGCTGTGCCGAGCTTCTGAGCCTCTGTGCCTGAGCCCTTGAAGCAGGCGTTTGCACAAGGAGGTTCCAGAGCCTATATAGGTCACCTGCTGAGCTTACTCAAGACTATGTTTCCTGCTGCTGTTTTCCCACCACAGCACTGCTATTGTGTAAATGCTTAGCAACTCATTTTATGAGCTTTTCCTGCCTGGGGCCCTCTGAGACCAACTGGCATCATTAGGCAAGAAGATCTGGATACATCAGACAGCTGCTCCATCTTGTCATGCATGAGCTGAGGTGCTGCCAGGAGTCCTGTGGGGACCTTCCATGAGGCCGCTCTCCATTGCTTAGGAAGTTGCTAGAACTCTGGAGAAGCAGGATCAAAGTGTGAGAGTAATAGGGACTCTCACAGGCTCACACAACCAGGTAAAAAGTACCTGAGCAAAACAGGCTGTGGAAAGGCCTCATTCCAGGGAGAGCACAGACATTCAAATGATTGGAGATCATCATCCCAGTCACTAAATCCTTACTGTGTGCCAAGCGCTGTACTTTGCACTTTATGTGCATTTTTGTATTGAGATCCAACCCCAGAAAGGCACTGCTATTCTCGTTTTACAGGCAAAGGGACAAGAGCACCGGAGATCCTACAAGCTTGTTTTAAGTGGGAGGTAGGACTGAGAGTCGCCTTCTGTCCTGGTTTGTTTGTTCCTGTTTTCTACACTTGTTTTACATCATGACATTGAAAATGCCAGTCTGGCACCTGCCTCTACAGAGATAGCATCTGCTGTGTTTTATCTACCAGGTACCTGGAGTAGGGATTCAGACAGTAGGCATTCAGAAAGTTGTCAGAATCAAAATAGAATCACTTGTGCCAAATGTAACAAAAATAAACAGATACTTGAAGCTGAGAGGTTACAAAGGAAGAGTTCTTTTCATGAACGCCTGATGGCTGCTTTGGCAAAAGACTACCAGAAACATGAGCTTGTACAGAGGCCACAAATGTAACTCTACAGAGGCCACAAATGTAACTCAACCCAAAAGGACCACAAGGACATCTGCCCAGCAACTGTTTGCTCAACCTTGCACCGCTACCACCTTGGTTATTCGTCACTGTGGCCATAAAGTACTGTCTCAAAACATCTGATGAAATCGTCTTCATTTCTGCCTCTGAAGCATTCTCTTTGAAGAGACAGATGGTTTTCTATGGTGCATGTGTTCTTCCAGTGCACTACCATTCTCAAACAAGTGTGTTTCGTTATAGAGAATCTCACTGGGATTATTTTGTTGTTTTTTCATATTGACAGACTCAGGAATATTTATTGGCTGAGGACAACCTGCAAAATGTCCATCCACTGGTACCTGGTGTGGATGCCCCTGGACTTGGAGCCAGACTCCACCTCCTGGAACCAGTTTTCTCCTTCTGTGAACTCCAGCCAACAGCAACAGCCACTGTCGTCAGAGATTTAGTCTGATTTTAGGGGCACTGCAGGCATTTTGTTCCCCTCCCAGAAATTGACTTTGAGGATCCACTGAGTCAACTACTTCCAAGCCTTCTGGAAAGAGTGAAGTGTCAACCCACTGAAGGGTGCCTGTGGCCTGCTAGAGTAACCGCTAAATGCCTCTGGACTATTTCAAAGGCGAACTCTACCTTCAAATGGGGAACTCCTGCCATCATTGAGAAAGATGATGCTCCGGGTTCCCAAAGCTACTCTAATAGAGATAGGGCAGTTTCGCAGCCCATGGCCTTCCAAGGCGACTGTAGGATGCCAGCAGTAGTACAGATGATGGAGACTTCAGGGACCATGGCATTCGCCTCTGCAGGTGGTTGTACCTCTGGGCTTCTTAGGGGGTGGGAACTATGAATGTATATGGCATCAGCCCCCATTCCTGAGTTTCTTTGTCTATTTCCTTGTTGAAATGGCATTTTCTGTCTATGTTCTGGGAGACAAAATGGACTGATAGAGAATGTGTCCCAAAGCCCTGAGAAGCACGCCTCTCCCTGTGATGTTCAATCATAGCAACATTAGTTCAGTTGTGCAATTGAGGAAGGATCACACCCGGAGGTGGGCTGGGCTTCCAGCCGTCTGTGCTCTGTAGTTGTGTAGCTTGTGTTTTAGCTGTCCTTGATGTTTCTGTCCCCACCGATGAGCACTCGATGGTAGAGACACACCCTACCGTGTGTACAGAACAGACTGAGCTGTAGAGGTATCCGGTAAAGGACTTTTGTCATTCCTAAAGCTGTCCACCCATTATTGAGCTCCTTGTGACATCACTCTGTCAGCACCAATCTTACCTTCTGGATACTTATACTTGTCTGTGACATCCAAGCGAGAGTTGCTGCCCACAGCCTTGGTGCTGATGTATTTGCCAATGGAGTAAGTGTCCAAAGAATTCTGCTTCGGGCTGGTGTTGTTACTACTAGAGATCCAAGTGATGCGATCGGCATTGACCTCCGCGAAGATGAAGACCATGTCAAAATTCAGGTTTATGTCACCTTCTCGTATTCCATTGACTGAAGCAGGACCGCACTGGAACACACCTGGTGGCCAAGAGGCAGAGTTTGGATGCATGCAAACCACGGTTAAGCTCAGCCACTCCAGCCTGCCTAGGAAGTGCTTCTGAGGGCCTTCTGCCAGCATGTCAGCCCTCTGCCTTTCCCTCAGCAAAACTTCAACCCAGACTGTGACCCACTGGTATGATATAGAACATCTACCCACTACCATCTTTCTGTACCAAGTCCCAGGTCCAACTCCACTTAAGACAGGCTGAACTGTATGTCTTACATGTGTGTCACCTGAGTTGACGCTCTGATGCCAGTCTGGTCTTGCTGTGAAGCACTGACTTTCTGCCTCTGAACTCAGTGTGGCCCAAAGATGCACTGACCCTCCTGTTTCTAGAAGTCTTTCCTGCAATAGGGTCCCTGGCTACTCTGCGTTCTAACCCAATCTTCACTTTTCTATTCCAGTATTCAATGCAGGTAGATATTTGTGTGTGTGTGTATATATATACACATATAAAGTAAATTTGATATCTTGGCACATGCAAGACATTAGTGGGACAATAGTTAGTCTTATTAGTCCTGTTACTTTACTTTATTCTTCTTCCTATTCTGTTTTGTTTTTACTTCTTGGCATGGTTACAATTTATTAACTTGATTTTATAACCACTCACAAGTTGCACTGAAAGTCTAAAACGTAGTAGCTAGAAAATATTCAAAAGGTTCCCCTCCAGCCCCAAATTTACAAAAGTGTGTCTGTTAGAAAGGTCAGGTAAGGACATTAGTGTGACAGTAAGATTGAATTTTTATTCTAAGTCCTTTCATAAGTTCTGAGCTGCTCTGATACTTTCAATTATATATGTATATTATTTATATACACAGCATATATTAATTTATACTTTTTTATTGTTTGAAAGGGACAACTCAAAATGAAAGTAACAGTCAAGATAGGCTTCTTTAGAGGTTAGAAGCAGAAGAGGAAAATCTCCAGAGAGCCTAAGATTCATCTTTGATGGGAGAGGAGGTAAGAGACAAAAAAGTGAGTGCATGGGCCCTCAGGAGGGACAAGGCACCGGGTCTAAAGGGGAGGCTAGCCTTCCAGAAGACATACAGGAGTAGAAGCAGCAGTAGCTATTACCTCGGGCGGGCCTGTCACAGAAAGAATAACAGGACTGAATCCACAGGGCTTCTGCCCTGGGAGGACCATGCTTCTGGTGGCAGTGGTAGGAAGTAATTACTGACAAGGGCGGGCATCTTTTTCCTGTTGCCTGCCATATGCTAGGGCAGCAACAGCTGGAGGGGCTGCAGAGAGGTGTCCATTTAAACAGCAGCACGGGCAATACAACATAAGGAGAACTCTTAAAAAAAAAAACCCTTCATCCCACTGTGCATTGGGGAGCTAGAGAGGGCTTTGGGTTACTCCCTCCTGTAAATAACAGAGCCAAGCTCCAGAGGCTCTGGCAAGATTACCTTGGCTTCTCTCCTGGGGGGTGGCATCCAGCACCTGCCATCCATTGTATGAGGGGCCTAGGTCAGTCCGCACAAACCAGCCTTCATTCCAGACATGGAAATTCCTGCAGACAGAAGCCCCTGTAACTAGTGAGTGGCAACAATACATCTCCCACCAAACAATGCAGCTCCCAGTTCCTCCCTGAAGGTGCGGACGCTGTGCCAGAGATCCTGCAGGCCTTGCTGGGCATCCTCGCCTGGGAATCCTCCTCCGAGGACTGTGAACTGAGGCTCTGAGACAGGGGAGCCACAGCTAGGGTCAATGGAGGGGAGTGAGGGGCCTGCTCTGAAAAGTAAGATTCAAGAAAAAGGACCCCAGATTCATAAGCTGCTCACATGTCTGGGTGAACCTTGTATACGTGAGGCAGACCAAGTAGCCCAAGGAAAATGATGGAACTGAGCTGCCCCCACTATACTGAGGTGGTTTCAGATCTGGGTCTCCCAAGGATCTTGCTGCTACACAGCAAAGGAATACAGCCATTTGTCCCACCTAGGGTAAGCCAAGGTAAGGCAACATACAAAGGACCAGAGATTACATTAGTTGGGCCTCAAGAGAGAAAACGGTCATGTGTTGGAGTTGTCAGGCTAGGCCCTCACCAGAATCAATGGCATAAAGGGAGATAGATCCACAGAGAATGAAAAGAGGAACTTCTGGTGGATAGATAGAAATATTTTTGAAGGACCAAATGGAAACTTTTAAGTGCAATCTCCCTGCTATCTGAAATTGAATAATTCACTAGGGAAGTTTATTAGGGGAAGAGCTATAACAGGGGAAGGATACACACACTCAAAGAGAGATCTGCTGATCACTTGGATTATCTAGTCTGGAAATGGGAGAGGGAAAAAGACGACAAAAAAAAAAACTCAATAAAGTAGAGAAATAGGTACAACATAGATGCCAGACAGAGACTTACATATTAATGTTATAAATACTTACACATTAATAAAAACAAAAATAAAAGAAAAACATGCCAATAAAGATGCTTTTAATAAGCAGTATAAATGATGACTGGGTATATGACGATAGTTTTAACCTCACTGCTATTAAAAGAAGATTAAAATGACAAAGAGAAACCGCGACAGACATGCAGATTCTACCTGCTAGCCTAGCAGAGGATCAAGTCTAGGCTGGGGACCTTGTGCACTTTCAGTTAAGAAAGCAAGTATAACTGCACATTACTGGGGATTTAAATTGCTATGACCTTTGCAGAGGGCAATTTGGCAATGAGTATAAAGATCTCTAAAAAAAATTGCATATTCACTAAGCCAGTATTTCCACCATGATGGATTTCTCCAGGGGGAATTTTTATGAATATGCACAGTCATCTAGGCCAAGAAACTCCACTCCAGCATTGCTTGTGAGAGCAAGAATGCTGAGGAAAAACTGGCCAATAAAAGAATAACCAAAAAAAATTGTTTCACAGCTCTAAGTGGAATATCACACAGCTGTAAAATCAATGACAAGCAACATGAAGCTAACATTTAACAAGGAAGGTTCTCTAAAGTACCGCATAAAGTAAGAAAAACAAATGCAAGCTGTGTGTGCATGGAGCACACTGTAACCCTGAGATGCCAAATCAGGGGACTGTGAACTCCAGGCCAGACTGGGCTACATAGCAACAGAGGTCTCAAAACCCAAACAAACCCCACACAAAACAACAACAAACAAACAACCCCCTTAAGAAACCTCAATTCAGCAAAACCAAACAAAACCAACCAACCGAAGAAACAAACAAATCAACCGGCAATTAGATGTTCTAAAATGAAAGCAGAAAACTAATTAAAATCAGGTTAGAAAACAGTGTGCACATCTCCACATGTACACGTGTATGTATGAGGCCTTTTCAATTAAAACCGCTTGGGGCTGGCGAGATGTCTCAGTGGGGAAAGGTGTTTGCCCGGCAACGCTGCTAACCGGAATTGGATCTTTGGAAGCGAGTAAAGGAGGAAGGAGAAAGAGTCAGCTCCACTTCACTGACCTATACGTATGCTCAGTGCACACCCCACCCTTCATGAACACACACAGGGTAATAATAAAATCACTAAAACCAATTGTAGAGGAGTTAATAACTCAGAGGTAGAGCACTTGACTCAGAAGCTGGGGTCTAGGTTTGGTCTCCATCATTGGAAAAGATTGAACCGAGTTAGTCTCCAATGTTTTGATTGTATTAGCCAAATTAACAGTTAATGATATATACAATATATACAAAACAAATTTTACATTATTTTTGTAGTATTTCATTTTTTAATCAGGAAAATTATTCATTACTTGCATGACTAGAAAACAAATGAATATTTAAAATTGTGTATACTATAAAAATAACAAAAGCCAGAATAGCGTGAACATAGAACATTTAGTACTCTAACTGCCTTCAGTATATTTCCTTTTTTGTGTGTGGTGGTAGGGATCAAACCCAGGACCTTGTGTGTGTTAGGTGAGCATTCTACCATTGATACACAGCCCTGCCTCTGCATTAACTCCTTTAATCTGTGACTGCATAAAATGGAAATAATGACCATGCCTTTTTGACAATTCATAAATTATGGCACCAAGAGAAGTGATTGAGCATCTTACACAGAGTAAATTTTAATGCAAATATAAGGGAGAGAAAATGGAAATATCATAATATTAGTAGGAAAAGTGAAATAGTTTAAATATATGATGGGTTATATTACATTTAAAGTAATTTCATTTCGAAGGATATTCAGTGGCAAGGAGAATATGTTTATAATATACTATTAGCTAAAACTATATGATTAACTGGGGATGGGGCTCAATGGTAGAGCGCTTGCCTAGCATGGTCAAGATCCTGGGCTCAGGGCCTGAGAGACGACTCAGTGGGTGAAGGTGATTGCTGCCAAGCCTGATGTCCTGGGTTCCATCCATGGAAGCCACATGGTGAAAGATCTGATTCCCACAGATTGTCCTTTGACGTTCACAGGCTCACTGCGGCACACATATGCCCTCACATATAAACATACACACACACACACACATACATACATAGGCACAGGCTGTTTAGACAAATAATAAATGTAAAAGAATTAAAGACTCTAGGCTAAGTTCCTATTTTAAAAAACAAACAAATCCTATGACTGAGGTCATGAAGAGACTGGCTTCCAAATATGAGAAGTAATAGAAAGCATCTATCACATGTTCTGTCTTGAACTTTGTAAAATGTATTACCTTAATTCTACAATCAATAAAAGGACACTAAGGAATGGATAGGAAACTATCAAATGTTAAAATGTGTGAGCAATATGGTCATAGATGAGTTTTGCTTCTCTTAGGTTTTGAAAATTCCTGTAACTAGAGAAAAAAGTCATAAAAATTATCTCCAGAAAGATTCAGAAAGTCCATTTTCAAATGGTCCATAATATTGGCTAGTCCACACCAAGGAGGAGGCCCAGGAAGTGTGATGATGACCGCAGATGGACACAAGAGGCACAGAAGGGAGGAGGTGCTGAGGATGCCGAGCCTCGCAACGCTTTGTTTCTGACTAAGAACCCTAGGGGAAGGGTCCGTTGGCTTCAAGACAAATCTGTACAGTGGCTGTGTTTTTACCATTTATTTGTAAGATGGGAATTTGAAGACAGAGCAGATACAGGTGCACCCTGGCTCCTCCCTCTGGCACCATAGGCCACTTCAGTCACGTGTGCTTGGGATATGCATCACCAAAGAGACCCTTGTTCTTATTTCTGGTCGTGAGCACTCTTTCCTGACTAACTGACCTTCAACCCAATTTCTATCTTGAAGGCTTCCGGACAGACACTCTGGAAGAGACAGACTTCCTGCCTCAGAGTTCCCTGAAGCCTGCTCCTCCCAGCTTAGTTGTATTACCTTAGTTGTAATGCGAACTTGGAAGCTTACAAGCCACTGCTCTGGCGGTGTCTTGAGCTCTGGTCAGTTTTGAGTTCCTAGGCTGAGGAGATTCTGTATAGAGAGTGGTCTCAAATCCCTCTGTCTCCAGCAGGTAAACTCCAAACACAGCCTTAGGTACTGTCTCACCGAGACGTCTTTCTTTCCTGAACTGGAGAGTGTGCCAAGCAGAGCTTGGTGCTGCCTCTGAATATTGGGCATCGCCCAGGGACCCCATCTTTACTCCATAATCACTGCTCTTTGTATGCGGTTACAACTTCGGACTCTTGGCACCCAGTGTCCCGGTGCAAGTTCTGAGTCAAACCTGCTGATTTGAACTGCTTTGGGGACAAGGCCACTCTAGCAGCCTTGGTGACCTCTTTGCAGTCATGTGGTTAGGGGTTATTAAGGGCAGGAATCCAAAGACAGAGCTCTGTGTAAGCAGACAGGGGATGGGCCACCGCAGAAGAATCGGAACCAACAGCTCTTCTTTGGACACTCCACTCCCTCGGCAGGGCAGGGCAGTGCAGGGCAGTCCCCACCTGCCTCCTACCTTGGAGCTCTACAAAATCTACAGGTAGGGTCCTGTCTGTGGCTATAAAAATCGAGAGGGAGAATGAATAGTGAAAAGAAGTAGAATCAGCAAGAAACCTCGGGCAACTTTTCCTAATAATTTGATTGGTTAGTCTCCAGAGCCCTCCCCTTCACAGTGGCCCAGCAGAAAACTGGGTTAAAAACAACAAAACAGCAAAACAACAACAGCCCACCAACATTAAGTTCCCCTAAAGCATCCTGCTCCTGAGGAAAGCAAAGGCTCTGGATAGACAAGAAAGCTTATCTCTTAGTCTGAACCAGCAGCACCAGTGGGGAAAGGGTGTGCTCCAAAGAAGGCTGGGCGTGGGATTAAAAGGAAGCCTGGGAAGAAATTGCAGAGGATTCCTGACCTAGTCCTTCATTTATAGGTGAGAATAGAAATAGCAAAAAGTAATTAAGCAACTTGCAGATAGTGAGAGTATCTGTCTCTAGCTGCCCACCTTTAGAAAAGTTACAGGCTGTAAGGGGCTGGTTCCAGGATTCCCTCAGGTACCAAACTCTTCAGTGCTCAAATCCTTTCCGTAAAGAGACATAATATTCAACGTAATCTAGTGTAGCATCATATTCTTGACATCTCTAGGTGACTTATAATGCCTAATACAATGTAAATGTGGTATACAGTTATATAATATTATTTAGAAAAAAATGAAAAGGAAGGGCCTATTGTGTTCAGACAGACAAAATCACCGAAGGCCTAACTACACTTCCAGTTCACAGTCGGTTGAGTCTGTGAGTGTGGAAATCATGCATTCACAGAGAGCTGGTTGTCCCCCCTCTGTAAGATGACCAGGACCCTCCCTCAGATTCTAGACCTAATGTGCTTTCTGTTAGTAGAGACCTATTATAATCTATTTCTAGCTTAGTCACAAATTTACAGTGTGACTTTGGGCAAGTCATTTTTCTTTGTGGCAGCCTTGAGACAAGTTGGCCTTATTAGAAAGTGCCACTTACTGTTTAATGTGAGCCAAGGAAGCCAGCTCTTCTGTCCATTGGACAGCATCCAACCTAAGCAGATCCCACCCACCACACCACGGTGGCCAACCATACCAGGATAGGAGTGTTGGTTTCGGAGGCTTTAGTCAGGGATAATAGCAACAATGTTGTCTGGTGCTTTGTAGTTAGTTTTCAAACCTGCCTGAGTTCAAATCCCATCTCTACCTTCTAGTTATGTCTTTTGGGAAAAGTATTCAACCCCTCTGTGCCTCAGCCCCTCAACTATAAGTTGGGCCTTAAAATAATAAAATAATAACACCTATCTCATGATCTGTGAAGTGTAAACATTAGCACCAAGCACACTCGTTGGCATGCCACCGTGTATTGACTGTCGTTACTGTTGCTAAGCAACTCAAATTGATCCTCACTTCCCATAACTTTAGGCTCATGTGGATAGGAGTTGAGAGCTTCCAATATTCATGATATAAAGATTTAGACTCAAGACTTTCTGCTTAAAATTAAGCAGTGCTTATTATAACAGGGAAGTAACTCTGCCCTTGTTGGTATACTGATGTGTGGGTCTCTGGAGGGAGCAGCTAGATCTCATACCAAACACATGGTCTCAGAATAACAATGCGGCTGAGATTCCAAAGAGCTGACAAGAGGTTTGAATGTTAATCGAGTCCTAGACCAGCTCTTATGCTTCCCTGGAGGAGAAACGTGGGAAGAGAAGGACAAGGGGGCTTGCACTCATCTATAGCATGTGGGTAGCAGAGCTGCAAACAAGGCTCAGGGCTCTAACACCATCCAGGCCTGGTTCTCCACACACAGCTGTTAGGGAGGGGGGTGGGGAGAGGATGCCATTCCTGTTGCCTTCTGAGAGGGGATCCATCAAAGGAGTAGGAGAGTGCGGGGGACAGGACCCACAGGAACCGTCTGATTCTAAAATGACAGTGGAGCTACCCAGGTCTGTCTCCATCAGGCCCTATTTGTCTTAAAGGTGATTATATTTTGAATAAATTACTAAGCTGGCAAGAAAATAAATGCAATTTAAAAACCCCACCTTTCTGTTTTGTTGAAGGCTCTCTAGAGGATTCCTTCCCTGGGTTCTCACAGGGCTTAATCTGAATCACTGGCCTGGACATCACACACTATGCTGCGTTGCTAAGTAGCCACACCCAATGCCCCAGTCCCTTGTCCCCAACACTGCTGTGAATTCTTTCAGTAAATGAACCTCAGCTTAAGCTATCTGATCTCCTTGCAGTTCCTGGTGTGCAGGGTCATCATGGATGGGCTAAACAGAAGGGACCTTCCCCCAAAGCTGAGTCAGGCTGCCCTTGGTTAGCCAGTCTTCCTCCTATAGTAGAGTGCTGTTCCCCCAACATTCGGAACTGACTGTGAGAAGATTTCAGACACAATAACAAAACAAAACTAGGGAAGAAAAAAAATACTCATTTGTGGGAAGCTGGAAAACAAAACCCTTGTTCTAAGTATTGACGTCTCTAGAGAGAAGGCTGTATATCTGCACAGCAAGAGGAAAGAAACATCCTAACCCCGTCCCCCGGGCACATCCTAAGACCATCCCCCAGAAAGTATCCTCAAGCCATGTGACTGTGGGTGAATGCGCAAGCTCACTGTCCCGTGGAGCGGAGGGGATGCTTCCGTTAGTTTAGTTGATGACACGGGGCTGTTTATCTGCATTAACAGCTTCCCCACGGTTTCTATTTTCACTTCATTTTATTCTATCTGACTAAAAACAGCTCGGTAAAATTGGACCTTCTTATTCTGGAAATAATAATATGTTATATAAGCAATCTCAAAGTTGAACAAAAATGATACCAGCTGTAAAATTCACCTAGTCATGTGGACACTCGTGAGCAAATGTGCATTTGAAACTGATTTAGGCATGGATTCTTGACTACAAGTGTGGGGCTATAGAGACACACAGCAATCTATGCATACACACCATTTTCAACTGATAACAACTGATAATAATCTACCATATGGTATAACCTTAAATGGTTGTAATAATATCATATATCGTATACAAACTGCTGTAAGTAGTTATACATCTCTAAGTTTTATATAGCCTTCTTCTAGTCAGCATCTATTATAAATTATTTATCTGTGTGCATATGGCTACTTGTGACAATGGCCTATTCATAATTAGAAATATATGATGCCTAAACATATAAGTTTTCTTATTTTCACCTGCAATCCAGAATAAAATGTCTTCATTCTGTCAACTAAGATGCATAATAAATATATATAAGCTATGAGAAATTGCATTGATTTGCTTTTGCCATGTTTAAGAAAATAAGCTGTGTGTGGTGGTGCACACCTGTAATTTCGGCACTCAGGAGCTGAGGCAGGAAGATCCTGAGTTGAGGTTATCCTGGGCTACAGAGTCATTCTCTGCCTCAAAAAAAAAAAAAGGAACTACAAGGAACAAATGGCTCTAACAACAACAACAACAATCAAAGTGACCCCTGGAGAAGGAAAAAAATATTCTTAAGTCATCTGGTTGCTTGAATTGAGATAAACTGGTATTTTGTTGCTGTTGTAGGAAAATCAGTAGCTACAAGATTTTAACTTCTCAAGTGGAACCAGGACTAATGAATGCTATAAACCCAGAATGGTCTGGAGTTTCTGGCTCTGTCCTCTACCGGCACCAGACCCTTCCACGGGCTGCATTGCAGGTCCTATGAGGACATGATTAGCATCGGCCGCATTTCTGCTCTCAACCATGTTCTGGCTCACCTGTCCCTTCCTTCCAGTTCCAGTGTGGATCTGGGTTCCAGGGGAAGGTGGGAGGGTTGCTTGAACTTGGTGCTCTATGCCCAGGGAAATGGTGGTTGATGACTTACCACACGCTGTCGCTGCCTTTATCCAGGGGATTTCCCATGGCGTCGTAGTACACATCCACACTGAGGTTGCGATCTGTGTCATGAGCTGAGTTGAAGTTGGTGATCACCCGAGAGGGTACCCCCAAGCACCGCAGCACTGCAAACCAAGGTCAGTGTGAGGATGCTGGCCGTGGTGAAGATGCTACGTTAACGTACCCCATTACTACCCATAAAAGCCACACCACACCCACATACCTGTGTTGAGGGTCCCAGCAAAGACCCAGCACTGGCCATATTGGACTGGTCTGAACCCAGATTTTTTCCAATTCTTGAGGATCTCCACACTGCCATTCCAGGTCCTTGGGTCCAGGCCACCAGCATAATTGCCACTCCAGTTCCCAGCAAGAACACCATTGTCATCATTGCTATTGATCTGTGTAGAAACACCCCCACATCCAAGGGAATCAATACCATGACTTTCCCATAAGAGTGACTTCCAGGATTCAGAACAAGGGGTGGGAGATGGGGACACCATGGGGTCTTGAGTGCATTTTTCCGTCATGAAAACTGTAACAAATCTCTCATGGGGAGTGGGGCTTATGAATTTAGAAGTACTTAGTTTAATGGGCCATGTTTGATTGCTCTTGAATGACATCAATTCTGTACTGCAGGATGATACAGAAGTAGAAGACTCCACAGTTTGTCAGCAGCAAGACTGGGCCCAGAAGTCCTGTTTGCAGAAGACAATGGCTGTCTGCTTGGGGATGTGGGTGGTACCTATGGCTTGAAGTGTGTGTGTGTGTGTGTGTGTGTGTGTGTGTGTGTGTGTGTGAACCCGAAATTACTTTAGAACTTTAACATATAACTTCTTAGAGAAAATAAAGACAGAATATTGCCATTCCTTTCTTCTTTGTTCATTCATTAATTTGTTCATTTATCCGTTCAACTTAAGCATGGTTCTCATATAAGGGACACAAATGTGATATGACACTGATAGAACTCAGGGGACTTGAATCTCCTTTTCCATTTCTTTTAGAGATAAACATGAAGTTCTTATAGATGAAAGCATCTCAAAGGATGGGATGCTGGATCCATCAAGTTGTCCGTGGGAGAGGGGTCAGAGATGAAGTGAGACCAGCCTTCGGTGAACAACTGTTGAAAGTGACGGCAGATAAGGAGGGACTCGTGTGTTCCTCTACTTTTGTATAGGCCTGGATTTCTTCATAATAAAAATTACAAAAGAGAGTTGGGGATGTAGTTCAGTAGTAGGTACTTGCCTAGCCCGTGTGCAGCCCTGGGTTCGATTCCCATACAGTACAGACTCACATGCCTCTTTAGATAGTCTCGTCTCTCCAGGTGAGAGAGGAGGGAGAGTTCAGAAGCAAGACCTGTCACTTGTTTTCTTGGTGGTCTTCGGAATCAGTTTGTCTCGCTGACCACTAGCCCTTCACATTCCAGTACAGGGGAAGTCAAAATAGATGCCCCAGAGGTACCTTCCCAGTGTCCAGTTTTCAGAGTCCATTAAACTTTACCCTTTATCTCTACACAGTGAGAGGCGAGACTGAGACCTCAGATTTCTCAGCCCATCGGATCCACCCCTTCTCTTTGGAGCACGTGAGTGTACCAGGCTTAGGAGAGTGGATAGCAGACACAGAAAAACCAGGACAAGCCACCACCCTTCCCGAAGCCCCAGCCCAGAGGTGAGTCCTGTCTCACTTCTAGTGGTACCACGCCAGCTAGGGTGGCCTTGAACGTGGAAGAGTGGCAGCTCACTGGCTTCTGGGTCACAGGTACTTCAGGGTAGATCCCTGCTGGCTCAAAGCCCAGCACTTCAAAGCTCTGCATAAGCCATAATTAGCTCCTGGCCTGACCCAGCCCAGCAGGAGGGTCTGGAAAGAACACCAGGAAGGCACGTCTGAGGAAATCTGCTCTCAGTGGCTTGGCCCCAGGCTGGGAGTGAGTCAGCAGCTGTGGGAGCCAGCCGGCTTCCAGGTCCGACTCACTACTCTATTTGCTGGCAGGAAACTTGGCTTCTTAAGTGACCCTGAACTCGAGTTTTACTTAATCTCTCTTTCCATTGACTACTTTATCCAAACTACTTGCTTTGCAGGGTTCAGCCCAGTCCCCATTTAGTCCACTCTCTGTCCTGGCTATTCTGGGTCGTACAGATCTGGTTCTAAGCATCTCTGGGTCCACCTCACTTCTTTCCTGTAAGCCATCGTTCTAGATCCCATTGTTTTGAGAAGTCCTCCCTAATTAAGCTAAGGCATCAGCATGCCTCCCAAAGCCTGTTCAGACTTCTAACAAAGTAACTGGGCAGCTTGGGAATAGTCCAAGATGTGCCTAAACCATGCACCAACATAAAAAGACACTAAAGGTATTTCTGGATTATTATTTAGTTCAAGAAAGTAAGAATGAAAGAACTGACTGATTGTGAGCCTTCTTTGGAGACGGGGCCCACTGTGAAGCTCGGACCGACTGGGAACTCTTGATCCTCTGGCCTCCTTGGGCTCCCAAGGACCATTACATCCGGTGAGCTTTACATTTCTAAGCAGGTAGATCCTCTGATCACCTTTTGATGGAGACATTCTGTGTACACTGAGTACAGAGCCATGGATTCTTCCAGGGTTATGGGATGTGTGTGTGTGTGTGTGTGTGTGTGTGCGCGCGCGTGCGCGCGCGCGCGCTCACGTGCACATGTGTGTACTGTAGTGAGATAGGTTTCCCATGTATGGGTTCATGAGGATGGAAAGAGTCCCTGAGCTGACAACTCAAAACCTTGCTTGACTCACATGGCACACCATGAAAAGGTCACATTAGCCCACTGAGCGGCTCTCTCTGTCTAGATAGTGAGTAGGACAATCTGCTCTCTTCCTGTTGTGACACTTGAGGGTTCCATGCTGCTAAGGAGTGGGTCTTACCCACCTAGTCTCAGTGGGTACATACTCCCCTTCCCAGGAGGCCTCATGATGGAGCAGAGGCTTAGCTTTTCATCACATCCTGGTGAACAACTAAAGGTTGTGTTCCCATCCCATCTAAGTGAGGCCTTGCCATATGGCAGAAAGCTTTGAAACTAGCCATGCTTGGGTCTGGTTCTGTCTTTGCTTCTCAGTCACTAAACTTACAGGAGTTTCATGGTCTCTATTGGCAAAATGGGCAGGGTCACAGCTACCAAACACCTTTGGCAAGGCTCACGTGAGGTCTGATATGCAGTCACATGGCAGCCTGGTAAGCAATACTTACTACCATTTCCTGTTACTTACCATGGCACTCAGCACCCGGCAAACATATTTGGGGTCATTTCTGCGGGCCACATCAGTAACAGGGTCACGACGGAAATTCAGACTCTTATCCAGAATGGAGAGGCTGATGCTCAGAATGTCTTCTTCAAACTGTTCATAATGGGACCACATGGTAAAAGGGAAGAAATGAGCCATTTTGTTGTCGTTGTTGTTGGTTAAGGGAACAAGAAGCACAATGGTGAAGACCACAGGACTCCTTTGGCCCTTTTACTCTGTGGCCTTCAGAGTGAACAGCTGTTGAGGAAGAGTCACTGCACCCGGCCTTTACCTAGCAAACTCACCAGGCCCCCACTCTCCATAAGCCAGAACCCACCCCACTAACATGAATGGGAGACAACGGGGAACTGCTCACTCCTAGCTTGTCATGAGCTCAAGAATAAGTCAGCCTTTCTAGCCTTGGTTTCTCCATCTATTTAATGGATGAAGCAAAAATGCATTTCAAGGTTTCTTTGTGACTCTGACTGTTATCTTGAGCATGTCACTTAGATTCATGGCAAACTAGGTCTAAAGATAAAATGTGTGGCTGAAGACATAGCTAAAGCTATTTTTACAAAGCAGACACACACGGATTGTTTTGCATGCTAGCTCTTGTTGCCTTAAGTTTCCACATTTGTTACTCCTTCTTCCTGGAATGTTCTTCTCCAAGATAGCTAGCAGACTTCCTTACCTTCTTCAATAGACCCTTCTTAGAAAGGCTTTCACAAGCCATCCACCAAGAGAGCCCTGCTCCCACCCTTGGGTGTACTGTATACTCTTATCCTTCCCCTCTTCCTCCTTCTAATGAAGTCAACATATAGACTCAACTTAGAAATTAATAGAGTTGGCTATATACTAGAACCTGGAATTGGCAGGAATGCACCTCCCCACCAATTTCTGGATATCTAGGCTGCCCAAGGTCCTTCATTCTAATTCCTTTGCTTACCACCATGAAAAACTAAAAATGAAAAGGCACTCCTAAACATTTTCTAAGCTGAGAAAACCTGGGAACTTGCTGAACTCAGGTGGCAATGGAAACAAAAGCTATGACTTTGAAAGGCCAAAGTCACACAGCGATGGAGCTTTACCACGTTTTCATGCGACGTGAAAGCCAGAAGCTGTATTACTGTCCTGAGATTCTTTGCCAGGTCTGTTACTTATTTGTGTGTCAGGCATCAGAAATATTTCACTTCATCAATTCAGTAATGAGTCCATCTTGCCTACTAGACTGTGACTCACTTGAAGCAGAAAATTTATTCATCTGTATCCTTAGGGTTCAGCTCAGGGTCTAGAGCAGAGTAGATGGTCAGCAAATGTGTTCCAAATGAATGAACAGGAAATAAAAGGCAGGAAAGTGAGCAAATCTGCTAGAAGCTCTGAGCATCTTGTGTTAAGGACATAAGCCTAGCCCTTTTATGGTCCTTTTACCTGTCCAAAGTTCCAGCCAACCATGCCAATTCGGTTTGTGCTGCCCACGTAGATGATGCCAGAGTCTTCCTCAACATACTCTTGTCTTTCGGCGGAGTTACTCATGAAAACATCATCCTCTGTTTGATGCACGCGTGTGCACACGCACACACACACACACGCACACGCACGTGCACACACACACACACGCACACACACACGAGAAAAAACAGAAACAAAAATAGATCTTGTAGTGAACCAATGAAATAAGCTTTCTTCCCACTCCTGAAGACTGGTGTTGGGGTTAGAGCAAGAGTCACTTTGGGCCCATACCACAATCTGACTAATTTTCTTTCTTTTTTTTTCTTTTCTTCTTCTTCTTTTTTTTTTCCAAGACAGGGTTTCTCTGTGTAATAGCCCTTGCTGTGCTAGAACCAGCTCTATAGACTAGGCTGGCCTCGAATTCACAGAGATCCGCCTGCCTCTGCCTACTGAGTCCTAGGATTAAAGGCCTGAGCCGCCACCACCCACCTATCCTGCAATCTGACTGAAGAATGAAGTCTTGAGCTATGACGCTTGCAGCTCTCACTGTGGGGGGCTCAGGCTGGAAAGAGAAGCTACGCTGGAATAAGAGTCTAAAACTTAGACCCAAGGATGAGATTGCTCCTTTAGGTAGAAGGATACTGGGGTACTGCCTCACTGCAGAATTTTACTGTAGTCATTATCTCTTATAATTTATCACGTTATATAGTATATAAAAGCTTATATAACTCATATGGGAGCCTGATGTACACTCAGTGGGAACAAATTTGAGAATGAGATAGTGTAATTGCCTAGAATCACATGGCTGGGTAAGCTTTTCTGCTCCTTCTGTAGTCCATAAATGTTCTATAATCAGTTCTAAGCCTGTAAGGAGCATCTCAACCATCCTTATTTTCCACACACATTGCTTCTATCAGGGCTGAGGGGGGATGCTGTGGTCAGAGACCTACCTTGCAGCCATGGATTGAAGAGCAGTATAAACATTCCGAGTTTCTGAGAGGAAACCCTGCCCTGGGAAGAGATCTCAACATTCATTGTGTACCACCCGATGGGTGCACTGGCAGGACTGGTGACAGCAATGGTCAGATTGTTGTTATTGTTGGCTTTGAGGGCTGCATTCCAGCCGCCTGTACTTCTCCCAGAGATTGAAAACACAGCCTTTGTCCTGGCTGACTCTGAAGGTTGGGGACCTGTTAAGGAAATAGAAAATGAAGGAACCAAAAGGGTGCTGGAGAGGTCTTGAGGAGAAATCAGGCTCTGATAACACTTTGATCTCCTCTAGGTCAATGGTTCTCACTCTATGGTTGTGGGTCGCCTAAGACCATCAGAAAGCACAGATATTTACATTATGATTCATAACAGTAGCAGAATTATAGTTATGAAGTAAAATAAAATAATTTTGTGATTGAGGCTCACCACAACGTGAGGCACTGTATTATAGGGTTGCAACATTTGAAATGGTGAGAACCACGCATCTAGGATTTCATCCAGTAAAGCATCCCATCACAGGGCTTGCGGGAACATGTAGACCACATCCTTCTTGATTTGAAGATGATAAGTCTCATGCTCAGAGATACAGAGCCACCAAAGTCAACCAATAAGTGACATAACCCGAAGCCCAATGACCTCTCAAGGGCAACACAGCTGTATGCATGTGCAGAAGAAGAGTACCTGTATAAACAATGAAGTTCAGATCTTCTCCAGACTCAAGACTTCGGTTGCAGGATATTACCATCTCCCAAGGTTGTCCTCTCCGAACAATGAAATCCTGGCTGGAGTACTTGTCTGTGTGATGTGCCCTCCGGTTCGCAGACATCTGCCAGTTGACATTTTGGACTTCTAAAGCTATGAGACAGAAAGCAGAACCTGAAGTCTTGAGGGGTAAGGGCATAGTGTGCAGCGTACCGAAGGACAGCCGTGGGTGAGGAGGCAGAGCAGAGCTGAGCTTCTAGCAGGAATCACATTAAAGCGCAAAAGCGTTGACTCCGCCTAGCAGGATGGTCACCACTTGTTCCCATCCAACCTTTCCGTGCACAGGACCCAAGATCACACAAATGCCACTCCACACACTATTCCTTCTGCTCAGAATCTCTCCACCCGCCTGGTGCCTTGTCATCAGGCCTTGAGGAGCGGCCGAACACTCAGGGAAATGGCACTCAACAGCTAGAAGAACAGTGTCAGAAGGGACTGAGAAGACAGCGTGGTGGGTGAAGCCCTTGCTGTGAAAGCATGAGGACCTGGGTACAGACCCTTAGCACCCCCAGAAATGGTGCAGCTGTAACCTCAGCACTACAGATGGAAACAGGCAGATCTCCAGGGCTTGCTTACCAGGCAACTTAGATGAAGCAGCAATCTCCAGGTTCAGGGAAAGACCTACCTTGAGAAACGTGGAAGGGGGCATTCAGGAAGTTATCCCAACACCAGCATCTGGTGTCCACAGTAAAAATAACTGTCTTGGGGCCTGAAGAGATGTCTCAGTGGTTAAGAGCATGGCTGTCCTTTCAGGGGACTCAAGTTTGAGCCCCAGAACCCATATGAAGGCCAAGAACTGTCTGTAACTCTAGTTCCAGGGGATCCTACACCTTTCTGTGGCTTCTGCAGGCACTGGGCACACAGATGATGCACAGACATGCACACAGGCAAAACATCCATATGCATAAAATAAAAATAAACAAATACAAAAAAACCCAAACAAACCCAACAATCTTGTTTTGAATACAGCTCAAAATGCAATCCAAACAACAAGGTAAATTTGGGGTATTCAAAGTGTGTGTGTGTGTGTGTGTGTGTGTGTGTGTGTGTGTGTGTGNGTGTGTGTGTGTGTGTGTGTGTGTGTGTGTGTGTGTGTGTGTGAGAGAGAGAGAGAGAGAGAGAGAGAGAGAGACCAATTATTTGTAAAGCACTGTTAGACACATTGGAGTGAAAATGTGACAAGCAGTTTGACTTTTCAAAGGTCTTCAGTAGTGAAGAAGTGAGACAAGAGAAAGACTAGAGGTGCATGGGAAATGCGGTCAAGAGAGGAGCATTTTTTTTTTGTCTGTAAAGATCAGAAAAGGCTTTCCTGAAAATGCTTGACCTTAAAAGAAAACATAAAAATGTCAGAAAGTTATATGAAGGTATGTAGTCCTCAGCATATCTAATCACCAGGGAACTGTGGATCAAAACCACAGTGAGATGCTCTCACCCCAGTAGGAATCATTACTACCAAAAGAGGTGATGTGAGATGATAGAAGAAGAGCCCTGTGCCCTGCTGGTGGTGCACACCTTTAATCTCAACACTTGGGAGGCAGAGACAGGTGGATCTCTGAGTATGAGGTCAGCCTGGTCTACAGGGTGAGTTTCAGGACAGCTATCACTGCCCCAAATAAAACCCTGTTTTGAAAACTCCTACCCCCCCCCAAAGGAAATGATTACAGCACAGCCATTATGGAAAACAGTATAGAGCTCCTTCAAAACAAATTAAAAATTGAACTGCCCCATGATTGGTCAGTCCTCCCATGGGTATGTATCAAAGGAAATGAAATAAGTAAAAATAAATAAATAAATAAAAAAATCTCTACTTCCATGTTTATTTTGTTTTGGGGGATGGAGGAGGCAGGATCTTGCTCTGTAGGCCAGGCTGGCTTGGAGTTCACTATATCTCACAGGCTAATCTCGAACTCATGGCCTTCCTATCTCAGCTTTCTGGGGGCTGAGGTCACAGGCCTTCTCGACCATACCTAGCTTATTCTAGCATTATTCACAGTAGCCAAGAAATAAAAACAACCCAAACACAAGTCAGTTCATGAATGGATATAGAAAATGTGGTATCTATATAGAGAGTGAAATGTAACTCAGATACAAAAAAATGAAATCTCATTCTCTGAGCCAAGCATGAGAAGAACGAGAGGACATTATGTTAAGTATGTGCAATGTGTATAGACGTAGAAAGGAGAGGATTTTGTCAGATTCCAAAGGCTGTGCTGCATTCTAGATAAATAGGCTCCAGAGGCTCAGGAAAGTGAGGCCCAGTGTGTGTCTAGATCAGAGGTCCTACCCTGAAGGGAGAAGGAGAGCAAGAGAGAATGGAGGGCCTGGGATAGGGGTTTCTGCTGAAAGGGAACTGTAGAGGCTTCCTTTCTCTGGGACGGTGAGACAAACAGTGCTGCTGTAGGAGAGAAAGGTTTTACAGTGTGATCTTGCCAGTGGACCAGGATGTTAAATATTCTCTCATTCATTGATTCATCCAACAAATGTTTATTGAAAGAATAAGCTAACGCATTTTACACAAATTAAGGGAGATTCCTGTACATAGTAATCAGATGGAGAGAGGTCAGACCTAGGACACTGCCTGGCAGATGCTGAGATACACGGAGCTTTATACAGCTATGGACTAGGGACTAGGTCTGTTTAGGGCAATGATGGCTGAGTTTTAAAAAACCTGCCTCCTGCCGGGCAGTGGTGGTGCATGCCTTTAATCCTAGCACTCAGGAGGCAGAGACAGGCAGATCTTTATGAGTTCGAGGCCAGCCTGGTCTATAAGAGCTAGTTCCAGGACAGGCTCCAAAGCTACAGAGAAGCCCTGTCTCGAAAAACAAACAAACAAAAAACCCTGCCTCCTACAATTTTGCTCACCACATTCTGAGCATCCTAGATGTGGAGAAGTGGTAGCGCTTTGCTTTTTGTCTTGTTTCAAAAAAAAGAAGGACTTTGTCAGGTGAAGGTGGTGCACACCTTTAATCCCAGCACCAGGGAGGGAGATCTCCTAGCTTGAAGCCAGCCTTGTCTACAAAACAAGTTCTAGGATAGCCAAGGCTACACAAAGGAGCCTGCCTCTCAAAACAAGACAAAAATAAAAAGACAAACAAAACATAAAAAAAAGAAAAGAAAGAAAAGAAGGAAAGAAGGTCTTTATGGGATAGGTGGTCAGCCCTCTTGAGCCTCCCTGGGCTTCTTCATTCCCCAAATGATGCATGACCAGAAAGGAAGACTCACTCTGCTAGACCATGAGCTGTTAGGCAGCAGAAAGCATATTCCAGGCGGCCCTTTTGCTGGGGACAAGGGCAAGGACAGAAGGGTGGGGAGACCCACATTTATGGTTGGCATCTCTTCCCCTTCAACACGTCTACCCCTTCTTTGTTTTACTAACAGTTATGTGCTCTGCAGTAGCTGTGTCTTTTTCATTACTCCTAGGTCAAGACGAGACTGAACTTCAGGGTTCCTAGGCTGTAAGGACCAGGGAAGCAGCAGATGGGTCAGGCCCAGGGTGACTGTGGGGACGATGACCAGAAGATCAGCTGAGGTTTACTGGACTTTGATGCGCTTGCCATCATCCCAAGTCTTTACATGCCTTAGCTCATTAATGCTGGGAATTATATTCAGAGTCACCTGTTTTACAGATGAAAGAGCCAAGATGTGGGGAAGCCTTGGTCATAGTTACTTCATCCCTGAGTGGGGTACAGTCATGAGAGTCATTCTCTCTGCCTGTCTTGACACCAAGTATCTGCTCCCTAGGGGTGTGTGTGAGACTGGAAGGCTTCCCTGAGCTGAAGGGAGAAGGACAGGTGGACTCACGCTTGTCACCAGCAGGCAGTGTGTCAGCTGCTGACAGCACACAGAACCCATGATGTATATGACTGACGGAACCTGACAACTGAAAACAAGCTCAGGAGACAAGCATCTTACCCTGCGCTCAGAAGTCAGCAGCGCCGGGCTGTGCTGTCTGACACAGTCAAGAAAGTAGATTTGGTCTCTGCCTTTTCCCGACATAAGTCTTCTAAGACATTTAGAATCCCAGAAAGGGTGGACATCTTTTTAAACTAATAAGATGATTGGGAGTTTCCAAGAGCTTCAGGATAGTGACTGGTTGCCTAGGAAACCAACCACGTGGTCAGAGGGCTAGAGCTTTCAGTGCCATGACACTGATCTTCAGGGAAGGAAAACTGATTCATCATCGATGACTATAGTCATCATTAATCGTTAATTAACTCTGTAATCAATCAAGCATGCCTTTGTAACAAAGCCTTCATAAAATCGGAAAGAGATCTTGGAAAGCTTTTATGCCAGAAAATGTCAGAGCTGCTGGGGGCGGGGACATACATCTCTCCATCTGCCTGGTCCTAAGTTGTGTCCTCTGACAATAAACAGGCAATCTAGAAAATACACCGTTTCCCCAAGTTCTATGAGATATTCTAGCAGTTCTTTGATCATGAGTGAACAACTCCCTCCCAATTTTGTAGCTGGTTGGTCAAAAGCAAGGTAGTAGGAGCAGCTGAGAAACCAGCTAGTCTCCATTTTGTTCCTAGGAGACATTTTGAGTCTGTAGCCAGGTTAAGTGTCTGTTCCTCAAAGCTGGGCTGCACCCTATCCTATAACCATGAAATGTTCTACAACAAGGTTTCCAGAAAAGAGAGACCTTGCTTCGTAAAATCCTAACTGCCTGGTCTCTCCTGTGTAACCATGTTTATTTGCAAAATCTCCCACCTTTCAGATAGAACCTAGAAAAGGGGCTTGGAAAATTGGCTCGGGGCTGGTCTCATGAACCCCACCTTATGGGGAGACAGCCGCTGTTTCAGCTCTGATGTGTACATAAATAAAGCTTTCTTTAGTTTGGCCATAATTTGGGTAGGTGGTCTTTCTCCTGAAGTTTGTGGGATTAACACAGGCCTGTGAAACTGAGTCCCTAACCCATAGTGTCTGTGCTAACTCCAAACAGTGTTAAGCTTGAGTCTAGCCATAGGGCATCTACGGTGCTCTGAAGGACTTGGCTTGTATGGAAATGCCATCCATTTGGTAGCTGGAAACACCATAAGCAGTCTAGAAGGAAGCAGGGTTTCCTCTCCACCAGATCGTCCCTGTGCCCCCCTCCCCAGTTCTTCTATTGGAAATAGATCCCATGTGAGACTCAGAATCCAGAAGCAACTGGGGGGGGGAGGTAAGAGGGCCTCAGGACGCACTGTCTACCCCCGACATTGGATCCTCAACACACAGGTGACAGTAAGTATCTGCAGGGGAAGAACAGGAGCTGTCTGCCTTTCTGTCCCTGAGGGAGCTGCAGGGGAAGCTGTGTTCAAAAAGCCCCCTCCCACTGGCTGCCTCCCTCAGACCTTGTCCCACCGGTGAACCTCTGAATCGTGAGTGCCAAGGGCCTTTGACTAAGCCCACCTCATTGCTCTCAACAGCACTTTGTCTATTTTTCCAGAGGATCAGGGAGAGAAAGGGGAGAGACGAAGTCAGCCATCTCAGGGTCTCCTCGAGCTGAAAGCTCATGAATATATTTTAGCCTTAGGGCTGTTTTCTCCACCAGTCTGTGTGAAAGGAAGAGATGAAGGAAGAGCCTCATTTGCCTGAGGCTGACACATCAAGTCATACTTAACAATCATGGAGGGGAGGGGAGAAAGGCTGATGGTAGAGTGTGGTTCAGGGCACTGGACTAGAATGCACAATTCGGGTTTGGGTCCCAGTACTGGAAAACAAAGGGGAAAGTCTCTGAGAAACAACTCACAAGCTTCCAAGCTGCATGAAGAAGGGGAGGGCAGGAGGAAGCAGCTGCCTCCGAACAAATGCCCCTGGTGCCCCAATCTGCACTAGGTTGAGTTACAGCTTGGCTCCAGTGTCAGGATGGTGTCTCAACTCTCCCCGCCCCGAAAAATCAGTGTCACCAGCATTCAAATGGGGAGCTGCTAAGTTCCATCCCAATGTTCACTTGCTCCTCTTTCCTATTACAAAATCCCTATCTTCATAGGCTGTGCATTTCACAGGTCACCTCAGCTGGATGCACACCAATCATGTCTGGCCAGTGGCTTGTAGGCCAGAAGTTCCAATGAGTCTTTCAAAAATATTTTAATTGCAATAATATGTACATAATATAAAAACTAACATCTTAAACATTTTAAGGTACATTTTAGTGGGTTATTTGTATGTTGTGTGAACTCTATCCAGCTTCCGAAAACGGCCTGTGGCCCATTATAGTCCCTCCCCACTCCCTGCTGTCTCCTGACCACCAGTCTGTTTTCCCTTCTAGGGTTTTGTCTATTTTGGACATCTGATATAAACGGAATCACGCAGTAGGTGACAGGCTTTCGGTCTGCCTTCCCTTACTTGTTACAATGCTTTCCAGGCTCATTCATGCTGTAGGGTGCATGGACAGCTTATTCTCTTATGGCTGAACCACATTCCATTATATGAACATACCACAGTTTGTTTCTCTTTTCCTCAGCTCATGGACATGGGTTGGTCCTGCATTTTGGCTGTCATGAAAAGTGCTAATTATGAAGCAAGTGTTTCTTTGAAATTCTGTCTTCAATTCTTTTAAAGAAGATATTGGGTTCTGAGATAGTCTCACTGTAGAGCCCAGGAGGGCCTTGAAGGCATGGCCCTATTCTACGTCCATAGCACTTTGAATAAGCCCAGTTGTGCCTGAACTTTTGATCCCCCTGCCTCAGCCTCCCAGTACTGAGGTGACATCACCTCACCATTGCCATCACACCCAGCCACGACACCTCTTTAACAGTAGTTGGCAAAGGTGCATGGTATATTTTTCCTCCCCCTTTCTTCCACCCTGCTGTCTGGGGTGTAGAGTGAGGTGGATAGGGCTGGCAATAGCCGTCTCAGAGTACACTGGCCATACACAAGGGATAGTAAGCTGGGAGGCTGGGCAGAGTCTGCGCACTGAGAACTGTGTAGTTCCCGTCCCTTCCTGGGTCTACCTACACTCAGATCTACTGTAAAGAGGAAATGAACTTCTATGTTGTTCATTTTTCTAAGTTGTTGTTTTGGGGGGCTCACTACCATTTACAAGTTAGTCTGACCCCATGACCCCGTGATTAGATCCCTTGCCCACCTGTTCTGTGGCTCACACTTGGCAGGGCAGCAGGAGAGGATGGCAGACTGTGGAAAGATTACTATCAACTGAACCGACCCTTATCAGCCTTGTGGCAGCAGACTGATGAAAATGTCTTGGTTGCTAAGCGTAGGGCTGAGAAAAGGAGCTGGCAGGATGCCAATGCGGCGAACAGACAGTTATAGGGCTGGGCTCCCCCTCCCCATTTGTTTGGACTCTACTTCCTATTATGTCTTCTTTAGACAAAGAGGTATCTTTCTATTATAGATTTTTAGAGTTAATGAAAATTTTATTTTACTTCTTTTTTATGTGTATGAGTGATTTGCCAGTGTGTGTGTCTATATACCACTTGTGCGCCTGGCACCCTCAGAGACCAGAAGAGGTCATCAGGTCCCCTGGAACTGGAGCTATGAATGTCTGGGACACCATGTGAACTCTAGGAACTGATCCTGGGTCCTCTGCAAGAACAAGTGATCTAAACCTACTGAGCCAGGTCTGCAGCCTCAACTAACAGAAATTCTGAAAGTCGTTTAGCTGAGTAGATTTCATATAGAGACCACATTAAGAAATATATTCTAGTGTGCTCGTACATTGATCTGTAAGTGAATACCATAATGCACTCTGATCTTACTTCACCTGACAAAAATATGCCGATCACAACCCACTAAGCTGACGTCACAACCTGAAATGGATTGCAGCGGACATCTTCGATAACAGTGATATAATCCAATACAATTCTCATATTATGTTTTCAAAAAACTGAGCCCTCCATCGCCACCCCCACATAGCAGAAGTGACCAACTGAAATCACAGAGTACTTTAGAAGCAGGGCTAGGCCTAGAAGCCAGGTCTCAGAGACAAGTCACTGAAGCACTGAGTCTTATGCGTGCCACATCCCCAGGCTCCAGGTCCTGGCAGCCACATCTCTGGCTCCTAGGACTTACTGCCCGGCCACACACTCCTCATTTCTTTCCAGTCTCTGTCAGTTACTTTTAGCTTCTCCCGACCTTCAAGTCTGCTGCAGCACCCATGGCGACATTCCCTGGCACTCACGGCCAGGATCTGTTGAGGAAGGGCTGGTAAATTTCTCTGGGGTAAAAAGTAATAAAGTAATAAACCCTAGACAGGCCAAGGGACCGTGGGTAAGGACCTCAATGTCTCTGAATTGTGCCTCAACAGTACAAAAGGAACCGTGAGATCCCAATACCCTCTCTTCTAAGGCTTACTCCTTCACATGTAACAGCAAACAGCGCAGGGTCAGGACGGCTTCAGCATCCTCTGTGCCAAGCACTAAGCACCATGTGCGCATCTTTTAACACAAGAGCCTGCGGCGTTACAGCAGTTTACAGGTGGGGATTTGTAAGTTCAGCTGGCTGAACTCATTTCTCCCATATCACAAGCTCAGGCAGAACCCAGACCCAAGTCCAAGCTGGAATCCCATTTTGCTTGACAAAATTCTGACTTCAAGCTGCTAGCTGCAGCCAACCACCATGGTGCTGGGGAAGCTGGCAGAGAAAAAGCACCAACCACGAACCGCAGCCCACTCCACGCCCAGGCATCCCGCTGACAGGAAGAGAGGAAGGACTCCTCACTCTTTCTTTCCAAAAGCGAGCCTGTAATCTCTCCTGACAGGGACATCAAGCCTTGGCACAACACAGGGGAGTCACCGGGAGAGTGATATCTCGATCCAAGAGTTTCCCAAACCAAACGAGCCAGGATCTCCGGATTAGAGCATCCCTGGCATTTAAAAGCAGCCTCCTTGCTGATTCTAAATGTGTAGCTGGGGCTGAGAATAGTTACCTTAGGCCTACACTTCATACTCGTCAAAGCTCCTTCACACTAACGAGGGGTGCAGCTGCTCCACGGGGGAGGCATAGGAGAAGCCACTCTCTTCTCCCGAGGGAGGGAGGCTCAGCAACGGGAACGTGGTTTCTTGTGCAGCCCATCTCTCAAGCTCAAGAGACCCAGCCTTGTTTCCTTTCCTCCCAGTGATAAAGGATCTCTGAAACTCCAGCACACACCCCACCCTGGCATGTGTGCCCCAGGGAGGAGAAAGAATGCCCCATATGCACATCACAGTCCTGCAGGGTTGAAACAATATAGAGAAATCACTATAGGCAATGAAGAAGGGTGCATGGATCCCAGGATGGCTGGGAACATGTGATAGGGAGCTGGGGAGGCGGCTGGGGTGATGTGTGCTAGGGAGGCGCCTAACAGAATAAGTCCTCTGGGAATCACCTGGGAGTAGAAAGTGGATAGCATCTCATGGGGTTTCTAAAAAAAAAAAACCAACTTTATTTATTCTTTGATGACTCCATACATGGAAAAAATGCGTCTTTGTCATATGCATACCCAGTGTGCCCTCCCACTCTCTCTTGGCATCCCCAATAGGTCTCCCTTTCTCCTAAGGTTTTCTGAAGATCCCAAGGCAAGAGGGAAAGAGGCTCACGAAAGAAACTCCCAAGTACTAATAGGTTGTGCTAATGAACACTCTTTAGGTGAGAAGAATCCATTTTAGAGGCATGAAAAGAGACTCATGGGGTACAGGACCTGCCTGAGATCACTAGAAGGGACAGGGCTGAAATCTAGTCCCTTCGACAGCCTTACTTCTAGATAGAATCTGAAATGGCAGCTACAGTCTGAGCAGCCCAGAGGCCAAGTGAGTTCTGCCTCGGATGAGGAGGGAGCAGTTGCTGAGAGAGGTGAGGGAGGGCACTGAGCCTGGGCAGGGGCGTGGCAGCTGGTCTTCCGTGCACACATTGGGCTGGCTACTGTCTCCAGAGAGGGAGCCCAGAGAGATGGTCTGCTTTTCAGGGAGTATAACTATTTCTCTGGTCCGAGTAACTGAAGGAAGGCTGTGAAAAAAGTCTTGGGAGGTTGTAGATGTATTCAAGGAAGTCAGGAGCCCAGGAGGATTTTCTGACTTTTCCCTGAAAAAGAAAGTGACCCGGCCCGGCGGTGGTGGTGCACGCCTTTAATCCCAGCACTCAGGAGGCAGAGGCAGGCGGATCTCTGTGAGTTCGAGACCAGCCTGGTCTACAAGAGCTAGTTCCAGGACAGGCTCCAAAGCCACAGAGAAACCCTGTCTTGAAAAACCAAAAAAAAAAAAAAAAAAAAAAAGAAAAAAGAAAGTGACCCAAGTCCTAGTTCAAGAAAAGGGTCTGAGCCTAGATCTGGACCCAGACATGGGAGAAAGGCACCATGGTGCTGGGCATTCAGATCATTTTTGCTACCAATTTGCTGCTTGACCTCGGTAAGGCTCTACCCATTCCCAGGCCCCAGTCTCTTCCTGGCAGAAAATCCATGTACTCGATGACAGCTACCCTTCCCTTTTGGTCAAGTTTTTTTTTAGTTCCCAGAGCTCCTTTTGTTAGCATTTTAGCCACGCCTGCATTCATGAGAGGGGATAGATGGTAAGAAGTGAACATTCCCTGTTCTCTCTTCATCTGGAGATTTTTCTCAAGTGGCTACATCCACCGTTGACTTCTGGATTGGTGCTTTCCTGTGCTCCTAACCATCATTCATCAGATTTTACAGGTTTGACTCATGCCTTGTTTGGGTTTGGCATTGCTGCCGTCAAGGTCCGAGGCCAATCACCATGGCAGGCAGTAATTAACAGGGCCCGAATCCTCGACAGTAACCACGGAGTCAAAAAACCTGCACTTCTAGTTCCTTTCCAGTTGCCTTCCCCAGTGCTGTCTGGAGGGATAGCCAGGACATGCTCACTTTGCTGTGTCTGCTACTGGGCTTCCGCACAGCTAGGCAACTCAGGGAGGTTGCCAGTATTACAGGATCTGTAGTTTACTTGGGAGCATTCCAGCTGATGGTTTCTCAATGCTCAGTTTCCACGTGTGTCTCTCACCCCTGTATCGCTGTGAAATTTGCTTTTCTTTGTCCCTGCCGCTGACAGATGGTAAAAGTGTACTGAGAAATGCAGAATGCTATCTGGCTTGACTTTCTAGGTAGCAACCAATGTGTGAAAGCAGCACTCCTAAGACAAAGCTTGCCCTCAAAGGGAATGTGACCCTCCCCCGCTGCGTTGGACATCCTGCTCACCACTCTATACATTCTGGTCGTTTGTATTCCACCACTGGAACGTGCCAGAGGAACCCAGCAGGTTCTCCAGAATAGTCACCTCTGAACATAACTTTAAAACACGGAAGCCCAGCTTTCAGAGCCCCCACGACAGACAGCTGTCCCAACTGGCTACTGTGCCGGAGCCAGAGGGCAGTATGGGTTTCCCACCAGGACCTGCCGGAGAGACACGGCACTCACCACTCATGTTCGGCTTCTTCTGCCTTTCCTGGGGCTCCTCTGGGAATGACAGAGATGGTGTGGGGAGACAGGCGCCAAGGATTGCCTTACCATTTATAGGAGCCTCTCCTACACACCCCAATTAGGATTCTAATGAGGTGGGCGAGGCACCAGGTCATTCCTGTGGTGCCTGTAAGCGTTTCACTTACAACACACCCGTCACCCAATGGAAGGTCATCACGCTTATGCAAGACCGGCTTGGAAAGAAGAAAGGAGATGAAAGAAAGTCGGAAGGTTTGCTCTTCTGAGTCTTTATTTCATTCATAAAGGTGAGTGACCCTTCCCGGACCACCGCGCTTTGGAAACTTCTCTGGAGCTGAGGCAAGGAAGTCTTGTATGTTAAGGACATGTCTAGAACTTAGCAACGTCCTCTCTCGCTGTACACATATATTATTAGGCTGTCTGCCTCCACACACCACAGTTCATGGGCTCAGGGTTGAGTATAACAGGAAGCACATTTTGAGGCGGAAAGCCCTCGGTTCCAGTGCTGTCTGGGCCTCGGTCATCCTTCAGATTTGAAGCTTGGAAGCTTTGTTTAGGTTTGAGGCTAATCATACCTACACTCTCACCTCAAAAGGATAAAGTATTAATTCAACATGATTATTCAAATGGAAAGTGAATACACGTGTCTCACCATGAACTAAACCAGAGGTCTTTTGGAAGCAGAAGGCAGGTAAGGAGAACCACAGTCTTTTTTCATGGAGCACCAGAACTAACCACTGACTTTCCAGTTCTGCCACACGCTCTCTCTACGACCATAGGAGGAGTCATTGATCTGTTTTCCGGTCCAAGCTTGCACATCAGTTTTAACATGGAGATTAAGTGCTGGAGAGACGGCTTAGTGGTTAAGAGCTTTTGCTGCTCTTCCAGAAGACCAGGGTTTTGTTCTCATCACCCACATCAAGTGGCTCACAACCACCTCCAGAGGTAGTTGGCTGTGCGGGAACACAGCTGTAATCACAGTCCTTGAGAAGCTGAGGCAGGAGGATCACCAATGATTGGTTAGCTTGGGAAAAGGTGTGTGTTGGGAGTAAAGCTCATTGATTGGGCATCAATACGAAGGGCCTGAGTTCAATTCCTAACAATGCAAAAAGAAAAAGAAAAGAAAAGAAAGAAAGAAAGAAAGAAAGAAAGAAAGAAAGAAAGAAAGAGAATTGAGCATTTAAGATACAGCAGTTATACACTGCCCTGTCCTTTAACTATCTACTTAATATGTCTCTATCCCTGGACTGGAGGTACAGGCTGTATGTTATTAGTCTTCTCCTCAAAACCTAGATGAGTACTTGATACATGGTGAGAGCACATACTTATTTTAATAAACATAAAATATATTATTTTTATTAGTGTGTGTGCCTTGCGTGTGTGTGTGTGCACGCATGTATGTGCATTCATGTGTGGAGATCTGAAAACTTGGGGGAGTCTGTTCTCTCCTCTTGCCTTTCTGTCTCTCTTGTTTCTGCCATGCTGCTACTCTAGGCTAGTGCACTGTCCAGGTTCTGGGCAATTCTCTGGCCTCTGCCTCCCATCTCCCTGGGACTGCTGCTATGTGCCTCCATGTTCAGCCTTTGATGTAGGCTCCGGGGACCTAACTCTGGGTGTCAGGATGTTCTGCTAAGCATTCTTATCTACTGAGCCATCTCACTGTCCTCTATTTGAATACACCAGTTAATCAATCAATCAATCAGTCAATCACTAAGAGGATGATAACAACTGGCCAATGCCTTCGTATGTATTACCTCTTCCTATCTTCACATAAATACCCAACATATGTTCTATTATTATTGTTATAAAAGGGAGGGGACAAACATATGAACTCGAGGCTTTGCAACTTTAGAACTGGGACCCATGCCTCTGAGGTCACTGTAGGGTTCTGATGGTTTTTGGAGAGCTGGCTTGGCACCTATTCCTGGTGGACGGCCAAGAAGTGAGCAGAAGTTTCCGAGCTATCTGGCAAAGAGCCTTGAACCCCATGTGGAGGTTTGAGGGTGGTCTTGGCCCCTGCTGTGGCACCAGCTGTGACTCTGAGAAAGGGCTTACTTATTCAGGGTCCATACTGCCAGGAGCCCCAAAGGTTGCTGTGATGAGCGGATGTGGAAGCATTCACGTACTCCTGAGTGTGGTACAAGGAGAAGGAGGAGTTTACTTATTAGTACCGGTATTTTTGTTGGCCCTGAGAACCAGGAGGAATTGGACCCCAGGTATCCTTTGAGTCATATGACGAAGCAACCTGCAGAGATGATAAGCAGGTGGCACTGCTCTAGGGGAGGAGCCTGAGGTCATACAGACCTGAGTCCATTTTCTGGTTTTTGTCAAGTCACCTCGCCACCATTCAGAGCTTCCATTTCCTTGTCTGTAAAACTGAGGCAGAATTGTTGGGAGAATTAAAGGAATCATAAAGAGCTTAATTAGCATGTCCTCTGGCACAGCCCAGTGCAAGAAGTCAGCACTGAGAGTATTAGAATTATTATTATCCTTAAAGAATTGCACAGTTCCGACTGTCTATTCTGACATCTGGCCATGGGTCTTCCCTTGGATTAGCTTTTACCCCAGTGCCATAGATAAATACAGACACTGGACTCAGAGACCCAGATGCAAATCTAGGCTCTAGAGCTTTCCTGCTGGGTGGCCTTGGAATACTTTCACACCTGACCTCTGCAGCCCAACCACACATCCTGCCGAGCTGCAGCAACACCCAGAACCACCACTTTAGTCACGGCTAGGAATCTTCCCTGAGACATTGTTTGGGCCAGTTTCCCTTGCCCACTTCGCTGCTGGCCAGTCTAGACTGGCCAGCAGCCTGTTAACTCACCAGCAGCAGGGAGTCTGCCTGAACTACTGCTAGCTGTTGGAGGATTGCATCATGGCCACCGCCACAGCCCCAACCTGCAGGCCAACTATAATTGCTAGCTGTGTCACAATTTCAGCTAAATGATTTTCAATTCAGAGTTGAGTCAGCCAGCTATACGCAGGATGAAATTCCTGCTTGACCACACTCGGCAGCTCAGACACCAGGTAAGATGGAGCACGCAAATGGAGGTTTTTAAAAGAGGAGCTCATTGATCACTTGCCTTTTTTCTCCCTCTAATTAAGGGATTTAGCGTGCTGAGGATGTCACAACACGCAAAGCACAGACTCTGAGAAGTTGTCCAGCCTGGATAGATCTTCAGTGCAAACCCCACACCCAAGGCTCAGGGAATATCACAGTGGATGGAAAGACATGAACAGCCACAAGACCTGGACATAATGTGTGTATCTTCTCTGTAAAACAGGGGAGCTGCACCCATGAAATCTCAGTAATATGGCTGCCCAAACAAGACCTGAATCACAGCAGCATCACTCAGCTGGCATGGATGGGGGAGCTTTTGTGGGCCATACCCCTAGAAGAGCTAGAGGCAAGTTATGCCTGATGAGAAGGGGAATTAATTCTTCCCAGGGATGTGCTCCCTCATTGTTTATCCAGGACAAGTGGTCAAACCTAAACACACACACACACACAGAAACTTAAACTCAGCAAGTTGAATTTATATACTTATTCACTCTGTGTGTGTGTGTGTGTGTGTGTGTGTGTACACAAGCATTTGAGAGGGAGCATAGTGTGGGCACATGGGAGGAGAAGATGGAGAAAAATTATATAAATACAATATACATTTATAAAAAATTTTTAAAGAAATTAAGAAAATGAAAAGTAAGTTTTTTTTAAAAAGAAAAAATTCTGGAGTACATTATTATCACCCGTGCTTTCAAACCTGTTTCACTCAGAGTTTGGCTGCTTCTATGCTGGGACTTGGTGGGACTGACAGTGCTTCTACTATTGCCCTGTAAGTTCCCTGTGGGCCCATTCTCACATCTGGGATGCTGGCCATAGACACACATGCATGAATACACAGCACATAAAGGGCTGTCATTCACAAGTCTTGGGATAATATGGGCTGACTAGTTTCCCTCCCATGATGAGGGAGAACAGAGTGAGGATGACTAGACCAGTGAATTCCCCTATGGTTGCTGTGGCTACCGCCGGGATCCACATCTGTTCTGCCACCATGTCACTCAGGTGGGTGGTGTGGAATTCCCCTCTGTATGCTGTGAATACCATTAGCTAATAAAGAATCTGTCTTGTGCCTGGCAGGGCAGAATAGAGGCAGGTGGGGAAAACTAAACTGAATGCTGGGAGAAAGGAGGTGGAGTCAGGAGACGCCATGTAGTCCTGCCAGAGACAGACGTTGGGGATGGAACTTTACCAGGTAAACCATAGCCACTTGGTGATGCACAGATTAATGGAGATGGGTTAGTTTAGGATGTAAGAGCTAACCGATAAGAAGCTAGAGCTAATGGGCCAAGCAGTGATTTAATTAATACAGTTTCTGTGTGGTTATTTCTGGGCTGAGCAGCCGGGAATAAACAAGCAGCTCCATACAACAGGTGGGGGTCCTGAAAAATCAAGAAAAAGCAAAACAGCAAGTGGGTGCACAAACAGATTTATGATCCCTGGTGAATATGGCACTCCCTCAAATCTCTCCCACAGCCTCTTTCTTCCTTCTCCCCTTGAATTAGAATCCCACCCTGTGGTTTAAAATAGCCAGTGAAATCATACATTACCATGTATGGGAGACAAAGAAGCAAAACTCGAAAAGGCTCCATCTCACGGTATTTGGGGCTTGGTTCTTTGAAACAGAAGTTTAGCTGAATTTGCCAGCACAATTAAAAGCTGTTTTCCTGAAGAAGCTTGGGGCCCCTACTCATTGAGCAGAATCTTACGTCGGGAGCTAAGACAGACACAGATTAAAGTTGTCCTGGAGACACCTCATGGTCGAAGTTATGTTGGCACATGGTATCTATTTGAACAATGGTAATGGATATCACACAGAGCCAGTGGACTTAACCTTTATTTTAATTGCCTAACCAACTCAGTGGAGATAAGATTTATATAAGGACTGCAGAGTTCAGGTCATCATACACAGCATAAAGCACATGGATTCTTCACGCTTCCTTATAAGATTGAGCGCTGACTGACCACAAGAAAAAGAAGCTGTCCGGTCCGGATGGTCCCCAGCACACTGCCCTGCCCTGCTGTATATCCCATGACAACTCTAGTCTTGATCCTCACTCCTTTGAAAGCAGTTTATGTAGAGAGTCACTGGAGTGGTTCCAGGGCTGACCCATGTCTCTGCGGAGCTAGCTTCCTGAGGACTGGTGTCTATAGCAGCACTGATCCTTAGCAGCATGTAAGATCTGCGGCTGCAGCTGCATGACATCAGGTAAAGCACATTGAAAGGAACAGGACATTTGTCCACAGCTATACTGAGATTTGTCTCCTTAGAGCAGTGGTTCTCAACCTTCCTAATGCTGTGACCTTTTAATACAGTTCCTCATGTTGTAGTGACCCCCCAACCATAAAATTATTTCCATCGCCACTCCATAGCTGTAATTTTGCTATAGTTATGAATTGTAATGTAAATATCTGATATGCAGATGGTCTTAGGTGGCCCCTGTGAAAGGGTTGTTTGATCTCCAAGGGGTCATGACCCATAGGTTGAGAACCACTCCCTCAGAGCTTCTGCCTCAGGCCTCAGTGCTTCCCCTGACTCTTTGACTGCTAATGAAGACATCAATGGAACAGGGATACTTTTTCCTTTGTCTAACAGTAACTGCATCCTTCCCATGTCTGGAAAACCTTCTGCCATCCTAAATGCGTCTCTTTCCTATGTTTCTTCACTCATTCCCGATGAGTCGTGTAACCCCTGTAGATCATGATACATCCCCTCTGAGCCTTCATGTCTCTCCGTGGCCTAATGTCTGAATTCCATAGTTTGGAAGCCAGGCCTACTAGATTAAGTTCATACTAATTCCTTCACTTTCTGCTTTTCTTCTCACCTTCAAAGTTAGTGTGGAATCAGATGACTTATACCACTGTGTCATGTCGGGTACCCAAGAATACACACACACACACACACACACACACACACACACACACATATATTCTGGGAGAATGATAGGCATACAAGATGCTTCAGTAGAGGATAATATATACACATATATGCATGCATGCATACACACATTGCTATTTCTTTTTTTGTTTATTTGTTTTTTGAGGCAGCTGAGAAGGCTGTGCATTGGAAGATCTTTTCCATCTGACCAACTGTTTCATTCTTTTTTTTTCATTTCTTTTTTAAAACTTTTTATTTTTTAACCTTTTTATTGATTTTTATTGAGCTATACATTTCTCTCTGCTCCCCTCCCCTTCAACCCTCTCCCATGGTCCCCATACTCCCAATTTACTCAGGAGATCTTGTCTTTTTCTACTTCGGCATGTAGATTAGATCCATGTATGTCTCTTTTAGGGTCCTCTTTGTTGTCTAGGTTCCCTAGGATTGTGAATTGTGGGCTAGTTTTCTTTGCTTTATGTCTAAAAGACACTTATGAGTGAGTACATATGATGTTTGTCTTTCTGGGTCTGAGTTACCTCACTCAATATGATGTTTTCTAGATCCATCCATTTGCCTGAAAATCTCAAGATGTCATTATTTTTCTGCTATGTAGTACTCCATTGTTGCTGGCATAACTAGATATAAACATGTGGAAAAATGAAAATAGACCCATATCTATCACCATGCACAAAATTCAAGTCCAAATGAATCAAAGACTTCAACATAAAGCCAGCCATACTGAACCTTATAGAAAAGAAAGTGGAAAATACACTTGAACATATTGGCACAGGAGACCACTTTCTAAATATAACCCCAGCAGCACAGACACTGAGAGAAACAATTAATAAATGGGACCTCCTGAAACTGAGAAGCTTCTGTAAAGCAAAGGACACGGTCAACAAGACAAAAATGGCAGCCTACAGAAAGGGAAAAGATCTTCACCAACACCACATCAGACAGAGGTCTGATCTCCAAAATATATAAAAACTCAAGAGATTAGTCACCAAAAGAGAAAATAATTCAGTAAAAAAAAATGAAGTACAGACCTAAACAGAGAACTCTCAACAGAGGAATCTAAAATGGCTGAAAGACACTTAAGGAAATGTTCAACATCCTTAGACATCAGAGAAATGAAAAATCAAAACAACTCTGAGATTCCATCTTACACCTGTAAGAATGGCCAAGATCAAAAACACTGATGACAACTTATGCTGGAAAGGATGTGGGGAAAAGGGAACACTTCTGCATTGCTGGTGGGAATGCAAGCTGGTACAACCCCTTTGGATATCAGTATGGCAATTTCTCAGAAAATTAGGAAACAACCTTCCTCAAGACCCAATAATACCACTTTTAGGTATATATCCAAAGAATGCTCAATCGTGCCACAAGGTCATGTGCTCAACTATGTTCATAGCAGCATTGTTTGTCATAGTCAAAACCTGGAAACAACCTAAATACACCTCAACCAAAGAATGGATAAGGAAAATGTGGTACATTTAAATATTGCTATTCCTGATGTCAAGTTCTGTGCTAAGTGTTCCATACCTGTTAACTTCCAATGCTCCCTGGGAAGCACTGATGCATTTCATAGCTAAGAAAGCAAAGACTTGCAGAAGCTAACTGCTTTGATAAGGTAATGTGGGCCCACCAGGATCTGCTTCCAGGAGGAGTGAAAGAAACCAGTTATGGAGATATGGGAGATGTGCTTATTAATGAGGATGCATTTGAGACAAACCACAAAGGCGAAGGTCATGGAGAGGCATTCATGCCAGAACAGTGCGGCAGCATCCGCACTCCCCTGGCTGGCTGCACATGGCTTCGTGTGGAGCACACAGTGCCCGGGGTCAGTGGGGCAGGCTGGAAAGGCTTGGCTCCACCTTTAGTTCCAATGGTCACCCTAAGTTCTTAGACCTAGAGGGAAAAGCAGCTCGCTGCAAGTCTCTGTCAGAAAGAGTGGTTTCTCTGCCAAACTGTGTGTTGGCCATTTGTGAGCATGGGCAGGACAATCAAACACAGAAAAGAAACTGCAAGCCACCACTTGGCTGCTGATGCTACAACTGGAGGACCAAGTTGTATCTTAAGAGCATACCAGGAAAGTCAGGAAGTGGTGGTGCATGCCTTTAATTCCAGTACTCGGGAGGTGGAGACAGGCAAATCTCTGAGATCCAGGCCAGCCTGGTCTACAAGAGTGAATTCCAGGACAGCCAGGGCTACATAGTAAAACCTTGTCTCGAAAAGTCAGTCCCTGCCTGCACCAATTTAAAAAAAGAAAGAAAAGAAAAAGAGTACACCATACACCATAAGTTGATGATGACAAGGGGTTCACTGGCTTATGTTGATTTGCAGGAAAAAAAAAAACAGACCAGAGGCTCTCAGACTCCTTTTACTTTTCTGATAAAGGACCCAGCCTGCAGATAAATGATCTGCCTAAGATCACAGAACGCTGACCGGACCGGTGAGTTAGAGGGAACACATGGCTGTCTCCTTTGGTGACTCTCATTTCACTTCAGCCACGGACACCAAGGCCAGTGCACCTGGACCACCCAACTGCAAGAACTGCTTCTGCTCCGCCCTCCAGTCATCTCCTGCTTCAGTCCAGAAACTCCCCCCACACCTTCATGTAGTATGAGACGAAACATGTTCTTACTAAGTTTGGTTTTCGGCAGCTTCATGCATGTGGATAGAGCAAGCTGATGATGCTCACTCCCCCCTCTCTTAGCTCCCGTCCCCCCACTTCCTCTCTCCTCCCCACAACTCACCTCCCTATATTTGTGCCTCCTGGATTTTTTTTGAAAGTCACCAAGTTTAACTAAGACGGTCTGTGTGATCGTGGACTTGGAGTGATTCAATTTTATATATCTTTAACAAACAGAGAAAAGTTTAGAGTCTAGAATGTGTGTAACAAATTACAAATATTTTATATTCCCTGTTGTTGTGCCGTGTCTACAATGTTTCTAGTGTTTACAAGAAATACACATAAATTATGCACATGAGAGAAAAGTAAGGTTTTATTCTTCTTTTTCTGAGGAATGATTAATGAAATAGGGTCCCGCCTTTACTGAAATGATGACCTACAAGAAGAGAATGCATAGAACACAGATACACAGCAGGGCTCAGAAAGGTTTGCCTACTGAAGAGTAAAGAGTCACAAGGAAGAACATTTCACCATGGCATAAAAGATATAAGCTAACAGGAACTGGGAGAAAGGGCATTCTCATTAACACAAAGGTAGGAAGACAAATCTGAGTGCATCCGTGGGATAACATATGGAAGGGGCCCAACAGCACGTGATCAGGGCCTGAGAGGGTGTGATCAGGGCCCAAAAGCACGTGATCAGGGCCTGGCAGCACGTGATCAGGGGCCTGAGGGCATGTGATCAGCTCTTCTCTCAGTCCGTCTCCGGACCTAGCATCCCATAATACTTCATTTTCAGTAGCTTTTGAAATAAGGCACCATGAACCAGTGCAAAATGCACAAGGTCTATTCTCAGTTGATCTCATCATCCGCTGAATGAGTTAAATCAAAGTCGGTTCCTCCGTTGCACCACTCTCAGGTACACAGCTGAAGAAACCAAAGCGGGCACACAGTAGACACTTGCCCCACTCGTCCTCCCAGCGCTACTCACAGAAGCAGCCTCGGTACCTGTTTCTCGGTAAGGCAAAGCAAAGGTGACGCATATCACATATGTGAATTTTAGGTCGCTATAAATTAGAACGAGATTATACTATGTGCAAAAGAATGCATGGGAAAACATGTTAGGTGCAATAACCAGAGTCCAAAAGACACATACAGCATATTTTTCTCATACGTAGAATCTAGATTATTTTTTAAGAAATACATAAAAGTAGATTTCTACGTATGAGAAAAATGTACAAAATGTCACGGCAGGACCCATTATTTTCTACAATATTTGCTATTAATTTCTTTAAAGAATTTCTCACTAAGGAAGTTTTGGCAATGAAGTTGGTGCTAGGAACTGTGCTTGCCTCACTAGACAAGTTCTCTACCACTGAGGTGATTTGCCCAACAGTGCATTGTTTTATGGTTGGGAAATCTATTGTCCGTTGGATGCCTTTAACCGGGAGTCCTCGTCTCCATCAGACTGACCCAACACTAAAGGTTCTTTTTTTTTATTGTTAAAAGAAAAATTTACATTTACTCCCCTTGTTCCCGGCCCTCCCGCTCCCCCACTACCCCACCACCCTCCCCCTGCTTCCTTAAGATGGGGCAGGATACCCTGCCCTATG
>JAQHUG010000170.1:1341351-1352818 GCA_028555095.1 Dicrostonyx torquatus | reverse complement strand
TAGAAGGGAGAAAGGAAGAACCGGGGAGAGCCTGGGGTTGTGGGAGGGTGGAGATGGGGGAAGGGTGGATATTGGAGAAGGGAATAAGATACCTACATTAACGGGATTCATTTTATCTTTCTTCTAAATGAACCGTTTAGACAGGCTACCCAGGGCTGGCACATGGTTATAAGGATTGCTTCCAGTTCTATCTGGCTTTACCTGGCCTCAAGCTTATGGTTAGCGCACCTCTGGGTGACACCCTGTGCTTCTGGCAGGAAGGCGGAAGGGCAGAGAACATTGCCAGCTGGTTATATAACAAGCTATGCTGGAAGGATGCCTCGGCCACTTCTGGCGAAACTGCAGCTCTGCTGCAGCCTCATGTCGCTGCTCCCCCTCAGGTGTGAGGGGCCGGGAAAGAGAACTGTCTTGTTAGATTGCAGTCATGCATGTCATGTGTGGCCAGTGAAAACTAGGGTCATATTAGTAATAACGGAGAGATAGGGTATAGACCTGGGGGTCCATAGTGTCTATAGCACATGCATTATCTTTTCAAGCGATAACACAGATAGAAGAAAGCTTTGAGAACAAAAGTCACAACATAAGAGGTGACCATGGGAATGACCAAGTGAAAGACTCACCAGGCTCCCAACACAATCACCATGAAATAACCTGAAATGTCTTCTAAGGCCATACCGCGGGTGAGAACCAACCACATATATCTAAGGATCTAAGGAAATGTTCTAAGCCTTGGAGAGAACAGCAAGAGCTGTACCTTTTAGTCATGTCCTGTCCTGTTCTCCCTCTGCTCAGGTAGCAAAGTCCCACTCCAGACAGCAGGCACCTCCACTGTTCACGGCTCTGTGTCCTGTGAGGGCGGGACCTCCAGGTAATAGGGTCTGGGGTTTTGGAGCTCTCTGGCCCATGACTTTTGCTTGAGTTTCGTTCTCACAGATGTACCCATTTTAAAGGAGACTACTTGGTCCTTCGAGGGCTGGGAATCCCTGCCACGACAGAAAACAACAGGACGGATAACTGAAGCATCTGAGTTGGGGTGTGCTGTTATTTTCTGGAGTTCTAGAAGTTGCTGCCCCTCTCTGGATGTCCATTCCTTCACAGGGGATAAAGGGAGACTGACAGAGAGAGAGAGAGAGAGAGAGACAGAGAGAGAGAGACAGAGAGAGAGACAGAGAGACAGAGAGAGAGAGAGACAGAGAGAGAGACAGAGAGAGACAGAGAGAGACAGAGAGAGAGACAGAGAGAGACAGAGAGAGAGAGAGAGACAGAGAGAGACAGAGAACCCTAGCAAATAGAGACGACATCTCACATTGCCGAGAGCCGTGATCTGACCTGCTGGCCCTAGACCTCTTCTCTCTCTTGTTCTCCTACTCCCTTTTCTCCTCCTTTCTCTTGTTCTCTCCAGCTCTCTCCTTCTCTCCCTCCCTTTTCCTGTGAAGAGTATTTACCATCTGAATCTCCAGGAGACATGTTGGAGACAGAGATTATCACTTGGTACAAGCTGTTAGAGCATACAATGCCTCATTAAGGTAAGAGGACTAGGGGCGAGAGCGTCCTGATGGGGCCTAAGATCTATAGCTGGGAGAAAATAGAAGTAATGGGGCAATTTATACACATGATAGCTTCAGCCAGAGGAGCAAGGCCTTGCACACTGAAGATGTAAGCACTTCCATTTTCTCCCCAGCTTCTCTCCCTTTCGAGGGCATGAAAGCACAGTAGGGGATATGACTTCCTGCCTTATTCCAGCCCCCACTTTCCTTCCTGTGAATTCTGAGCTTCCCAGACTTAAGCCATTTGCCTGAGTGTCCCCTTATGTCCACACCTGCTGTGTCCTTATTTATTGAATATTTTCCTTCAAATATTTTTTTCTTTTTCCAACTTGTATATCCACCTTAAACCCATACCAATTATTGACACAAGAGAGTTTGCTTTGATAGTTATTTGCTAAGGCATATGAAAATAAACATGTTTGGAACGGAAAGGTATTTCCACCTGAATATTCTCACATAATTCGGGACCCATCCGCTAGGATTCCCCTAATCCCTGCAACTGTTCTCTAAGGTAGGGATCACTATTTATCATCTCACGCAGAAAGAAGCTATGTTTCTTTGAGATATTAAGTAACTTTCCCAGGAATACAAAGGCATGTAAGACAGAGGAAGACTCAAAGCCACTATTGTCCTCAAGACCTGTGCTCTTTTATTTCAGTTTGCCCTGTGATGGGGAGGGAGTGGAAGAAGAGGCCTACAAAAGCAGAATCGGTCTGCAGGGCCTTGTTCCGTACTCACAAAGACCCAAGCTCTAACACCTGTCCTTCCCTCCTTGTAGACAGACTCCTTGTGTCTGTCCCCTCAATAGTCATGCCTGCCACCAAGCCGAGGCTTTGATGCGTTTGTCAAAGGGTGGCTTTGTATCCCAGCGTTTCCCACCATGGCTCTTGTCTGTTCAGAGTCGCTAGTAGCCTTCTTAATCTCACCCTTTCAGCTCCTAATCCAGCTCCTCCCCAGTGTTTGCTTCTTGCCTGGGCAAACATAAGACTTCGCCTTACATAGGGCTCTGAGAATCAGTTTGTTATCACAGTAGTAGGCTGTGGGCACTCATTATGGAACAAATGGAAGGCATTCTTGCAACCTCTCTTCATATCCAACAGTACCTAGTTGCCTAGCATGGATGACTCACTTGGTTGATAAACAAAAGCAGGGTTCTCTGCCACCTGCCCTTTGGCCCCTTCACCTAGGTCTGCCTACCAAGCACCTGGTCCATGAAACCCAGTGAACATCAAAGGGTCATGTGAGGGCCTGGCCCTGACTTACCTCCCTGCTATTGTCTCCCCTGACAACAGCTGGGGCTGAAGCATCAGAGGTAGGGGAAGGGCGTAGAAGAGCGTGAGTAATGAGCAGAGCAGCAGGTGTTTACTGTGGGCCTAGAGCGTGTCAACCACTGCTATGGATACTTGAGTCTGTTACCTCACTTAGCACCATCGATAGCTTGCAATCCCAGCAGGTAGGCATCACCAAACCCACCTTACAGATAAGAGCCCAGGGAGGAACTTTAGGGCCATGCCCAAGGCCACACGGCTGTTAAATGATCAGAGTGAAGATTTGAACCTGGGTCTATCGAACTCTAAAGTCCACAGTCTCCATTACCTCTAGATGAGAAAGAATGGTTTACAAAACCAATTCAGGGTTATTTAATCCGGTGCTTCCAGAAATGTGTGCTCCAGAACATCAGTTCCTTAGATCTGAAGAGGAAGGGTCAATGAAGGTTGGGAGAAGCTGGCTTAAATGCAATCAGAAGTCTCCACTGTAGGATCTCTGAGTCTTTATAAAGTCAACGTGAGTCTCCAAAAGTGTAGTATGTCTCATGCGCCACATCACCCAAGGAGATTACTTACATGTGAAGCCACACACACACACACACACACACACACACACACACACACACACACACACACACAGTGTTTTACAGAATAATTTGGAAATTGCTCATCCTTCACATCCCCTTAGGTATAAAAAGGAAAGAGGAGATGTACCCAGGTAGCAAGGGAACCCAAAGCGAGGTGCTTCATGCACATCGCACCTCATTCCTGTTCTGTTTGCCTGTTTCCACAGATGATGCTCAGTTTGTTGGTCATTAAGAAGGTACACCTGCCAGGCACCAGGGTAAACAAGCCATGATAGCAACCTCACAGCAGAGTGTAGTTTGCATTGACAAGACCATGGCCTGGGGTTAGGGAAGCCCTCTGTGGGGAGGAGTGAGGAGATGTTTTCCGCCCTGCAATGTGCCAGCATGCCTTTTGGGAATCTGAGATTTATCTGTTACTAATTCATCCATCACTAAGAGCAAGTCAGTGTCTAGTTCCAAGCGCATCCTCAAAATTCTTACTTTTATGCTCATACAAGAAGCAGTTGACATGTATGTGTGTATCCCTTTGACTTCTGTTGACTCTGGATGAATCTGGATGACTCTGGATGAGGGGATGCCATGATTCCTGGAGCATCTAACTCCAGAACCATCACTGAATGTTAGGCGGAAAGAGATCTTTGTGACTCAGCAATACAAAAACCCGGGCTGGAAATGAACAAGGAACACTGGAGGAGCAGGACTTGCTGTGGGTGCCTGCTCTTGGAGACCCGTTCTGGTTGGTGAACCTGCTGTACTCGCTAGCCTGCCGTCTATGTTTAGTGTGACGCCTAAGCCATCTGGATTGGAATGTCAAAAATCCTTCTGCATATATGTACATAACCATGTCGTCTTGGGGAGGTCACTCTCCATCTCTGGGTCTGTTTCCTTACCATAAGAAGGAGGAAGTTGGATTTGAACTTTTCTCTGGCTCCAAATTTCTATGCACGTTCCACGGGAGAGGCCATCTAGTCAAAGGCTGTCAATCTCCAGATGCTTCTTGGTAGCTCCCGTTTTGTCCACTTACTGGCCATATGTTCTCTGAAATGGTGCTCAATACTCTCAGGTCTCAGATGGGTGGGACTTGCTGCTGGGAAAGCACAAATTAAAGCTGACATGCTGGGACAAGAGTGGAGAGATGGGATAGTCGCTTTAGCTGCCATAAGGTTCTGCAGTGCCTGTTGGCATTGCTGAGTCTTGACTCAGAAAGGCGTTAGCTATCTCTTCTTCTTTTCTTTTTTCTTTTCTATTCTTTTTTTTTTCTCTTTCAGATGTTGGACAAAGCCTAAGTATGCTTTTTCTGGTACTTTGGGCTTCTACAGTCTCGCTCTAAAGCTCACCTCCCTGCCATATGGCTGCATCCTCACCATGCCCACTTAACTCAAACAAGCACACTGCCCCCCCACTCCTCCTTCTCCATTCTCCCCCTCCTCCTCCAGGCAATGTTGAGATTTACAGCTTGCCTGCCCTGGGATTTTTCTTTTAAACTCTGATAAGATTGTGTGCTTTGAATAAACTTTGGGTTTGCCTAACTGAAAAAATTAAAAGGGAGGGGTGGCTTGGTGGGGTTGCTACTCCTGAAGATTTCTCGGGGGCAGGGGAGTCCCTTTCTCTGCAGGTCCTGGAATTACAGGGTAGAACACGACATGGAGCAGTAGCAAGACGAAGGTGCGGAAATCGTGCTAGCAGTTGGCTTGACAATCTAGCACAGCCTTGGCTGCCCAGTCACTGTCCCTTGATTTGTGGACAATACATTGCAAAGGAATGGTTCCTGAGGAAGCACCTCTCCAGATCAGCACATCCCTGGGGTCCAGAGGAAGCACCTCTCCAGATCAGCACATCCCTGGGGTCCAGAGGAAGCACCTCTCCAGATCAGCACATCCCTGGGGTCCAGAGGAAGCACCTCTCCAGATCAGCACATCCCTGGGGTCCAGAGGAAGCACCTCTCCAGATCAGCACATCCCTGGGGTCCAGAGGAAGCACCTCTCCAGATCAGCACATCCCTGGGGTCCAGAGGAAGCACCTCTCAAGATCAGCATATTCCTAGGGTCCAGCTCCAAGCCTCATCCGGTGCCAGAAAGGTGATTCTGGTGTTGGTGTCTGGAAACCAGGTGGTTTCCACAACTTGCAACCATTTTCTCCTGGAACGGAAGCATCATAGCTGGTTATTGAGGAACTGGTGTACTGAAGAGGGCTCAGCCTTGGTCGGATGAGCCCTAAGGTCTGGGCCTAGCATAAAGCAGCACTTTGGAGAATTCAGAAGAAGGAAATGGTGTTTTACAGGATGGATTTGCTAGTACTGAAGACAGATGCAGGCTCAGTTGTAGCAACACCTGCTGCAGTAGCAGCAATATTTTAGAGACATCGGACTATCCTGTCAATCTATGTTCTCCTTCAATCTGGAGAAATGAGTCCTGGGAAATGCCTAACAAAGATTTCCTTGACCTCTGGTAGAGACCACCCGTTAGTACCTGAATCCTACCCGAAAGAAAACAGTGGGAACACCTCTCCCAAAACATCTATGGGATCCACATCCTTCCCTCACCCCGACCCCATCATCCATTCCTCCTGTGAGGTTGGTAGTAACCACCTTTGCAGCCATGAATTTGAAAAAGAGCAAGGAGAGGTATATGGAGGAAAGAAAGAGAAAGGGGAAGTGATGTAAGTTTATCATAATCTTAAAACGTCATATTAACATACAAAATGAAGCCATTTCTCATTTCTGTCTTCAACACTGAAACTCCTGGAGAATAAATAAGTGTTCTCCATGGGCCATCTGCTCTCCCATCTGGGAGAGACATTAGTGCCAGGTGCTGCTTGGGGGGGTTTCCCCATGTTTATTTTCTGCTTTCTTCATCAAGCAGTTATTATTTTCCATCTGTGATTGGTGGCTCATGGATTAGCTCTTCTGCTTTGATTTCTTGACGAGATAATTGGGAAGTTGGCTACTGTTCCCTACCATTTTCCACTCTGCCTTGGGCTACTTTGGAAGCCAATGCCAATTTGATATTTTTATGGCTTTTCCGAGGGGGGAGGAGTGAACAATAATTTAAATTGCAGCCATGCCAGTGATCAGGAATGTTGACAGAGACCTTAGGTACTTCTGAAAAACCATACAGGAAAAGTGTGACCGTTTCCCTTTGTTATATTACATAGAGCAGATTTCTCAAGGAGAGATTAAATAGGATCCCGATGAGACCTGACTCCAGAAAATAGAGAAAATTCAGTGGTTCTCTCACTGAGACAAGCCACAATGCATCTACTTTGGGCCTCAGTTTTATTACCTGTAAAGTGGAGATTGATTTGTTTACTTACTCAACAGATATTTAGATATTTGATTGCTGGCAATGCACAAGCATTGTGTGCAAGATCCTTCTCTACCTTCAGAACTGCTGCATTCACAGATTTGTGTATCTGTGGAAAGACTTTAAAAAAAACCTAATGTTTTAAGTTAGCATAGAAAGTAATGGGTTCCTTAAGACATATTCATGTATTGTTATTTTCGTCCCTCCCCCTGCCCTTCTTCTCTCCTCCCTTCCTCCCCTTCTCTAACTGTTCATCCCCCAGACCTTCTCTGCGTTCCTGTCACATTGATTTCATCACCCTTACCTCCCGTAAGATTGCTTAGTCTCTCCTCATTGTCCACTACTGATTTACACACACGAGAGAGAGAGAGAGAGAGAGAGAGAGAGAGAGAGAGAGATTAAATCTAGGTTCTAATTTGAGATTTGTCCTGAGTCTGACTTGATTTGCTTAACATAGGATGCCTAATTCCATCCATTTTCCTGCAAAGGCTGTTATTTCATTTTTCTTTACAGATGAATAAAACTTTCCTATGTTTATATGCATTTTATTTACCCATTCATTTATGTATATTTTATTTATCCATTCATCTAGCCTAGTTCCATATCCTAGATTAGTGTGAATGATGCAGGGATAAACAAAGGATCTTCGTGGAATGTTGAGTCCTTTGGGTATGGACTCACTGGTATCAGTGGCTCACATGGTAGTTTTATTTCTATTTTTTTGAGAAAATCTCTGTATTGATTTCCATAGCAGCTACACCAATTTACATCCTCAATTGGATTTTTCTTTCTCTATGCTCCTTCCAGCAGTAGGTTTCTTGATGCCAGCCATTCTGGCTTGGGTAAAATAGAATCTCAAAACAGGTTTTTCTTAAAGGTTTATTTTATTTTTAGTTATGAGTATACACATGTATCTCTGTGTGGGTTTGTGCAGAGGCTAAAGGTACTGGATTCCAACCCTGGAACTGGAGTTAGAGGAGACTGGGAGCTGCTAATATGGGTGCTGGGAACTGAACGCCAGTGCTCTGGAGTTATATATAACTCTCAACCACTGAGCAACCTTTAGCTCCCAAAGTACTTTTAACTCGAATTTCTCTGATGGCTAAGGATATGAAACCCTTTCTAAACATGTACTGGACACCTGTGTGCTTTCTATTGAGGACCATGGATTCAGTTCATTAGCCCATTACTAACTGGGGGGAAAAAAGGTGCCCCTTTTTTCAGTCTTTTATAACTTTAAGATATTAACCCCTATCTGACATATAGTTGTGAAAAGTTTTCCCCCATTCAGTAAGCTTCTGAATTCAGTGCACTCTGGTGATGATCTCATTCATTGTGCAGGAACTTATTAATTTCATGTGATGTTTTTTGTCAATTTTTTTTAGTTATTTCCTGTGCCACTGGGAAAAGAACAAAAGTCCTTTTTTTTGAAGTTTTTATGTGTGCCTATATCTTAAAGTGTTTTCCCTTAGAAGTTTCAAAGTTTCAAGTCACATTTATGCTTTTTTCTTTTCATGTTTATGGGAGTTTTGCTGGCCTGTGCGCCACTCACTTGCCTGGTACCTGCAGAGGCCAGAGGAGGGCATCAGATTCCGGCAAGTGGAGTCACAGACAGTTGTAAACCACTGTGTGGGTGCTGCAAGTCCAACTGGGGTCTTCCACAAAAGCAGCAAGTGCTCTTAGCCATGGAGCCATCTTTTCAGTCCCCAAACCTTGTATCTTTGAATCATGTTGAATATTTGTTCAAGAGATAGGGGTCTGGTTTCATTCTCCTACATATGGATATGGAGTTTTCCCAGTATCGTTTGTTGAAGAGGCTGTTTGTTTTGTTTTGTTTTTGTTTTTGTTTTTTTACACTTTTGTCAAAAATTAGGTGACTGTATCTGTGTGGGTTTATTTCTGTGTCCACTATTTTATTCCATTAGTCTACATATCTGTGGTGTGCCAGTATGTGGGAAGGCTTGTTAAACTATTAAGTGTGTTATGAAAAGAAGGGTGTGTCCCACATAGATGCAATCTAGAATACATTTTCCTTTTAAATTAAATTCATTATGTCCACTCCCAGGGAAATGTTTCTTAGTGATGACCTTTCTGTGGCCAGTAGCACTGGAAAAACATATGGCTTCTGATTTAGGATGAGATTATGTACCAATAAACCCAGTGTAACTGAAAAGTAAGTAAAGGGCTGGAGAGATGGTTCAATAGGTAAGAACACTTGCTCTTGCAAAGGACCCAGGCTCAGTTTCCAGCACCATCCATAACTCCAGCTCCAGGGGACCCAACACCCTTCCCTAACTCCCTTGGGACACAACATCCTTCCCTAACTTCCTTGAGACCCAACACCATTCCCTAACTCCCTTGGGACACAACACCCTTCCCTAACTCCCTTGAGACCCAACACCATTCCCTAACTCCCTTGGGACCCAACACCCTTCCCTAACTCCCTTGGGACCCAACACCCTTCCCTAACTCCCTTGGGACCCAACACCCTTCCCTAACTCCCTGGGGACCCAACACCCTTCTTTAACTTCCTTGGGTACCAGACACATATATGGAACACAGACATGGGTGTAGGTCAAACACATACACATAAAAATAAAATAAAGGTATCTTTAATCATTAAAAGAAAAACCATGACAAAGGCATTGACTATACCTAATTCATCGAGCACCAAAGTTTAGCAACAGCTGGCATTATAAGGAACAGTTGTTGGCCTGCATGGTTTTAGGACTGATAGAAACCTTTGTTTGGCAGCTAAGGCCCAATGTTGAAAAGGATGCCCTGGGAATGGACCAAATTCAAAAGTCTAGCTATTATTTCATTTTTTCATCACTGGAAGTCAAACCATTGCAAACATGACTGTCTCTATAGAAGGAAAGAACAGCCATTGTCCTTTACTTTTATCTTGCCTATAGGGAAAAATAATGTATGAAAGGATTGAGCCCTGCCTGTTTCTATTCTTGAGTTAGCTTGGAATAATGCTCAGCAGCCAGGCCCTCTCTGCACACACTCTCCCACAAAGCTCCACAGGTTCCCTATTGGAAAAAGCATAGGGGCTACTTTTTACTGTCTGAACAACAGCAAGACATGGAAAGGACAAACAAAAGCAAAAACTCATGGTGCCTGCAGATGGCTTTGCTGTTTCCCAGTTCCATCACTCCCACCATCTCGTGGTCTATAAACTGAGCATCGTAACACACAGCACCCACCCATGCCAAGCAGCTCCAATGCTGTGAAAGCACTCTGCTAAGCTAAAGGCTGTGGACTATAAAGTCAGGGATTATTTTCCAGAGCTCATCACTTGAACTTGTATTAGCAATTTTCATGCCTTCCCATCCTTCTGCATGACCCACACCATGCCAATGTGTCCTGCAATCCAAGTCAATTTTCTCATCACTATCTATTTAATACATTTCTAACACTTCTACTTCCTGAGTCCTTCTCCCTCCTAAATATCTGTGTAGAATAATTTTCCCAGCAGAGAACTGAATCCGATTTCTTTGGGTTGTCCACCTGTTGGGAGTAGTGAATACTACTTGGTTGAGGGGGGGATCTATTTCCCTTTTCTCCTTAAGCTGCAGTCATACCTAAGTTATGGATTCCTAGAGGCTAATGAGGACTGTGTTTCCAAGCCCAGTGGCAGTGAGGAGTCCCAGCACCACGCCTTGCAACACTTAGACATCTTCCCAGAGTTAAATATTCTGATGTTGCTGATGACTGCATGGCATGTTCGTAGCCCTTGGAATTTATGACTGTTTTATTAGCTCTTCCTTAGAACCTCCCAGAATGATGGACAGGAACACTGTGATGCAATCGAGGTCTCGGTGACACCTTGAGTGTGACAACTCATGGCTTCCATGGATGAGGTTGGGTGGTTTTGACATTAGTAATAAAGAGATTGTGAGCACTCCATGTACCAAGTCAATGGCAGTGATTAATGAGGATGACCTCTGAAGACATCTTCAGCAAGCAACAAAATTTCCAGAGGTACTGTTTCCTCTGACTGCTTTACATTTCTTCCTGGATGTCTCCATTTTCTCAAAGGGTAAAACAGGAAGTCTGAGAGGGAGGCCTCAAGAAAGGAAGAGACTTGCTCTAAGTCACTAAGTGTGTTGACTTCCAGGCTGAGCCTATAGCACTTGGCACAAAGGAGGTGCTCAATGACCAGTGACCGAATTCAAATATCCTATGCGTTTCTCTTCTCATCGTGCTCTACAGACGCTCCTAACATGGATTCTCCTCCTCCGAGCTGAAGTGGCTTCCCTGCCCATCGTCACAGATACGAACCTTATGTGGTGACAGAGCACTCACAAAGTAGGTGATCCACAGTGACATGAGCCGTAAATCCATCTCAGTGTATTTCTAATAGGTTTTCTTGATGAGGTTCAGGCTGGACTCAAACTCTTAGTCCTTCTCTCCCAATATGTTAGAGTTGCTATAGCTACCCTTTAACCTGAAGTTTTGAACACTTACCATGAAAAAAAAGGAAAATAGCTCATTGCACTGCAAAATAGCAATAGTTTTTGTATACTGGACAAAAAAAAATATATAACATCATGAAAATAGATTGTTGTTTTTCCACTTTTTCAACAGGTAAAAGCACTTATAGAGAAAGCAGAGGAAAGTTCAGTCCCTGGAACCCGTGTAAAAGAACCAGATGTGCTAGCACATGTCTGTAGTAAGAATCAGATGTGCTAGCGCATGTCTGTAGTAAGAACCAGATGTGCTAGCACATGTCTGTAGTAAGAATCAGATGTGCTAGC
>JAQHUG010000170.1:1317280-1340660 GCA_028555095.1 Dicrostonyx torquatus | reverse complement strand
GCACATGTCTGTAGTAAGAGCCAGATGTGCTAGCACATATCTGTAGTAAGAGCCAGATGTGCTAGGAGAATTCCTAAGATAAGAGCAAAGGCAGGGATGTGAGAGTCGCCAGGATGATCCAAGGCCAGTCTGACTGGAATACACAATGCAGCAGAAAAGAAACCTTGTTTCAACAGAATTAAAGGATAAAATAGACTCCCAAAAAGTCTCCTGACATTTACATGCACACTGTGGCATTTATAAAGCTGCACACTCACAGAGATGGAGAAACATGCATGTGTGTATGCGTGTGTAGCATGGATCTGGAGAGTCAATATTGTGAAAAAGGCCATAAAACCAAAAGAAACCTGCAAGTTTCGAGGAAATCAAAAATACAATAGTATTTTCCCAAGAAATACAAATAATCTTAAAATACACATGGCAACACAAAAGACTCCAGATCACCAGATCAATTGGAAGCAATAAAAATAATGCTGGAGGGATCAATATATCTGATTTAAAATTATACTACAGAGCCTAATAAAAACAACATACCAGCATAACAGGCATATGGATTATTGGAATAGACTAGAGGACACACGAATGACGTCCCACCCTCAGCTGAGCAGCTATTAGCAATGGACAGCTCCTGGGAGAGGGATAGGCAGTTTTCTTTGAGGGCGTGGCCCCTGGTAGCCTGTGATGCTCCAGAGCAGCAAATAACATTTGATTAATTAAAAAAAATAGGACATAAAGTTGGGTGAATGAATCTTGAAGAAGTTTGGGGAAGGAGGGCAAATATGACAGGATATGGACAGGCCCCATTTTATAAAAGTCTTGCTGTGAGGGCAATGTCTATGCCATATCAAAATACACCGTACGTGGAAAATAGAGAATAGGCCTAAACAGAGACCGCTGCTGAAGGGCTTCCCTGCTCAAAAACAATTGCCTGGTCACACAGAGGCCACCAAAGCTTCAGTGACGGGTCCTGCTCCATCTTGAGTTGGCAGCAGAACTTGGCAGTGTTGTCCACTCAAGCTCTTCAAGAATAAAAGAAGCAGCAGAGTCTCTGCCAAGGACGCCACAGATGCCACGCTCAACAAATTCAAACTACTTCAAGATTTCATCTTACCCCTGTCAGAATGGCCAAGATTAGTAAAACAAATGACAGTAGATGCTGGAGAGGAGGCAGAGAAAAGAGAAAAAATGATTTATCACTGGTGGAAGCACAAACTGCAGAACTCCTAGGGAAATCAGTGTGGAGGTATCTCAAAAACTCAAAAATAGATCTACCACAAGAACCAGTTATACCACTCTTGGGCATATCTTACTACAAGAGGTATTTGTTTATCTGTGTTCATTGTTATGAGAATGAATGACGACAGATACCCGAAGGTAGCACTGCTTGGAGGAGTGCACAGGATAAGGCAAAGAGGAAGGCCCTAAAAAAAAAAAACAAAAAAAAAAACAAAAAAAAAAACACTGGATAGACAGTGTAAAGGAAAACTGTGGCACCTTGGATATGACAATAACACAAGCATCCAGGACTGCCCAGGATAGGAACAACTGGAGAACCACCATAAACGGGCTGCCCAGGCATGCTTAAGCAGAAATGATGATGAATGGTGATGTTCATTGCTACCCATTCACAACAGACAGAAACTGGAAACAGCCTAGATGCTCACCAACTGATGAAGGCATAATGAAAATGTAGTAATTTGCACAGTGGACTATTTATTATTCAGCTGTTAAGAAGAATAAAACTATGAAATTTGCAAGTAAATGGATGGATCTGAACACAGTCACCATGAGTGAAGTAACCCAGAAGAAGAAAGACAAACATTTCATGTTTTGTCTTATATGTGGATGCCAGATTTTCAGCCTTAGATACTGTTTATTTCATTTAGAACATCCACAGAGGTTAGGTAGATTTTAATAGACCCTGGGGAAGGGAAAGACCATCCAAGGAAGGGAAAATAGAAAATAGTGTTATAAAGGAATAAAGGGAAAACTGGAATAGAAAGATTAAATGGTCAGGGGGATGGGAGGGCAAGGTAAAGGAGAGAATGTAGGTAAGGATAACTAACACTAAAGGCCATTTAAGAACATATGGAAACCCATTACTCTAGAGGTACATATGGAATTTACATGGTGTTAACATGCAATGTGAGGGGGAGGTAATGGCGCAAACTAGACATCACACCAAGTAAAATCTTCAGTTCCAGAAACGGGTTACATCTTGTTCAGTCTTTGGACAAAAGAGTCCACAGATGTCCCCAAATATTACAAACTATTGCCAGGGCTATTGATTACCCTTCACAACCTTACAGTAAGACCTTATTGCTGAAGATACTACTTACTTATGTCTCAAACAGAGATAAATCAAGCTGGTACCCAGCTAAAAACTTCATCTCTACTAAAAATTGCTACACGTGCTATCCAAGGAGAAAAGTTATCATCAGTCTCACCCCGCTATGAGTCCTGTATAACAGAGACCTGCATGCAAGTTATACTGGTACAATAGTGGCAAAAATGTTATGGGAATAACCAACCACTTTTTTAAAAATTGGATTTAAGGCCCACTTCATAAGATGGAATCCATATCTGACACTGTTAATGAGACCTGAGACTAGACAGGCCATGGGCCTAGAGAAAAACCTAATACTATTCTTTTTTTTTTTTTTGAGATGAACACAGCAGTAAAAAAGACTCTTAATGACACTGATATACCCACATATCAGTGCATCACTCAATCCTCATCAAAGAGGCTTTTTTTTTATATAGAAATGAACAGAGACCCATAACTGGACAATATGAAGATCGTGAGAGACGGTGGAGAACTTGCCCTCAGTGCGATGATTTGTTAATCCCCTTTCCTGAAGGCTCAGGAATCTCTGCAGAAAAGGAGGCAGAAAGATTAAAAGAGTCAGAGGTGTCAGAAGATTCTAAGGAAATACAACAGAATTGTATCTGTTTCCCAATACAACAGGGTTGATACACATACGACTTCATAGAAATTGTGACACTGTGCATAACATATGCACAAATTCAAGTCAAACAAAATTCCAGCATGGAAAAGGGGAAGTAGGCCTGTACTGTCTAGATTTATGTCAACTTGACACAAACTATAGTCATCTGAGAACAGGAAACCTAATTAAGGAAAGGCCTCCATAAAATTGGGCTGTAGGCCAGCCTGTAGAGTATTTTCTTAATCAGTGATTGATGGGGGAGGGCCCAGCTCATTGTAGGTGGTGCCGTGATTGGGTTTGTTGTCCTGGGTTCTAAAAGAAACCAGGCTGAGCATGTCATGTGGAGCAAGTCAGTAAGCAGCACCCCTCCATGGCCTTTCAATCAGCTACTGCCTTCAGGTTCCTGCCCTGGCTTCCTTCAGCGATGGACTTCAGTGGAAGTGTAAGCCTAAAAAACCCTTCCCTTCCCAACTTGCTTTTTGGTCATGGTGTTTCATCTCAACAATAGAAACCCTAACAAAGATGGTGCAAAGTCCCTTAACCGAGAAGGTATTTATACTTGATACCTACTAGGAGAATGTTAAATATTTCAATAGACTGATACTGGATATATCAACCACACACCAAAGCAGGCATCATGCTCAGAAGTAACTGACCAACACAAAATAGACTCCATTTTTTTGTGTGTGCTTTGTTGTTGCTTTGGTTTGGTGTTTTAGTACTTTTGTTTTTGTTTGTAGGGGTTGAGAGGGAGAAGAAACATGAAATTGGGTGGATAGGAAGGTAAGGGAGGATTTGGGAGGACTCAGGGAAGAGAAAAATACGATAAATAAATAAGCAAGTAGTAAGAAAAAAAATAGAAGACACAATATTGAGGAGCCATGAATTCTGGCACTGAGGTTCCAGAGAGCTGCTATAGCCAGGCAATGTGGGGCAGGGCTAAATCCTTTCGTGAGGCCCTAAGAAGCCATTATGTGAACTCGGAAAGGGGAAACTGAAAGTCAACAGAGACCCCAGGATGCTGGAGGGACAGGGACCATGGAATGTCTACCAATGAAAACTGCATGTACAGAGAGGAGCTGGCTCGCGGATATCCAAACCTGCTAGAGCCTGGAAAATTCACCCCATTATATCCTAGATAAGGAACGTGGAATTGAAGACTCTGGTATTTGCTCTGCCAGGTTTGGTTGTGCTTGTGCTTGTGGAATGGCTATGTTTTTGCCATAGTATGCTGAAAGTGTGGAACATGTCTTTTGATTTTGTAGGCACTCACAGTTTTAAGAAACTTACTTGAGTCTCAAAAGACTCTATTTTCTTTTCCAAGATGATAGGTGATACCCAGGCATGTCCTGTCATAGTCTCCAGGGAATAATCTATGGAGATCTGAAAAACAAAAGGATATCAGAAGAGGATGAACAGTCTAAAAACTAGGGGGGGAAGCCATACTCATGGCAGCAGGAGAATCAGCAGTGGGAGGTGTTAAGAAAAACCCCTCTTCTTGGTGCTGACCGCTCAGCACTAGACAAAGGCAGAGCAGAAGCAAGTTACCATTTCAGAAAGATCTTAGCTGTGTCAACAGCTCTGCAGCTGGAGACCCTCTGTGAACACATTCTTGGGACAATCTCCCTTTAGGCAAAGCCAGGCAATGTGGGGCAGGGCTAAATCTCCTTGTCTTCCTCCCCTCCCCTCATCTGTTCCTACAATGCCCTGTCCTGTTTACGTTCTTCCCCTCTACTTTCTTTGAGCCCAAGACAAATCACTCATCTTCCTCTGCCTCTGTCTTCATTCCCTTCCACTTGTATTCACAGTAACCAATGTCTCAGTAGGCAAAGTCCTGTCAATGTCCCTTTCCTCCCTAAAATGATTGGCACTCGTTTGACATCTCCGCTCTGCTCTTTTTTAGCCTTCTTCAGCTTTGCAGACACTTCACTGAAAAAAGAAAGGTGGCTTGAATACAAGGTTCAACCATAACTTCACTATAGTTGTGCAAACTCCATTGCAAAACACAAGAAAAACAAAAGCAACATGTATCCTCCAAAGTTAACCATCCCCAGAGTAGTGGCCTACAAACAAGGACTTATATGGAATTACAGGCAAAAATTCAAAACAATGATAATAAATACACACACACACACACACACAATAAGTATGTATGTATGCATGGACACACACAGACACACACACATTTTTTGAGACAGGGTTTCTCCATAGCTTTGGAGCTTGTTCTGGAACTCCCTGTGTCGATCAGGCTGATCTCAAACTCACAGAGATCCACCTGTCTCTGCCTCTCGAGTACTGGGATTAAAAGCATGTGCCACTGACACCTGGACTCAAGTGTATTAAAGTAATCACAGACACAAAAAAACTGTAGGTATGATATCATCACACACAGATGAATGAAACAAGGAACAAAAATAGGATATGAAAGTGGAATTCAATATAAAGAGAAAGAAAAATTTGAAGAAAATCTGAAATATTGAAAACAAAAATCGATAAGCCAAATAAAATGCTCAGAGGAAAGTCATACTGATAGAACAGGAGAAAAGTTTATCAGAACTCAGAGCAAGGTAAAGGACAAAGATAAAGATAAGCTAATTAAACCGTACAGATTGATGCACTGATTAAAAGATACCTGTTGACTCTTTTTAAGTCTAGGCCCAGATGGATTCACTATCAAATTCTATCAGACTTTCAAACAAGCATTAACACTAATGCTTCTCAAACAATTCCATAAAATAGAAAAATGCCACAGAACTTGATGCTAAGCAAGATAAAGAAACAACAAAAAAGAATAGACCAATTTCCACAATGACCATAGTTACAAAAAAATCTTAACAAATACTTACAAACCTAATTCAATAAAATGTTAAAAAGTTCATTTGTCATAATCCAGGGAAGCAGAGATGCTTCAACATAAGCAAACCAATAAGTTTAGAACATTGCATAAATGGGCTCAGAGACAGAAATCAGAAGGCTATTTCAATAGTTGGAGAGAAGGCGGCTGAGAAAACTCCAGCAACCATCTATAATTAATAGTTCTGAAGAAACTCAGAAAAGGGAATAATCCTTAGTGGATAAGGGCTGCATATGACAAATCTACATCCAATACTATATTAAACTAAAAATAAAAAAACCCTCAAATCATTTCCACTAAAAACAAGACAAGGGTTTCAATTTACTCTTACTCAGTGTGGTGTTTGGCATCTTAGCTGGAGCGGGAACCAAGAGAAGGGAATAAAGAGATGCAAATGAGAAAGGAAGACAGCAGAGGATCCTTATTTGCAAATGTTCTGGTTCCATAAACGGCTTCTCCGGGAAACCCTTAGGCACGGACAGACACGTTCAGCAAAGTGGTAGAGGAGAAAATTAATATACAAAGTTCTGTAGCCTTCCTATATACCAATAACAAACATAATATGGAAGAAGCCAGGGAAACCATCACAATGGCTTCAAAACAAAATACCTTGGGATAAGCTTAGCCAAGTAAGCAGACAACCGCTATAATGAAAACTTTAATAAATTGATCAAGAGAGAAGTTGAAGAAGATTCTAAAAGGATAAAAGACGGCTGTGCCCTTGTATTGGAAGAATGCTGCTATAGCCACCCGATTTTTGAGAAAGATGCTAAAAATATTCACTGCCAAAACAACAGCCTCTTCAACAAAAAGTACTGGAAAAAACTGGACATTCACATATAGAAGAATGAGACTAGAGACTATTTACCTTCCTAAAAAAATAAATTCCAAGCTGGCTATGCTGGTACACGCCTTTCATCCCAGCGCAAGCAGGCAGATCTCTGTGAACTCGAGGCTAGCCTGGTCTACATAGTGAGTTTCAGGCCAGCCAAGGCTACATGTGAGAACTTGTCTCCAAATAAATAAATATAAGCTCCAAAGCCAGGCGGTGGTGGCGCACGCCTTTAATCCCAGCACTCGGGAGGCAGAGACAGACCGATCTCTGTGAGGTTGAGGCCAGCCTGGTCTACAAGAGCTAGTTCCAGGTCAGCTGGGGCTGGAAACCCAGTCCCCCCCCCAAAAAAACATACTCCAAATATACAGAAGACCTTCAAATGAGAACAAAATCTCTGAAACTGCTAAATGAAAATGAAAGGGAAATACTCATGATACAGGCAAAGTCAAGGACTTTTTGAGCAGGACTCAAGCTGCTCAGGACAACGACTGACAACTAGGACCTAATAAAATTTAAAAGCTTCTGCACGCAGGAAGCTGTGAGTTGGGTGAAAAGAGGCCTTCAGAATGGGAGAAAACCTTTGCCTGCAGAACGTACAGAGAACACAAATCACAACAATCAAGTTCAGAGGCTGAACAGAGAATTATCAAAGTAGAAAACACAAGTGGCCAATAAGTGTTTTTTAGATGTCAACATCTTTGGCCATTATAGAAATGCAAATTCAAATTAGTCTGAGATTCCATTTCCCAAGTGTCGTAATGTCACCATCAAGAAAACAAATAGCAAATGCTGGAAAGGGTGTGGGGAGAAGGAACACTCATTCATTGCTGGTGGGAATGCAAACTGGAACAGCCATTAGGGAAATCAGTGTGGAGGTTTCTCAATAAGTTAAAAATGGGGCTTCCACATGATCCAACTATAGCACTGACCAGGCATCTATCCAAACAAACCTGCATCCTATTACATAGATATTTGCTTATCTATGTTTATTTCGGCCATATTCATAATAAGAAGGAACCATCAATATATGAATGAATGATGAAATATGGTACATATACACATTAGAATTTAATTCAGCTGCAAAAAGAAAAAGAATCATACAGGTTGCAGAAAACTAGATGTAACTGGAAAATAAATTAAGTGAGGCTCAAAAGGGCAAATATCACATGTTCTCTCTCATGTAGACCTTAGCTTGTGACTTTTTATAGATTCATATCAATGGGAGAGTGCAGGAGAACATGAGCCAGGAAACTACAAAGGGGGCTCATAAGACGAGAAAGAATTCTTTTCATCAGAAAATTACCCTGTAATTAGATCTCATAGCTGGTATTTATTTAACACCCAAAAGATTGCAATTAGTTAGATTTAGCTTCTGGCTATTTCTGAGAAATCTTAAATTCCTGTTTATGTCCCTGTTAGAATTCCCATTTAAATACTGGTGCGATGGTTCAGTAGGTAAGAGGGCTTGCCACTAAGCTTGGGGACTTGAGTTCAATCCCCAGGTCCCACATGGTGGAAAGAAAGAACTGACGCCCATAAATTGTGCTCTGGCCTCCACAAGTGTGTTAGCGCGCGCGCGCACACACACACACACACACACACACATACACACACACACACACACACACGAGGGGGGAGGGGCAGAGAGAGAGAGTAATAATGTTGAAAAAGACCCTGTTTAAATTTACTTCTAGATGTGTTTCTTCTTCTGACCAGCAATGTTACTTACTGTGGCTCTTAACCTTCCTAATGCTGTGACCCTTTAACGTAGTTCCTCATGCTGTGGTGACCCCAACCATAAAATTATTTTTGTTGCTACTTCATAACTGCAGTTTTGCTATTGTTGTGAATCGTAATGTAAATATCTGATACGTGACGCCCAAAAGGGTTGAGAACCACTGCTTACTATGTTATGGCAGATTGTAATTCACATTTCAACATGTTAACTATTTCTATTGCTTCCTTTCATTTTGATATTTATGTCTTTCATCTTTTGTTAGTTCTGACTCTAAATATTAATGGTCTCCATTTCCCAATGAAAAGGCACAGAATATCAGTTTGGACTAAACAGCACCATTCATACTTCCTTGTCACCAAGAAACAGACCTGACCATTAAGGATAGACACTGCCTTAGAATATAAAGATCTAAAAAGTATTCTGTGAAAATGGAACTGGGAAACAAAAAGGCAGTATTATTCTAACATTTGACAAAACTAGGTACAAGAGATAAAGAAGGTTACTTCATTTTGTTTAAGGAAACACTCTATCAAGAGGATACCACAATTCAAAACATGTATGTATAACTATAGGTATTCTCAGTTTCATAAAGTCTATTGTATTCTGCTAGGTGAAAGACACCCAATGATAGTAGATTACTAAAATACCCTATCCTCACTCTTAGACAGGTCATTTTAACGAGTCAAATGACATTGTAGATCAAAAGTGGACTTAACCAAAATGTGAAAAATATTTCATATAAACATGACAGAACACATTCTCAGAAGCCCAAGAGACTTTCTCTCAAGCAATATAGGAAAATAGATTTCTGTACTCTGATCACAATGAAATAAAACTAGAAATCAATAGCAAGAAAAACCACACAAACCTGTGGAAAGTAAACAAAACACTATTGTATGGTAAAAAATTGAAGAGATAAAAAGACACCAGAGTAATTTTTAGAACAGAATGAAAATTAAGACACAGTATATCAAAATTTATAAAATACTTTGAAGGCAGTTCCTTTTTTTTAGATTTGTTTATTTACTATGTACACAGTGTTCAGCCTCCATGTATGCCTGCAGGCCAGAAGAGGGCATCAGATCCCATTATAGATGGTTGTGAGCCACCATGTGGTTGCTGGGAATTGAACTCAGGACCTCTGGAAGAGCAGTCAGTGCTCTTAACCTCTGAGCCATCTCTCCAGCCCTTGAAGGCAGTTCTAAGAGGAAAGTTCATAGCTATATTTGTCTACATTCAACAACTGCAGAAATCTTTTGGGGGGGGGTGTTTCAAGACAGGGTTCCTATGTATAGCTTTGGAGTCTGTACTGGGACTTGCTCTGTAGACCAAGTTGGCCTCAAACTCATAGAGATCCAACTCCCTCTGCGTCCTAAGTGCTGGGATTAAAGGTGTATACCATCACTGCCCAGCTAACAATCACAGAAATCTTAAACAAATAGCACAACCCCTAATCAGCAAACAGAAATAATTAAGTAATGCAGAATGCAAAAAATGAAATGAAGAGTTGGCTCTTTGAAATGATAAATAAGATTGACTCTTAGCCAAACTAGCAAAAAGAAAAAGAAGACCCAATTTAATAAAGTTAGAAATAAGAATGGAGATATTACAACAGATACCAATGCAAAAAATTTTAATATTATAAGGACATAGTCTAAAACATATTCTATCAGATTAGAAAATTTAAAATAGATGAATTATTAAATGTGTATGATTTATCAAAGTTAAAACAAAAAGAAGCAATTTAAACAATTGTAATAAGCAATGAGATTGAAAGCATTAAAACACACACACTTACACAAAACCAAACTTCCCAACTAAAGATACACGGACCCAGATAATATTGACTGCAGAATCCTACCAGATCTTTAAAAAGATAACAGCAACGCTTTGTTGTAGAATATTATCTTAAGATGTGGGTTACTTTTGTTTATGCTGTGGAACATTTGTTTAATGATGCAAAGATGTGCTGCATTCTTTTATGTGGCATTTGTTTAACTCTGTGAAGCTGTGATACTTTGCCTGTCCAAAGCACTGAAGGTCTAGTAAAGAGCTGAATGGCTAATAGCCAGGTAGGAGAAAGGACAGGTGGGGCTGGCAGGCAGAAATAATAAATAGAAGAAAAAGGAACAAGAAAGGAGGAGAGGAGGACATCAGGGGACAGCCACCCAGCTACACAGTAAGCCGTGGAGTAAGAAAAAAGAAGGGTGTACAGAAATAGAGAAAGATAAAAACCCAGAGGCAAAAGATAGATGGGATAATTTAAGATAAGAAAAGCTGGGTAAAGACAAATCAAGCTATGGCCAGGCATTTATAAGTGAGAATAAGTCTCTCTGTGTGTAATTTATTTGGGAGCTGGGTGGTGGGTCCCCAAAAGACCAATAGCTAAAGAGAAAAGAGTAAAAAAAAAAATCAACCAACAACATTTTGGCTTTCCAACGTGGGGCTAGAGTAAAAGAAAATCCAACAACAATGCTTCTCAAATGATTACAAAATAGAAAATGAAAGAATACAACCAACCCCATCTTACAAAGCCAGTTTTACTCTGATGTCAAGACCAGAAAAAGACCCAAGAAAGAAAATTATGAACTAATCTCCCTGATGAACACATGTGCCAAGTCTTCAATAAAATACTTGCAAACAGTGCAAGAACACATGAAAAAAGGTCAGTCACCATAATCAAATTGGCTTCATCCCAGAGATTCAGAGCTTAGTCAGCATATGTTAATCAATAAATACAGTGTAGAACAGAAATCATAAGATCATCTCAATAAATACAGAAAAAGCCGCAAACAAAATCATTTCATGATAAGAAGCCCCGAAGAAATGAGGACTGGAAAGATTTTTTTTTTCTGGACAAGATCTCACTATATAGCTCTGGCTGCTCTGGAACTCACTTTGTGGACTTTGCTGACCTTGAACTCACAGAGATCCACCTGCCTCTGCCTCTCAAGTGCTGGAATTAAAGGTGTGTGCTACTATGCCTGGCTCTAATATCATGCTTAATGGAGGAAAAGTTAGCAGCATTTATACTCATATCAGGAACAAGACACTCCATTAATCAATATAGTGCTTGAAATAATAGCAGTGTAAAACAAGACAGACATATTTAAAGAGCAGGGATATAAACAGGTAAGAAAAAGGTCATGGTATGCTTATTTGAGATTATATGATTCTATGAGCACAGGGCTTTCTCATTTTTAAAAATAATTCTTTACTTAAGGACCATATCGATGCAACCTATAAAATCCTGTCTTAGCCTAAAACATTTTTTTTTAAAAATTAATAGTGTACTTCTATAGTCATATTCTTTCATGTATCTCCTTCCTGCTTATTGGTTCCTTTTATGGAAAAAGAATAATCTCAGTGTCACACAAAGTAAAGCATAGGCAAAGCAAATGTAACTCAACAAAGCAATTTCTTTTTGCAGAAAGGGTACACCAGAACCTAAACCAGGCTAGCATGCACACTCTTCCAAGATGGCTTCTGCCTCTTATCCCTGATTCAGGTGATGACTGTGTCTAATCCCAATAGTGGGAGCCTAACTTCACAATCTGATGTAGCTGCATAATTGGCATGAAGGGATGGGGAGGGTTCAGGGAATAATAACCCTTTCAAGCCCTCCTACAGCATTCTGAACCTGCATGATGTCACAGAACATATCCCAATAGTCTCTCGACAACCTTTTACAACGAGCCCCTTAGACAGTGACCTCCATTGTTATCTTCACTGTGTACTATGAAACAGTGTAGTATTGATTTAATACTCTCGGTAGCCAGAGTGAATGAACCACCTGTGCTCAGACTTCAAGCATCTGACTTGTAGCAGTGGTCACCTGCTTTGTTTCCCTGTGTTTAGTCCCCTTTTAGTTTATATCATGATCATTCGACATCAAATCTTGCTTCTATTCAGTTGTTTGATTCCACTGGTTTTATATTTCCTGTCCATTCATTTGTCTATACAATTTGTTTGGGTGAAAGCTCCGCCTCACCCTCTCCTCTCTCTCTCTCTCTCTCTCTCTCTCTCTCTCTCTCTCTCTCTCTCTCTCTCTCTCTCTCTCTCTCCCCCCCCCCCCCCCCCCCCTTCACTCCTCCCCCACCCTGCTCAAGACCATGCCTACAGAGTATTTAAGACCCAGTTGTAGACCTGCCACATGATTTCTCTCTAGCCTTTCTGAGAGTCACCAGGGATTTACTTTGCTCTGTTTATTAAAACCTGGTCTTATTAATTTGGCTGGATTTGGCTTATTGCATTGTCAGGGAAACCCCTCAACCAGGGATTCAAAAATATATACCACAATTCAAAAGTTAAAAGTAAAATAAAAACTTGAATCCATGACCCCTTTCATCTCTCTGGATACCTCTGCCCCTTTAAGAATCGGGAGTCAGTGGCACCATTAAACTACCATGACAATGCTGTCATGTGATGGGGCTGTCAAAAAGATTTAATATATTAAATATACTAAAATACATAAATCAACCAAACTTAGAAAGAATTGGGAGTCAGGAAGGACACTAAGCTCTGTCTCAAGTTTTCTAGGCTGGTTTTAGAAAATATTTTACTTTACCCACAGCCTAGAGCCTGAAGAAATCTTCTAGGTCAGGTCTACTTTCTTGTTCTCAATCTCTCTCTCTCTCTCTCTCCCTCCCTCCCTCCCTCCCGCCCTCTCTCCTTTTTAAATAAATAAATATTTTACATCCTGATGTCAATTTCCCCCCCTTTCTCTCCTTCAGCCCCTCCACATCCCCTTTGCCCCTGCCAGGGTGAAAAGGTCAGTCAAAGAAACACACTCTGGCCCTGAAACCAGAGCCAAAGAAACACACTCTTCCTCTAACCAGCTCAGCACAAAAACCAATCAATCCCTGAGCACAAAACCAACCAATCCCTGGGCACAAAATCCAGCCAATCTCTGAATTTGTATAAACCCAGGGATTGAAATCTGACCAATTCCCAACCTGAAAACTTTCACCCTGGAAAAGCTCCACCCCTAAGACTCAGTCTGTAAATCTGTTCAGTTGGGAGCTGCCTTTTTCCACCCTGGCAGCAACAAGAGATGTGACAACTTTGTGCTGGAGCAGAGCAGAAAGAGAACTGTAACAGCTTTGCTGGGGAACCCTCCCTGCCAGAGCAGTTGTTGCACTGGGGACACCCTTCCTGGGAGCAGGGCTGTAAGCTGCTGTACCTTTCAGTGACTTCCTGGTATCCTTGACTCCTGACTACCAGGATCCCTTTCCATCTGAGCTGCAATGCTTACATCCCACCATCGACTTCTCCTTTTTTCTCTTCAGACAAGGGCAAGGGTTCCCATGGATATCAACAAAATGTGACATATCAAGTTGCAGTAAAACTAAGCACCTATGCTCGTGTTGAGTCTGGACAAGGCAACCCACTAAGAGGAATAAGTTCCCAAAAGTCAGCAAGAGTCAGAGACAGCTCCTGTTTGTGCTAATAGAAGCCACTCAAGAAGACCAAGGTACACACTGTAACATATATGTAGAGTGCCTATGTCAGTTCCATGTATGCTCCCTGGTTGTCTCTGTGAGCCCCTAAATAAGCCCAGGTTAGCTGATTCTGTGGGTTCTCTTGTGGCGTCCTTGATCCCTCTGGCTCCTACAATCCTTTCTCTCTATCTTGTGCAGGAATCCCCAAGTTTTGCCTAATGTTTGGCTGTGAGTCTGCATCTGTTTCCATCAGTTATTGGATGAAGACTCTCTGATGGAAATGGAGCTAGGCACCAATTTATGAGTATAGCAGAATATCCTTAGGCATCATTGCACTGACATTTTTTAGATTTAATTTTTATTTACTTATTTATTGATAGTCATGTTTGGTTCTATCCTACGTCTCTGGGGTATCCAGGCAGTATCACAGTTGAGCTGACTCTCCTGGCATTTATCTTAGACTGGACCAGTCATTGGATGGCCACTCCCACAATCTCTGCACCACCCTTACTACAGCATATCCCATAGGCAGGATAGACTGTAGATCAAAGGCTGGTGTCCCAATCCCTTCTCTGGATGTCATGCCTGGTCACAGGAGATGACCAGTATCGCCTCTTCAGTATCTTCAAGCTATGTATCCCTTATTACTGGGAGTTTTAGCTGGGGTCATACTTTTAGATTCCTGGGAGCTTCCCTTGCACTAGGTTTCTGCCTGACACCAAAATGCTCCCCCCCCCGTTTCTAGTCATCTCTTTTAGTGTTCTCCCTTTGCACCCCCCACCTGATTCCTCATGCTCCCATCCTCACCTGACCCCAGTCCACCCATGAAATCTATTCTATTTCCCCTTCCCAAGGAGATTCAAGCATCCCCCTTGTGCCCTTCTTGTTACATAGCCTCTCTGGGCCTGTGGATTATAGCACGGTTGTTTAGTACTCTACAGCTAATGCTCATGAGTACATGCCATGTCTCTCTCTCTCTCTGGGTCTGGGTTGTCACACTCAAGATGATTTTTTTTTTAAGTTCCATCCATTTGTCTACAGATTTCATGATGTCATTGTTTGGAACAGCTGACTAATACTCCATTATGTAAATGTACCTCCATTTTTCTTTATCCATTCAGTTGATGGACATCTATGTCATCTCTGGGTTCTAGCTATTATGAATAATGCTGCTATGAACATAGTTGGGCAAGTGTCCTTGTGGTATGATTGTGCATCCTTTGGGTATATGCCCAAGAGTGGTACAGCTGGGTCTTGAGGTAGATCAATTTCCAATTTTCTAGGAAATTGCTATATTGATTTTCACAGTGGCTGAACAAGTTTGTACTCCAGCTAGCAATGGAGGAGTATTCCCCTTGTTCCATATTCTCTCCAGCATGAGTTGTCACTTGTGTTTATGATCTTAGCCATTAGGACAGGTGTAAGATAGAATCTCAGAGTAGTTTTGATTTGCATTTCCCTGATGGCTAAGACATTTCTTGAAGTGTTTCTCAGCCATCTGAGATTTTTCTGTTGCTAATTCTCTGTTTAGATCTGTACCTCATTTTTAAAATGGATTATTTGTGTTTTTCTATGTCTAGTTTCTTGAGTTCTTTATATTCTTTAGAAATTAGTCCTCTGGCCGGGTGGTGGTGGTGCCTTTAATCCCAGCACTCAGGAGGCAGAGGCAGGCAGATCTTTGTGAGTTCGAGACCAGCCTGGTCTACAAGAGCTAGTTCCAGGACAGGCTCCAAAGCCACAGAGAAACCCTGTCTCAAAAAAACCAAAAAAAAAAAAAAATTAGTCCTCTGTCAAATGTGGGATTGGTGAAGCTCTTTTCCCATCCTGTAGGCTACCATTTTGACTTATTGACAGTGTCCTTTGCCTTACAGAAGTTTTTCATTTTTTATATATTAATTGTTGATTTGGGTGTCTGTGCTATTGGTATTCTGTTCAGGAAGTTGTCTCCTATACCAGTATATTCAAGACTGTTCCCCACCTTCTCATTTATCAGGTTCAGTGTAACTGGATTCATGTCTAGGTCTTTGATCCACTTGGACTTGGGTTTTATGCAGGGTGATGATAGGGATCTATTTGCATTCTTTTGTATGCCAACATCCAGTTTGACCAGCACCATTTGTTGAGGATGCTTTCTTTTTTCCATTGTATAATTTTGACTTCTTTGTCAAAAATCACATTAGAGGTGTGTGGATTTATGTCTGGGTCTTTGATTCTGTTCTATTGATCCGCATGTCTGCTTTATGCTAATACCATGAGGTTTTTATTACTATAGCTCTATAGAAAACCTTGAAGTTAGGGGCAGTGATACCTCCGGAAGTTCGTTTATTGTACAGGATTGTTTTAGCTATCTTCAATTTTTTTGCTTTTCCATTTGAAGCTGAATATTGCTCCTTCAAGGTCTGTAAAGAATTGTGTTGGTATTTTAATGGGGATCGCACTGAATCTGTGGATTGCTTTTGATAAAATTGCTATTCTTACTATGTCAATCCTATTGAGCCAAGAGTATGGGTGATTGTTTCATCTTCTAATATCTTCTTAAATATCTTTGTTTACTTGGCTTGTTAGTTACCCCAAATTATTTTGTTATTTGTGGCTATTGTAAATGAGGTTGCTTCCCTTATTTCTTCATCAGCCCATTTATTATTTGTATATATGAGGGTTGCTGATATTTTTGAGTTAATCTTGTATTCAGTCACTTCTCTTAATGTGCTTATCAACTGTAGGCATTCCCTGGTAGAATTTTTGGTGTCATTTATGTATCCTATCATATCATCTGCGAATAGTGATACTTGGACTGCTTTCTTTCCAATTTGTATCCCCTTGATCTCCTTCAGTTGTCCTATTGCTCCAGCTAGAACTTCAAATACTATACTGACTAGATATGGAGAATGGACAGCCTCGTCTTGTTCCTGATTTTAGTGGAATTGCTTTGAGTTTCTCTCCATTTAATTTGATGTTGGCTATAGGCTTGCTGTATATTGCTTTTATTATATTTAGGTATGTTCCTTGTATCCCTGATATCTCAAAGAGTTTTATCATGAAGGGGTGTTGGATTTTGTCAAAGGCTTCTTCAGCATTTAATGAGATATTCATATGTTTTCTTCTTTCAGTTTATTTATATGGTGGATTACATTGACTGATTTTATATGCTGAACCATCCTTGCATCTCTGGGATGAAGCCAACTTGATCACAGTGGATGATCTTTTAAATGTGTTCTTGGATTTGGTTTGCAAATATTTTATTGATTATTTTTGCACCAATGTTCATGAGGGATAATGGTCTGTAATCCTCTTTCTTTGTTGACTCTCTGTGTGATTTGGGTATTTTAGAATGATTAATAAAAACCCAGAGACAGAAACATGAATTCAAGCTGAAGATCAGAAAAGCAAAGCAGTCAACCACTAGAGAGACCTTTTACCTCTACCAAATCTTCAGACTGTAAAAGGCGAGATCCTGTCTCCATAAATCCTCAGACTCTACAATCCAGTGAGTTCCTGCCTCTTCCCCTTTATATTCCTCTCTCTGTCTGGCCAGATTGCTCCTGTCTCCACCTCTCTAGTGCTGGGATTAAAGGTGTGTGACTCCCAAACACTGGGATTAAAGGCATGAGACACCACTACCTGGATTTGTTTCTGGAATGATCTTGTGTAGCCCAGGGTAGCCTTGAACTCACAGAGATCCATATGTGTAGGATATGTGTCCAGATCCCTTTGTCTTTTAGAGTCTCTATTGAGAAGTCCAGTGTAATTCTAATAGGTCTGTCATTATATGTTACTTGGTCTTTTCCCCCTTCAGCTTTTAATATTCTTTCCTTGTTCTGTACACTTTATGTTTTGATTATTATGTGGCAGAGGGACTTTCTTTTTTTGTTTGGTGTTCTGTAAGCTTCTTGCACCTTTATAGGCATCTCCTTCTTTAGGTTAAGAAAGTTTTCTTCTATGATTTTTGTTGAATATATGTTCTGTGCCTTTGGGCTGGGTATCTTTGCCTTCTATTCCTATTATTCTTAGGCTAGGTCTTTTCATAGTGTCCCAGACTTCCTGGATGTTTGTGTCAGGAACTTTTTAGATTTAACATTTTCTTTGACCCATGTATCAGTTTCTTCTACTATATCTACTCCACCTCAGATTCTCTCTTCCATCTCTTGTATTCTGTTGGCGATACTTGCATCTGTAATTCCTGTTTGCTTACCTTTATTTTCTATCTCCACGATTCCCACAAAAACAGTTTGTGTTTTCTTTATTGATTCTATTTCCATTTTCAGGTCTTGAATGGTTTTATCCATTTCTTTTATCTGTTTGTGCTTTCCTAGATATCTTTAAGGAATTTATTCATTTCCTCTTTAAGGGACTCTATCATCTTCATAAGATTGAATTTAAGGTCATTTTCTTATGCTTCCCTTAAGGTCTCCCCAACAGTGTTATCAACTAGATATCAAGTGTTCAAACACAAGAGCCTATGGGAGACATTTCCCACTCAAACCATAGCAGATACTGGAGTGGATATGTGGAGACTTTGGGAATTCTGGAACCTCATTCTTGATCCAGGCTATAGTTGTATGGATATATTCACTTTGAGATAATTCCCTGAGCTGTGCACTGATGATTATGCAATCTGTGAGTATGTTACACTTCAAATAAAAATTACATTAAAGAAAGCAAAGCAAGCCAGAACCTGTCTTGGCTCCAAAGTTACATTTCAACAGGAAAATGAACTATATGTAGGGAAGTGAGGAGCCGTTCCTGTCCTTTTATTCTCTTGTTTTAGAGATAGTTCTTATTATTTACAGAGCTATAATCCACATGTGAAACAGTCCTACAATTTTTAAATATAAAAGTTAGTGAATTCTTAAAAAAATGTATAGTAGTAGGCTCAGCACCACAATTACGGGATAGAATCACCACACTATCCTCAATATTCCGTGTTCTCTGCTTCCAAATGCTTCCCTAGCTGTTGGCCACCATAGGTCTTCTTCAGAAACATCATCATAGTTGACTTTTCTAGAAATCCGTATAATACAATCACAGGATACAACATTCAAATTTATTTTGGCACTAGAACATGTAGCAGGTCACAATTAGGAGGAACTGAATGCGTCACATTCTGTCTTCCCCAAACACCGCTCTACTTACCCCGACACAATTCACAGAATCCTTCATGCATGACCTCTGTTAAGGCAAAACCCACTGATGGGAAGCCACACCTCAACTAAGGACAGCATGAGGGATGAGCTGGCAGTGCCAAGGCTCCGGGCAGTGGCCTGGGTGCTGATTTACAGCTTAATGGAAGAAAGAGGTCTCCAGAAGCTGGGTTTTGTCATATTCTGGAATGTGCTGAACCCAGAGCAAGGCACCTTCTTTCCAAGAGGATGGGCAGAAAGTAAAGCCAATGATGATGAAGGTGTCAGGGGCGGGGTGTGAGCAGAAAAGTGGACTCATGGTGGCAAGTGTCTATTCCAGATCTAACACCCATTAGAGCTAATTGGGACCTTTAGCAAGTCATTAACATCAATTAGAGTAAAGCAAGAAACTCCACTAGTTGAAGCTCATACTTAGCAGCAACACTAGAATCTCCAGTTTCTATAAAAAAGATGTGATGTTGTTGGGCTACCTTCCAAATTAACAAACAACATCACAGCTACATTTACTTACATTGCAACAATTTTGTAAGTAGCTTTTAGGCTGAGAAACGAAAAATAAAAGAGCTGGTTTTGCTTTTCAAGTAACAGCTCAGAACTTACTAGACTCCAGCTTCCTCTGACAGTTAATCAGTGGCCTTGATGGACCTCTCTGAGGTAATTCAGGGGACATCAGCTGGGCCACCAGAATACCTTGCAAAGCATACGATAAGACATGATGGAGCCTCTGGAGTCAGAGAAGTGTGCTCATAATCTCCATCTAAAGTGAGCCAGAGGACAACGACAGAGGAAGGATGTGAGTTCCGTAAGAGCCTGAAAGAAGACATGCTCTCCAGGGGAATAAGGGAGTCGAGAGTCGGCTCCTCACACTGAAGCTGGTGGGCTGTGATGCAATGAATGGCAGTTCAAGGACTTTCCGAAAGCCAGACCCTACTTATTTAATTTAGTTAAAAATCTGGAGAGATGGCTCAGCGGTTAAGAGCATTGCCTGCTCTTCCAAAGGTCCTGAGTTCAATTCCCAGCAACCACATGGTGGCTCACAACCATCTGTAATGATGCCCTCTTCTGGCCTGCAGGCATACAAGCAGACAGAATACTGTGTACATGATAAATAAATAAATAATTTAAAAAAAATTTACATTTTTAAATAAGTTCATTCTTTTAAAAATTTTGAGGTTATAACATAATTGTTATCATTTCTCTTTTCTCCCTCAAAACCACCCCATGCACCCCACATTGAATTTGTTCAAATTCATGGCCCTTTTCCCTTTAATTATTGTTATATACATAACACATACTGTTAAATACATAGATCCAATCTGTTCAGTCCATGTAATATTATTTGGATATACGTTTTTCGGGCCAACTACTTGGTATCGGATAACTGTTGTTCTCTTCCCTAGGGGAGACTATACCCTTACTCTCAGAATCCTTGGTCACCTGTAGTTCTTTGTCTAAGACTAAGGCTCCTCAAGCCTTCCACCTTCCACATCTACTGGTGTCATTTTTATTCGGGTCATGTTTAGGCAGCCATGTTACTGAGACTTCATGGGTGTAGATTATGCCATTTCTAGGACATATCATCTCACAACAAATTCCCTGTTCCACTGGCTTTTACATATGGCCCCCTCTGTCCTGATCCCTGTGCCTTAGATTCAGATGTATCAGTTGAGAATAAGTTTCACAACTCTGCATTTTGATCAGTTACGGGTTTTTATAATGATTTCCATTTGTTGAGAAAAGAAGCTTCCTTGATGGGTGAAAGAATGGCATTATCTGTGGGTGTGCAAAGAGGATGGTGTTAGAGTTAATTGCTCTGTTTTAGTCAAGTGGTGGCTGCAAATTCTCCTCCACAATCCATGTCACTAGCCCCACGTAGTTGGATCCATTTCCTGTAACAAGTGTGGTTTCTCTTTTATTGAGAGTCTTAAGTCTAATTAGAGAGGTGTTGGTCACCACCAAGATGTATGTGCCACTACTGCACATTTAGGCTATTGTGTCTTGCTGGTCATTGTGGTCCATAGGCATCGCAGCTTGGTAGGGCTATTGGTTGATCCCCTCCTTTAGAAGCTTTCATGGTGCCTTCTGGTCCTCAGGTTTTCAAGTCAGATACAGTTAGGTGCTTCTGGGCCCTGTGTTTGAAGTGCAAGGTATTCTCAGATAAGGACTGATCTTCTTCATCTGGGGTCAACCAAGGCCAAAAGAAACAGTCATGTTTTGGGAGTCTCTTAAACGATAGTGACCAATAAGTCAAAATGAGCAGAATCTGAGTGTGGTTGAGCATTTTTATTGATGTAGAATAAACTCAAAGAAATAGTATTGGTGTTATAAAGGGTTCACTACTAGATTTGCTTCAGAGACATTAGGCCACACAAACAGCAAAATGCCCCAAAGGTAAGTAATATGCTAGCCAGGCCTGTTAAAGATACACGAAATCTAAGTTGTGAATGTTTATTCACCAGGATTCACTTATCTCTATGCTCCAAAAGAAGACAGTCCAGGGTCATATTACCCTGTCCTTTTTTCAGGAAAAACACAATTCTGCCCAGCGGGCAAGATGACCCTGGGTAACAACTACTGGACAAGAACAACATGGGTGAGCCTAATAAATCATTCTGGCAATAACTTTGTTGGGTAAATCTATCTGCCTAAGCAGCCAGACTCTCAGTCTCCTATCTCTGTTTGTTTGAAGTGTGACCTGAAGAGATTTAAGGATAACAGAGTGTGTAAAATGACTAAGCCTGAGGTGTGTAGAAGCTAACCAAATCTTCTGTTGGGGTCAATTCTCATCTGGTCATTAGCACCTGTCAACCAGGCACTTCAGTGAAGAGCTGTGCTTCAAGTCTGAGTGTATGAAAAGGCTTCTCACTGAGAGGGCATGTTATTTCTACAACACTGTAATCCCAGCACTGAAGAGGCTTAGGCAGCCTCCTGAGCTCCGCCTGGCCACACAGCAAGATTGTTCAAGGGAACTACAACCAACATCAAGCCAAGCCAAACCAAACCAAGTGGGCCTATGTGACAATTCCTAAGAAATGATTTTTATCCAAAGAGCACTTAGAATTTACTAATTTAATAACCCAAGGAGCCAGGACTCCAGAAAGGTTCTCTTTTTAAGAGTGATAAGACAATAGGCTCGTACAAGCTGAACATGTACACATGCAGCCAAAACTGTCATACACGTAAAAACCATTTTAAAAGAACTATGTTGGGTTGAATTATCCACAGATAACATTTGAGAGGTATTGCAACTAGAGTTTTAGGGTGAACATCTGGGCTCTGGAAGACCAGGCTAGGCAAGGCCAGCCATCTTAGTACACTAATTAAAGAGATGGATAGTGTGAAAAGCAGATAGAAGAGATTTGTTCAATGTGAATAAATCATAGAATAATAGGAATTGTGGTCCAGTGATCTTTGGGGTACTTACACAAGCTTCAGGTTTAAATGAATAAAGAACTGGAGCAAAGGCCAAGAGGTGTGCCCAATTACATAGTCTCAGTTGAGGTCCCTCCCTGAGGTCATCTCGGCTCTGGTCTCATTAGGGTGGTCCAAAAGAAGTCCTTATTGCTTGAAGGGACAAGGAGGTTCCTGGGTGTTGGTTTCTTCTGCTGCTTTGGGGTAAAGCTTCACCTTCGTGGATAAGGGTTTGCTCTCACTGACATCCAAGGTGATGACAGGCTTAGGACAATGACTTATCTCTGAGCTTTCAGCCTTGTGGTCGCAAGTGAGGCATCAACACTTTTTAGCAAAAGCAGCTTTTCCGTGTCTGCCTCATTGCTGTGCTTGGGAATTCACACATCTCCTTCCATGATACCACTGGGAGGAGCCTGGGAAGTCAACAATTCTTTATGTTCTTTCAGCAAACTGACGCGTGGCTTTGTATGAGCTGATAAGCTGAGTTGTGAGTCCCAGGATAACCCATCTAACAGAAATGAACATATTCTAAAGAGATACTTCAACTATTTGATTACTAAAACAATGTACCCCAAGAAATCCCCCCCTAGAAATCTCATGCTGGGAGAAGAAAAGCCTGGGCCAGCCAGAGTGGAAACTCTCCTCTCCAGGAGAGAGATTTACAGCCTAATGGAGACAAAGGTCAGTGGTAGTCAGGACCCACCTGGACTGGAACAGCTTAGTTCTTTCTTTCACTTCAGGACCCCAAAGATGGAATTGAGGGGGCCACCGGATCACTTTTCCACAATGGGGCTACATTAAATAAATGCAATATAAATTACTTAAAAATAGAAATTTGCCTATTTTAATTGGCTTCTTAAGAACGAGCCACTGGCCGGGCGGTGGTGGCGCATGCCTTTAATCCCAGCACTCGGGAGGCAGAGGCAGGCGGATCTTTGTGAGTTCGAGGCCAGCCTGGTCTACAAGAGCTAGTTCCAGGACAGGCTCCAAAGCCACAGAGAAACCCTGTCTC
>JAQHUG010000170.1:1276213-1300084 GCA_028555095.1 Dicrostonyx torquatus | reverse complement strand
TATCAGTGTGTGAAGATCAGCTGTAGTAGTGTTCCTTTGACAAAAGTGGGTGCCCCTGTGTTTGGGGCATAGATGTTAAGAATTGAAATATCTTTGGGAGTTTCCTTTGATGAGTGTGTAGTGTCCTTCCATCTCTTTTGATTAGTTTAGTTTGAAATCTATTGTGTTAGGTAGTAAAATGGCTATGCCAGATTGCTTCTTGGGTCTATTTGCTTAGAATATCTTTTTTCAATCTTTTACCCTGAGGAACTGTCTATCCTTGATGTTGAGGTGTGTTTCTTGAATGCAGCAGGAGGATAGATCCTGTTTTCACACCCAATTTTATTAGTCTGTATCTTCTTATTGGGGATTGAGATCACTGAGATTGAGAGATACAGATAATCAATGATTGTTGATTTCTATTATTGTATTGTTGGTGGTGGTGGTGATGGTGTGTGTATATTTCCCTGTTTTGGTTTTGCTGGTGTGTATTATTACTTCCTGTGTTTTTACGAGTGTAGTTAATCTCCTTAGGTTGGAGTTGTTCTAGCACCTTCTGTAGGGCTAGATTTGTGGCTAGATATTATTTAAATTTGACTTTATCAAGGGATTTTTTTATTCTCCATCTTTGTGAATGGAAGTTTTTTGGGGTATAGTAGTTTGGACTGGTATCTATGGTCTCTTAGAGTCTGCAAGAACACTGTCCAGGCCCTTCTGACTTTTAGGGTCTTCTGGTAGGTGTGACCTGGGGTTGAGCAGGGGGTGGCCACCTAAACTGGGAGCTGGAACACAGCGATAAGTGGGGGGAGGAGGCAAGGGGAGGATGGTCTGTGGGATCTGTTAGGAGACACGGAGAAGGGGGGGAGGAAGACCGCAGCTGGGGTTCTGTCGCAGCCCTAAGGACAAGCCTGAGGGGAACAGAGAGCAGAAAGAGCAGTCCTGGAACTTTTGAGGTTACAGAGATGAATAGACAGGCGTGGAAGCATATGGCTTTGTGCTTAGGAATCTCCTGGAGATTCCAGAGGCGACAGCTGAGCATCATTGTCATTAAGGAGCTGAAACACAAGGAAGAAGAATCACATATCTGGGCTGTGTTTCCTCTTGGAGAGTCCCATGAAACTGGCGTGGCAGGTCACTTGTGAAATCAGCACCAACCGTCTTTCTCTGACATGTGACAAAAAAAGCCAAAGTCAGCAACTTCCACTGTGTGAGGGAGCTCTGCCTACAACCAGCAGTCTCACCCAAGTGTGAGGTTTCTTTTCCCCATCAGCTTTTATGGCCCACCTGTGAGTCATTAAACCTGGAGAGGAGGACTGGGAATGGCTGGATGTGTCACGGCCATCTTGTGGATGAGTGCCTGTGGTAAGGATAGGGGAGATTAAAAACCAAGCCCTGGATTGGGATGGGGAGGGGACAACAGAACTCAGGGATGAGAATGAGAATGAGAATGAGCTAAGTCAAATAATTAATGTGTGGCACCACGAGCCACTATTTAAAATCTATTCTCTTTTAAAGACCATGAAAACTTGGGGTCAAAATGAAATGGCTAGAAAGGGAACAGATCCCAGAAGCAGAAGCAGAGGAAGGAGTCAGAGAGCGGACTAAGAACTCAAGGACCCTGACGTGCCACTTCCAGTGGCGGTCTGCGGAGATGCTGCAGGGACTCCACACCTTTTGTCAGGAAGCTGCCTGGCTAACTGCAGAACTTGTTTAAAGTTTTAATTGGTTTTATTTCACTACCAAAGACTGGGAAACAGGTGATGTGGGCACTGCTCATCCATCGATGGGAATGTAAAGTCCCGAGAGGACACTAACGTGTATAACACGAGTAGACCAAAGTTCCGATCCCTAGGTCTCACTTCTCTGTCTTCTGTGACACAGACACTGGTCACTCATCCCACACATACTGTCCTAGACGTGGGGCTCTCTCCCCTATACCTACAGAAGTGTTAATGAGAGCTATTCTCTTTTTAATAGGATGCAAGCCTCAGAAGGGGGCTGAGGTAGTCTTTCTCCCTAAAACTTCATCTCCTAGGTTTGCATAAATTTGACATTTCACCTCCAGACTCCTAAACACTGGTCTGGCCCAGTCTCCTTTGGCTTCTCTGGGCTTGTCTTGGACCCATATACTATAAGAGTGAGTGGCATACTCTTGGGTTTCCCTGTTTTCTGTTTTGCTGGATCTCACTGACCCCGATGGGCCCCATCTCCATCAACTGTCCCAGAGAGGCTGAGCACGTCCACTCATGAGCATCATTAAGATTTTAGAGCTGAAAAAAAAAGTTTGGGGGCATTTAGTTGGCTCCTTTAATTTTGCTAATGAAAAGCAGGTCTAAGAAGGCTGTGCTATTCACACCAAGTTAAAGAATGAGACCAGAATTCTAATTCAGCACCCATTCTAAATATGGCCCTTTTGAATAAGTGTGCCATCTTCAACCACCCCCATTTAATTCAACTGGGTTTAAATGAATAGTGGTTTGTGGACTGCCTACCTACTATATTTTAGGATGAGAAGAGAAGAACACACAGAAAGAGACACAAATCACAAATTAATCCAAAAGAAGAGGCAACAAGGTGGGATATTACGCTAAGAAGTTCCTAATGCGCCTGTAATCTCAGCACGGAGGAGGCAGGGGCAGGAGGATCATCAAAGCACATTGCTACTTTTCAACCAATCTGGACTAAACAGCGAGGTTCCCCTAGGATTATGCAGCAAGGGTGAATAACACAGGGCAGATATGAGTGCTTCAGAAGGATCACAGATGCCGCCTCCAAAGCAGAAGTCTGAATGCCGGAAAGACTGCAAGGAGGCGGGGTCACGTAAACCGGCTGTCACCAACACCCATTCCAGTTCCCTTTTGGCTGACCTTTACTGGTTAGAAAATGTTAAATTTCCCCAGGTTTCCTTGAAGCTGGGGGTGGTTAGGTGACTTCTGACCAGTGAGACCTGTGTAGGCTGATTCTAGGGAGCTTTACACGGCCTCCACCTCTTCTTTCCCTGGGAGGCGTGTGAGGCCTAGAAATACACCACTGCCACTAAAAGGGACAAAGTGAGCATTTGGAAGGAGCCCAGATCCTGGATATAATGTAGCTTCACATTGTTGAGCCCTGAAATTCTTGCTGAACAAGATAAATTAATCCCTATTTTGTTCAATCAGGGTAGCAGATTTTTTTTTATTTTTTATTTTTTTATGCAGCTAAACCCAACCCTAACTGGTTCACAGACCTTGAAAGAGCCATAGGATTTCAACAAGTACAGGGAGAAAAAAAAATTGTATGAGCAAAGAAAAACTTCAAATGGGGACAATGCCAGTGTGTTCTTGGCAGAGCCAGGGGAACACAGAGGTTGATCGGAAGAAAGGCTGAGAAAGGCAGGCAGGGGTTGGTGACAAAAGGTGGGGAGTAGACTTCATTTCATAACCTGATGAGGGCAAGTGGGATGGCTCTAAAGATGGCCTGATGACTGTAGATAGAGCCCCACAACCCACACGGTGGAAGGAGAGAAGCGGCTCTCCAAAGCAGGTGGCCCTAAACCAAGCCCATTTTGCCTGCTGTGTGGTATTGCAATCTCCGAAGAAGCGGTGAGTTTTGAAAAAGAGTTTACAAAGTGGCCAGGGAAACCCTCAGATTCAAATCTATCTCCCAACACCAGGCTTTCCAGGTGTTTGCAGAATAATGGGAGTGCCTGAGACATGACGAAAGGTTGTTGGGAGTAAGGAAAACATCCGTGGTCTGCGCATGTGTAATTAACCTGCACCGCATTTTGTAAGGTACACGCTCAGGGCAGCAATGGCTGGAGTTTGATCTGTGAGTTTCTGACCTTCCGGCGCCAACGATTACCCAGCAGGCACCCGTGAAGACCCAAGAGATCAGTGGCTGTGACCTACCTGAGCTAGACAAGGCTATCTCCACATGCCCCCAAAGAACTTTCACCAGCCGCTACCATGTGCGCAAGCGTCAAAGGCATCATCTATTGCAAGGCTAGGGAGAGTGTAGAGCTTGTCTAAGGAAACAGTTCTTTGTTTGGCTGGCGTTCGCGAGACAGGGTCTTAGGATGTAGCCTCAAAGTTTTGAATCTCCTGCCTTGTCTCCTGAGAACTCAGATCTCAGGCTTCCGCCAATTGCTTTAAGCAACTTCTTCAATTAGTGATCAAAACATAGGAAGCATGGGGCTTAGCCAAGTTTTCAAATTTCAAAAGAAAGAATGTGCCTTTTGGTTTTTAAACTTTAATTAGGGAGGAACAATGGTCCTAGCCCTTATAAGAGAAAAAAAAATTAATTTCATTATGGGGACTTGGTTTCACCAGGAGGAATTAGTGGGAGAAGTGAGCTGGCTGCTCCTGGGAGCTGAGGGTAGTTCCTACACTCTTAACCCCAGGTGGTGAGGTGAGTGAGCCCTGGGCAAGTGAGCCCGAGGCAGGTGAGCCTTGAGTCTCACAGGAGCCAGCAGCAGGTGGAGCAGCTGCTGTGAGCCTGGAGCCAGAGTGGGTGGCTTCGCTCGATGTGATCTGTGGGTACATACATTACATCTCTGTTCGTATGGGCCACGGCAACCACAATACCGCAAGCTCGCTTGCATCCTGAAGGCCTTGCTTGCACGGTGCCAATTTCCTCCCACCACCAATTACTAGGCTGACAAACCACAGCCACCGAGCCCAGCCCTCTGGCTTCTACAGAGAGTGCTACTTTAACTATAGCCCTGTACAGGCCACACACATTAAGTCCAAGAATGGCCAAAGATGGATGTGATAAGACAGATGTGTATGGGAAATAACATGTATGTGGTCTGAGGTTATTGATAGGGATGCGGAGAATAAGCCCTCTTCCACAGCCACAAGGAAGACATCTTTGCATAGTTCCATCTGTTCATCCTTCTCTTTCTACTCACCATTGCTGCCTCCTTAGGTCCAACCGACCTCAGATCAATAACATATGAGCAAAAAATTATCATCTATATTGGACACATGCATATTTTTTTCTTGTCATGCTCCCCAGAAATACAGCAAAGAACTAGCTATGTAGGACATACATTACACTGGACACTGTATTTCATCAAGACTTGATGTGATACATACAGAAGGATATGCATAGATTATTTTAAGTGTACTTATTATTTATGTATTGTATGTGTACTTTGTGTGCCATACATATGAAAGTATAAGGAGTATATAGGAGAATATGCATAGATTATTTTAATATATTTATTATCTATTTATTGTGTATGTACTTGTATACACATACATGTGCAAGTATATCAAGTATGCAGCAGAATATGTGTAGATTATTTTACATGTATTTATTATTTACTTATCATATATGTACTTGTGTGTGCATACACACGACTTGTCAGGGTTGTGTCTGTCCTTCCATAATGTGGATTCTGGGGATCAAACTCTGGTTATCAGGCTTGGCAGTGAGTGCCTTTATTTACTGAGCCATCTTTCTGGCCTTACACACATGATTTTTATGTAAGCACATGAGCATTGCAGATTTGGGCATCTGCAAATCCTGAAGCTATTTGCCATGGACAAGCAGAGGCAGGTGTATGTGCTTCTCTGATTTAGACATTGAAAACTTTGATGAAGGGTAAGAGTGCAACAAAAAAAGAAAAGTTCCACTGTCACCTTGCTGTGTGAGAAAACAAACACAAACAAAACCATGCCTCTGCTTCAGCTCCACATCCCCTAAGTACTCACTTGTTCACTGGATGGTTTGGACCAGAGAGACAAAAGCATCAGCCTCTTCCGAAGTGTTCTGCTTTCCTGCACAGTGGCACGGACCTACAATCCCAGTACTTGGTAAGTAGAAGCAGGAGGGTAGTGAGTTCAAAGCTTAGGCTACTTGGTGAGATCCTACCCCCAAGAGGGGAAGGCCATTGTTAGGTACTTAAGGCGTACAATGCCACATTTTATACATTCTTATATTGTAGAATAATTCAAAATATTAACAAATTCATCATATCACATAATTGCCATTCCTTGTAACAAGAACATTGGAAATCTACTTTCAGCAATTTTGAAATATATGGCACCTTATTAACAAAAATCATCATTCTGTACCACAGGTTATCAACTACCAGGCAATCAAGGTGTGACCCTGTCCTGGGATCCCGCTTGGTACTTTCAGGGCAAGAATCCTGTTGTCTCCACAGAAGACCCTCAGGACATTTTTACAGGATAGATGGGTGAGCTTCTTTGATTGTTTCACACTAAGGGCTTTAGAAAAGAAGTGGAGATGTTCTCAGAGTCTGTACCACAGCAAAAATGAGCACCATAATTAGCAACAAATGGCACATCACCAAAGCAAGTTGATGTGCCAAGCTCCAGGCAAGTCCCCTAGAGGAGAGAAAGGCTAAGTTAGTGCATTAAAAAAAAATCAGTTAGGGGTTGGAAAGATGGCTCAGCAGTTAAGAGCACTGACTGAAGTCCTGAGTTCAATTCCCAGCAACCACATGGTGGCTCACAGCCATCTGTAATGAGATCTGGTGCCCTCTTCTGGCATGCAGGCATATTTGCAGGCAGAACACTATACATAATAAATAAATAAATCTTTTTAAAAAATCAGCTCTTTTTTATAGATGTGGTTCTGTTAAATATTAGTAACATTCTGTGAGAAAATGGGCATCTGATCAACATAAAACAAAACAAACACCTTAAGAAATGCTAAGTTTACAACCCATAGACCCAGAGAGGTTAGGCATAAAGGAAGGGACTGGGGATGCATGGATCTCCCTGGGATGGGGGAAGTAGGATAGATTTTATAAATGGACTGGGGGCAGGATGGCTGGGAATAGAAGGATTAAGTGTGGAAGAAGGGAGACGGGATTGAAGGAAAAATATAGGGAAAGACAGCTAGAATTAAAGGGCATTTGAGGGGTGGTATGGAAACTTCCTAAAATATATGAAGGTTATCCTGATGAAGTCTCAAATAATAAGGAAGATGGAGTCCCAACCGACCATCTTTTGTCACCAAATAAAGCTTCCGGTATAGGACTGGATTACATCCAATTGATCTGTTGGCCAAAGGGGTCCCATGGAAATCACCAAATAACCCACACTGTTGCCAGGACAACAGGTTTCTCTCTACAAACCGACAGCAAGACCCTGTTGCTGAAGAAATACCCAGACAATTCATTGAAATGTAGAGGATGAGCTGGTGCCTATATAGAACCTTCACCCTTATGTTCTAGTGTCTTTGGTACAGGAAGGTACTTGCAGGCTACCAAGAGAGAAACATGTATGCCAACCCAGCCACAAAACCTTCAATCTACAATCCATCCTGCCAGCAAAATATGCTAGGGCAATGGCGGCACGAAGCTTGTGAGAGTAACAAGCCAATATCTGATTTGACTTAAGGCCCACTCTACAAGATGGAACCCATATCCTACATTGCTAGATCAAGAACCAGAAACTAGATATCCCAGAGGCTCAGGGTAAAAGCAAATGTTACTGGTCTTTAAAAAAAGGTAACAATAACATGACTGCTAATGATATTCTGCTATATTCTTAGATCAGTGTCTTATCCAGTCACCATCAGAGAAGCCTTCTCCTGCAGCATATGGGAAACAAATACAGAGACTCACAGTCAGACATTACTCAGAGAGACACCATTGAACACTCAGTTCTAAGTGGGATGTCTCTGTCAAATCCCTCCCCTCAGAGCTCAGGGTACCCCATGGAAGAGGAAGCAGAAAGAGTATAAGAGCCAGAGCAGATGGAGAACAAGGCCTCTGAGCCATCCGAGCAGGACTCATATGATCTGCCAGAGACTGAAGCAGCAAGCACAGGTCTGTACCAGGTATATATATATATATATATTGGTTTGCAGTTTAGTCTTTTTATAGGATGCCTGAATGTGAATGTGTGAATAAGTGGGCCTCTGATTCTTGTGTCCTCTCTTGGGACTCTTTCCCTTCTGTTGGTTGACCTTGTTCAACTTTAGTGTGATGGTTTTATCTTCTTATATTTTAGTTTGTTATGTTTGCTTGCTATCTCCCAGAAACCTGTTCTTTTCTAATGAGAGACAGAAAGGGAGTGAATCTGTATGGGAGGGGATGGGAGGAGGAGCTGAGAGGAGTACAGGAGAAACTGTAGTCAGAATATATTGAATGGAAAAATCTATTTTTAATAAAGGGGGAAAAGAAATGCTAAGATTTTCTATATCTCCCTCTTTGCCCTGTAGACATTTAGCCTTGGCAAAACATTGAGAATGCTCTAATGAAGGTATATGCTTAGCTTTGTGTGACCTGGAATTTCTCGAAGTACTTATCGTGGAACTGTTTTTAGAAAGCACATATAAGCATAAGTAGAGTTTATGAAACACTGATTTCAACTAAATGGTTTCTACAGTGGAGTTTTAACTTCTAAACCTATGAAGGGCCACTCTAGGACCAAACAGCAGGTTTGGGTAGATGGAAGGTTGAGGCCAAGAGTCAAAAGCTATCATGATTCTTGAGCCTTCTGACCGGAAGTCCTGTGGACTTGAACACTCACACTTTTACTCTAGCACCCTCAGGCCACAAAGAAAACCTTGCATGCTTACACGGTGACTCTGGCTCCAATAGCTTTTATGCACATCTACTACCTGAATGAAGTCTACTACCTGACAATTACATGACAATTTTACACCATTATAGAACTGTATTGACACAATACGAGAAATTTCAGCCGCTTAAATGTTCAAATGATGAATCCTTACATGGAAGTTCAGAAAAATATGCTGTTGTTCCTCATATAGTTTCTGGTACCCTGGCAGCTTGTTTTCAAACTCCAATTTCCAGCTGGAGACAGAAGAGCAAAAACCAAAACTCACATGATGTCACAGCCAGGGCACATCAAGGTTTTCAGCATATGATTCGTGGAGCAGCAAGATCTTAGACATAATTATCCACCATGAGAGAACTGCCTGTAACAGCACATTGCTGCAACAGAATACCAGGACGCCAGACTGGATGGAACTTAGTAGAGAACTTTTATAGTGATGCCCTGCATGGAGAAAACAAAGCAAAACAAAGCAGAAAAGGATAGGGTTAGGGAGACAAGAAGACACTCAAGAAAGCACAAATAAATTACAAAAGAGAAATTGCAGAAAAATACCTACTCATAGCCACAGTCTCAGAGGCAGGATGACGAAAGCTGAAGGAAGAACCAGCAGTGGGTTGAAGAAAAAAAGAGAGAGTTAAGCAGTAAGACCACAGGACTGGGCAGCCAGCCTTGCGGAGATAGAAGTTACGAGTGACTTCTGCGGCAGGTGAGACACAAGAGTGGTTAAGTAGCACAATGCATGCAGGAGACAGTACCCAAAGATGAGGATGACCATGAGCTCAGGTTTAGACATGCTAGGTTTGAGGGCTCTTCGGCTCTTAGCAGAGACGACCTACCAGAAGTGTGAGCACAGAATTTATAATGATACATAGTCAGTTACCATCGTTGGCAAACTGCTAGATCCTAACAAAGCATGGAAGCCAGCGACCTCTCTGTGCTGGACTGAGTTGAGGCAGGAGAGAAAGGCTGGGAGAACAGTGGTGACATGGGAAGGACATCTTGAAAAAGAAATGAGGCCCTTCATCTCGGGAGGTGATGAGGAAGGCCAGTGATGCAAGAGACCCCAACTCTGCTTCATACTTGCTTGGCCCGAAATTCTTTCTTCAGCAAAGCCATGAATCCTGGTTTGTGTCAGTGGCGGTGCCTATGAGGAAAGGGAACTCTCTGGATGGGTGCAGAGGACAAGAAAGACCTGGGCCTCCACCCCTGTCTATCACTATTAGTAGTTAATACAGCCGGCCTGAGATTGCTGTCCTTAGCCTGGCTAGCCGTGAAAGGATGACCTTTGGCTGCCACCTGGAAACTTGCCTGTATGGAGACATACAGGTGAACAGTGCTGTACACCTGCATGAATGTGGCTTATGCTAAGTACCAGTCTTCCTTCTAAAATGTGAGAAATCTGAAGCCTGTCAAGAAGAAAGTGTCTCTGTAACTAGCCTGATAATGTATACTGGGTACCGAGACTCCAATGAGTGTCCCTGGGAGGAACCATCTGTCACAAGTTGTCATGATTTATTGTTTAAGAAACGAGCCACATCTTTATGGGATTCTACTGGAAGAGAATCTTCGGAGGCCAGTTCCTGGCTGTCTTTAGACTTTGCTTCCCCTCCCTGCTTGGTTTCCTCTTTCTTGATGTCGCACTGGGTCCTTTAACTGGGATAAACCTTTGCCTCCAGCTAAACTGTTACTATATGCTGTGTCCTGGATGAGGATGAACTTGGGGACATCGCTTTTCTCAGATGGAGGTGAGGTAAGAGAGAGACTCAGACACTGATCCTGCACAGCTTCCCTGCTCTTTGCTGGTTATCCAAATCTTCCCACTATGGTCCCAAATGAAGATATAACTTGAAATGTTTGAGAAAAGCCTGGAGCATCTCATGAAAAGGGGATTGTGTAAGAGAGGTGTGATCCCACAGCTCCGATGGCCTGTGACTGAGCCCTGGGAGCTCTGCTACATGCCTCGACCTGAGCAGCTCAGATCTGGGGCTTGATGCTGGGTGATGATTCTGTGGCCTGTAAGTGCCTATTAATTCTGACAGTCTGTGACTCTGTGGTTGCTCCATGTTGGAGAGAAATCCCAGAGGAGGACACAAAGCCTATAAAAGGAGGCACAAAGAGAATCTTCCACCCCTGGCCAGCATCCAGAGCAGCCCCAATTAACATGTGACGAGTGGAGAATGGCGTGACGGGCTGGGGACTTTTGATCCTTATTATCCCTGTGCTGTCCAGTTCCAGCATCTGCTCCTTCTCCCTGCCAGGCCCTGGCTCCAGGGGTCTCAGTCATGAAGGCGTGTCAGGGAGGAGCTGCCAGACAAGCAGTGGTTCCTGTGTTGGCACTTTAGACAGTGCCAAGGATGCCACCCTGAGAATGGGGAGGTATGGTGTCCTTTTTATGTCACGAGTTTTTGTTTTTGCTGCCATGCCTTATAATATATTATCATGAGCTGGGGTAACAACACCACTCAGCCAGCCAGCCCTTCACTGTCCACCCCATCCCTCATGAGACTCCTTCCTTCCCTTGGCTGGCATTAGCCACAGTATTTGTAGCTTTTATCATTTTCAGAATATTCTTCAGTGCTCCCGGGAAAACCTCACACCACCAGAATTAACACCAACCACCCGATTCTGCTACAGGTGAGCACTTTGGATTAAGGAAGCATGGTTTCCTTCCAGTGCATAGAAAATGTAGGCTGCTGTTTCCCACATTTCCAGAAACCACCTAGGCCTAAACCAAGCTTTCCCTAGAAACTGGGTTCTCTTGGAAGTTTACTAAAAATTTTCTATTTTCTTCCCTGTTTCACTTCAATTCTATTTCCATTTAAACTAGAATCATTGTTCCATCCCTCTGAAGAGCAATCATGGTTCTAAATCATTATGGTCCAGAAAGGCTGAATTTCAAACGTCAGCAGAAGTCTAGCGCCGGAAGCAGTCTCATGAGCACCTCCCTTCAGTATGGTGTCCTTTCTCTAACATCAGAGATCCATGTCTGGGGTCTGCTGCAGTTTACTGCAATCTGCCAGAAATGATCTCTGAAACTCATGAAAACACCTCTCCGTCTCTCTCTCTCTCTCTCTCTCTCTCTCTCTCTCTCTCTCTCTCTGTCTCTTCCTGTGTCTCTCTGTCTGTCTGTCTCTCTGTCCCTTCTCTGTCTTTGTCTCTCTTTCTGTCTGTCTCTCTCTCTGTCTCTCTATCTCTGTTTCTCTCCCTGTCTCTCTCTTTGTCTCTGTCTCTGTCAGTCTCTCTGTCTCTGTCTCTCTCCCTGTCTCTCTCTGTTTCTCTCTGTCTCGCTGTGTGTGTCTCTCTCTGTCTCTCTCCCTGTCTCTCTCTATCTCTCTCTGTGTCTCTATCTCTTCTCTATCTGTCTCTCTGTCTCTCTCTGTCTCTGGCTCTGTCAGTCTGTCTCTGTCTCTCTCCCTGTCTCTCTCTCTGTGTCTCTGTCTCTGTTTCTCTCTCTCTGCCTCTGTGTGTGTGTCTCTCTCTCTCTGTCTCTCTCCCTCGTTCTCCTCGTTCTTCTTTTACTCGATAGTTTAGTAGACTAGCCTGGAATGTTCTACATAGCCCAGGATATCCTCACACTCACAGCAAAATCCCTCCCCACACAGCCTCCCAAATGCTAAGATTACAAGCAAAAGCCACTTCTGGCTATACTCTGACTCTGGACCAAACTGAGGCCATATTTGTTTGTTTTTTAAATTTATTTGTTTTTCTTTAATTGATTGAGAATTTCATATACGCATGACTATGTTTTGATCAAGTCTACCCTGTTCCTTCCCCTTCAACTTCTCCCCACTGTTACCATCACCATCCCCTACCATGTGTATTCTCTCTCTTTTTATAAAACTCACCAAGTCCACTTACTGCAGGGGTGTAAAGCCATCTCCTGAAGAAAGCGTACCCCCACTGGATGGAGCCAGATTCCTGAAGAAAACAGACTGTCCCTCCCTCAGCAGCCATCAATGGCCAACAACTGGAAGCCACCATAATTGTTATTTCTACATAACCTTAGAAAGGTCAGTTAATAATCTGTCTGAAAGTCATTTTCTTACCCATAAGATGGAGTCCTCAAAGGAGGAAATACAACTTTTGTTTGCCACACTGGGTGGGTCTCAAGCCTTCTGCATAGCAAATCCTGTTTAAAGGTGTTTTGAGCCTCAGTTCTGTTTTGGAAGTCCCAGAGCACTGAGTACTGCTTTTACTTCAGTTTCTGTCTTGTATTTTATTGACTTGTTTCTTGTTTTCATTCCCCATGGGCTGTTACTGTGGGCTTACTGACTTGTATTGCAACCATCCTTCAATACTTTCTCCTTACCCATTCGTTAAAACTGTTTTCTTTTGCCGGGCGGTGGTGGCACACGCCTTTAATCCCAGCACTCAGGAGGCAGAGGCAGGCGGATCACTCTGAGTTCGAAGCCAGCCTGGTCTACAAGAGCTAGTTCCAGGACAGGATCCAAAGCTACAGAGAAACCCTGTCTCAAAAACAAAACAAAACAACAACAACAACAAAAACCCAAAAACCTTTTTTCTTTCTTTTAGACAGTCTTAGTTAGCCCAGGGTGACTTTGAACTTCCCAGCGATGCAATCAAGGATGACTTTGGATTTCTGATCCAGCTGTCTCTACCGCCCAGGTTTGAAGACCAGCGTCATGAATTCCCATGCTCAAATGGCATGGTGCTGGAGACTGAGCCCAGGGCTTTCTGCATGACAGGTGAGCACTCCACCTTCTAAACTATATCCTCGGCCCCTCCCGCATCCTTCACATCTCCTCTTCAGGCCACCAGCTCACATCCACAGTGAGGTTTACAGATCACAGACATCATTCTCATGTCAGAAAGGCGCCCTAAGCTTTTGTTTCTGTGGGTGAGTCACTGGCATTAAAGATTAACAAAAGGTTCTATGAAAAGGTCGTTTTCTGACTTAGTTCTAAGTTTTTTAATACATGTAAAGAAGGACCTAAAGTCAACTAAAGTCAATCCGTAGAACCAATTTTCTTTTTCTCCATAAGCCACGTGCATACTGCATTTTTCTTTCTCTGAATTTCTTTCTGTTCAGGTTCCACCCCTTATGCTAGAATAGCAATGGTGCACTATTGACTCGTGTGACTTTCCAGGATCCGCAAGGGGGAAATACGCATGGAAACCCTACTGCAAATCCAACCACAAAAGCTCCAAGATGAAGCAAATGCGGGCTCTAAATGTTAGATTCAGAAATCTGTCTGGGTTGGCCCTCAGAGAAATGCAAATGCAGACCATAAGGAAACATCCATTCGCACCCCCTGGGATGCAGATCATCAGAAGGACAGATGGGGAAGTTGACACGCTGGTGGAAAAACTGCCGGCGGACACGTAAAGCTGTGTAACCACTTTGGCAAACAAGCTGGTGGAGCCCCAAAATGTTAAACACAGTGTAGCCACATGATGTATTAATTTCATTCCTAGGTAGGTACCAGATGAAAACGTCCACAGCAACCTGCACATGAATATTCATGCTGGCACTGTTCAAGACAGAGAGGAGAAGCAGGACAGGCAACCATGAGAGGATCAGCAGGTAAGTAAAACGGACCTAGTCATACAATATTATTTGTTAATGAAAATGATAAAAGAAGCATGGGGCAGTAAAAACATCAAGCTAAATGAACGAAGCCAATTACAAATGTACTATACTGCTCTTTTCATACAAAATTTTCAGACTAGACAAATTGATAGAGACCCAAGATAAATTAGTGGTTGCTTAGGGCTGAGAGTGTTGGGGAGAAATGGAGGTGACTACTAATGAGAACGTCCTAAAGCTATTTGTGACAGCTGCTGAGCTCTGAATCCTAAAAAGCACTGAACTGTATACTTTTCTCAATGACTTGTTGATATATAAATTGTATCTCCATACAACTTTTATATTAAAAGTAAAAAGATCAGTACAGGATCATATCTGCATAGTAAGATAGCTCTGGTTTCATTTCTGTGTCTGTGATATAATATCTTGACAATAAACACCCTAGCAAAGAGAGCATTTACAAGTTAGAGTCCAGTATTGGGGAGAAGGTTGTGGAAAAGCAGTTAGTCACATCAGGTCCACAGTCAAGAGCAAAGACAAGTGAAACGCATCCATGCTGCATGCTTGCCTGCTCTCTTCTGGCTCTGTCCTGCCTAGGGGATGCTACCACCTACAGTGGACTGGGTCTTTCCATAGCTGCTAACACTCAAGACAATTCCCTGCAGACATGCCCACAGGCCAACCTGATCTAAAGGATCCCTCATTTGGGCTCACAGGTAATTCTAGGTTGTAGCAAGTTAGCATTTAAAACTAACAATAACTAAGATCAAAGGTTGCTGGGTAGTGGTGGCACATGCCTTTAATCCCAGCATTTGGGAGGCAGAGCCAGAGCTACACTAAGAAACCCTGTTTGAAAAATCAAAAAAGGAAAAGAAAAGAAAAAACCAACAAAGACCAAAGACCAAAAAATAGTGTGAATAACTGAAAGCCCCCTGGGTGGGGGTGGATGACCCCTCCACCTGTGTGAAACTATAGATAACACACACACACACACACACACACACACACACACACACACACACCTCTAGGAAAACCAAAATCTTCAGCTACAGATAAAGCAGATTAAAAATATATTTTTGTCAGCTCTCTGTTGTTTATGTTTTATATTTGCTTTGGGGCTGGAACACAGGGCAGTGTAGAGTATTTGCTGAGCACACACAAAGCCCTGGGCTTTGTTCCCAGCGCTGCATAATCTGCTCAGGAAGGTGCACTCCTACAATTCCAACAATCCGGTGGGGACAAGAACATTGACATTTAAGGACCAGTCTGAGATACATGAACCCTATTTCAACTAATTAATTCATTCATTTTTAGTAATTAAATGGAAACCCTGTTTATTGATTTCTATATGTGTGTGAGCACACGTGACAGAGCTGGTTTTCTCTTTCCATCATGTGGATTCTGAAGATCAAACTCAGGCCTCTCAAGCATGGCAGTCATGTTGTCAGGCCTGTATTGGTTCTACGTCAGCAGCCTTCACAGCAAATGCCAATTGTGTTAGGATCCTTTATTTTTAGGTGGCAGGAGGCTTCGACCAGACTGGAGTAGGGATCCCCTTTTCCTCCCCACGTTCTCATAGCTTCCCTGTCTTTCTGTCTGGCCTCAGGATGAAGGAACAGCTTCTGCAGAAATAGCTCCCTGAATTTATAAGGAATTTGTACACAGCGTTGGGACCACTGTGTAGAATGGGAGGTCAACGCTACTGCTGGAGAGGCCCAGGCTGGGAAGGTTCTCCACTGCATGAGAAACCCTAGGCCAGCTGCTGTGGTGGCTCTTACCTGTAACCTCAGTACTCACGATGCAGAGGTAGGAGCAACCCCGGCTACGTAAGGAGTGTTGCTCAGGTCACATCCACTCACCGAAGTCCCTGTAACGAAAATGACAAGCCCGTCTATAAGTCTCTAAGTCCCCACCAGACTAGCTAGGTACCTGGATCCCATCAGAATGGCAGATGCCACCCTTACATTCTCACTTCCTCAAGGAAGTTTATAGGCTCAGGCTGCGAGACTCTGGGGCATCAGGAGGATTGCTGGTGGCATAACTCCCACCTGTATAAGTAACTAAATTAATTAATTAAAGGTGCTTCTTTCCCCCACATCTCAGGGTCACAATTCTTCCCTTTTTCCTCCTTCCCTCGGGAATTAGGAACTGCTTGGTTGCAGGCCTATGCTATTTGTGAGATTCATGGCATGAGATGCCCCCTTCCACAGAGACATAGAAAAAGGGACCCACACTCTGTCTCATGGTCCTGAGCTCTTATCACAGCCCCTGCCACACTGCTGACTGCTCATGGTGTTCATTGTATCCATTGTAATATTGTAGCCCCTCTTTGTGTCCCTCCTGAATCTCAAACCAGAAACTTCTCGGTGAGTTCGAAGCCAGCCTGGGCTACACAGCAGGACCCTGTCTATTAGGGCCGAAAAAAGAAAAGCTGCAGTTCTAGTTAAAAGTATGAGAACAACAGTCCACAAACCAAGGATCACATCTAGCTGTCACATCGGGATGACATAGCAGTTACATGTAAGACGGGTCTGGGAGGCCACTGCACTGATGACTTGACTCCTCACATTGATTTGGAATCTCAAGCAAAGAGGATGCTCTAGATTCCCATAATCCAGTCCTGGTTGTGTGATCTACATTTCCAAGTAAGCCCCCAAGGGACAAGGTGGGCCCCTATGAGCTATGACAAATTGCCACCAAGGCGTTTTTTTTTTTATTTGAGTAAGGGCTTACCGTCACTGACTAAACACTGAGTGTCTGATTTCTGCTGATCTGAAGCCTCACAGGGTGTTGGCTCCTCAGCACTCTTCACTGGGAAAAACATAAAAGTGTATCTCTCTAAGACAATACACAAAAATAATCCTAAACAATCCACCTTCTGGCAATTGCATCTACTGAAATAATCATAAAATATATCAAGATGCATGTAAAATAACAGTCATTAGTACGGTACTATTGACCAACAGTAGAACACTGTGATTGTAACAATAGTCACTGTGGGTTGATGACATGTGCCTAACTCCTCTTGAAGCATGTCATTTGTTGAGACAACAATCCTATGGGATGAGCATTGCTTCATTTCACAGACAGGGAAGCAGTGTCATGGAGAGATTCTGCTACTAGCCAAGGTTTTATACTTGGCTTTCAACTTTGGACATCTAAGTTAACTGGTACTCTTATTGCCTCAGTATGCATGTCCATTATCCATTCTTTCATGCAAACAATATTTACTGAGCATAATCATGCTCTAGGAAGGCATTGTGCTAAGCACCAGATGGACAATTAACAAAAAAAGCAAGGTCCCTACCCTCACTGACATTACAGCTTAATGGAGGACACACAAAATGCAGAATGCAAACTATGATGAGACCAAGAAGAAAGTTACACAGTGCTTTCCTAGCAAGGCAGAAAGATAGGGTCAGACATGCATGACTGTGAGCTCTAAGAAAACCAGTTCAGGGGCCCAGCAACCAAAACCACTCAAAGGTGGAACAGCTCTCTTGCAATAAACAAAGAAAACACGGACAGTCAAAACTAGATCCATTCCTTTCAGGGACTTCTTTCCCTTCTGTAAAGAAAAACCCCAGGAGCTGGAGACCAGGGGTTGCTGGAACCACTCCTTGTCTTTGGCAGGTATTGCATGCTCACTTATAGTAATTCCATCTTTTCACTATTACCACTCTGTGTCTTGTTCAGTTCTTTGTTGAAGACATAAAACAAACAAAAAAAAAAACAAAAAAACAAGCCTTGGCCATGGTGTCACAGGATATCCCAGAGACTCCCACCTGTGATTTCAGAGACCAGTGAGTAGATCACATGATGAAAGCCAGGGTTAAAGGAAGAATAAGATCCCAACAGCCCAGATCTCATGGAGGAAGCAGAAGCCCCTTGCCCTTTTCTCTCTCTCTCTCTCTCTCTCTCTCTCTCTCTCTCTCTCTCTCTCTCTCTCTCTCTCTGCATGTGTGTGTGTGTGTGTGTGTGTGTGTGTATACGCATGCATGTAAAACAGGGAAGAGAACCATTTGACAATGGGGTAATATCACATCAATCACTACAAGCGCCTTTTTAAACTCTTGATCTGATAGGAAGTAGCAACTGAATACTGCATACTTCCCAGCCCAAGAAACAGGACCCAAGGCTACTTTAACAAGGATGCAATTTATTGAACCAGCTTCTATTGGATCATTATCCCTAAACTCAAGATCCTTTATGCATTTTTGGCTTCTTTTTCTTCTACCTATGGCTGTATACATTCTGTGCCAATGCTTTAAACTACTAGGCAGTAATGGCTAGAATGAGAAGGGGGGCAGGACAGACATCCACACAGAGAACTGACCAGCCTGCACTTAGACTCACCAGGACTTTGACAAGCCTGTCCTGTTTTTCTATCTCTTGGCTGTATAGGGTCTCCTCTTCCCCCATCACACACCAAAAAAGCTATTATTCTCTAGCATGGGAAAGAAGCCAGTGTGCAGAGGAGTTTGGGAGGAGTCTGTGTCTGTAGAGACTGATGGGCCAATTATAGTTTCAATACTGTGGAGAGACTGGAGTCTTATAGGTTCAGGCTAACCACTTTATCTCAGGCTAGTTCTAGCCTTTGGAAACAGCCATTCCCAGTTCTTCTCTGTAGCTGAACTAATACCTCATGATAGTAAATAAAAATCTCTTAGAAACTTCTAACTTAGCAGAAAACTAGCTTCCACCAATCAATCCAAGAGCTAAGAATGTCATCAGATAGCATCATGGGCCTGTAGAAAAGCTTCTCCCATCTTGATGCATCTGCCTCTCTGGTGTACCCTCCAGTGTATTTTAAACTTGCCTTGATTTATGACTTTATGTATCCTTTAAAACTATAAAATCACTGTGAAAACTGCTTCCATGTTGGAACATGGGATGTTGGAGTTCTCAGGCCACGGCCACTCATAATGGCTCCAGAACAAATAATCTCATACTCTCTTTAAGATGAGAGGAAGGTCTATGTAAGACCATACAGACTGCATGGCACATGCTTTTTGGACCCCCTTTTTTTCTTTTCTCTCTAGCCTGCTTCTATTCCTGGGGGTGCTTTTTTTCCTTTCCTAATATGCTATCTATTTCTATTCTATGACTAATTCAAAAAGCACAATTTTTTTCCTCCACCCCTCCTCCCAGAGGCTGCTGGGACTTTTCAATTAACCTGTACTATGTTTTTCTCTTAAACTCGGATGAAATTGTCCTTGAATTTTCTTCTGAGTTTGTTTCTTATGTTATTTTATTAGTGAGACTAAGAACCCTCAAAGGAATTCAGTTTCCTTGATAACACTGGTTTTAGTGAAACCTATATATGCCATCCCTTTTGCCACCTCCTAGCCAGAGGATCCTGAATCTTGGGAGGGTAGAGGGTTGGGCTGGCTGGTGAATGGGAGGAGAGGAAGAACATGCAGAGACCGGTTCCTGGGCTGGAGCTTGCTTAACATTCTCTCCACGGAAATAACACCCTTGGATGTAAATCTCTGTGAATGGGATGGATCTCTTCTGGTCTAGAGGGAGGCCACTCCTGTGACCAAACCTTCAAACACACTCTCTTCCAGAAAGGAGAGACAAAGGCACAAACACAAAGACTGTTACCTGACTTAGGGTCTCAGCCTATGACCCAACAAACAAGGTTAATCCAGTCATCTTCAACAAGCAAATTAAAACAGTCAAATTAATAGTGAAAAAGAGAAAGGGGAAATTGACTCAATGTGACTGCTCTGGGAAGAGGAACAGAGTCTCCCTGCTCCAAGTCCTTCTTAGGGATCCTGAAGTGAGTTAAGGCTCAAGAAGAGGGCCAGAGTTACACATTTCTGCATAGTCCTGGTCAAGGTTTGGTCCCATCCACCACTGACCCATTGTTGCCTCTCCAGTAAAAGAGATGGAAGAGTTGTAAATCTCTTCCCAGAAGGAAAGACTCCCCTTGGCTAGCTCAGGCTTTAGGCTTTGTCTTTTCTCAGCAAGAGATTCCTGGGGCAGTTCAGCTTCTGGGAGGAGACCAGGTAGGACATTGTATGTCAGCATAATTGAAGGACAGATGCATCTCCAGGGTATCTTCATCTCTGTCAGGCAGATTTCAAAGGTATGGACAGATCGGCACAGGGTCTGGTTGCCTCACAGTGTTAGACACAGTCCTGTTTCCAGCCATTTGGCACTAGAAAGCAAGTCCCCCAGATTTGCTTTTCATTCATTCTGTGATCTCTCGGCAGATGCAATAGACTCAAGTATCTCAAATAGACTGAATCCTTTTCGATAAGGGACATTGAATATAAACAAACATAACAGGGCAGGAAAGTATACACCCACAGAAAGGTCGGATTCTCTGTTAAATGTTATAAATATAACCATATAAAAGTCAGTCAAAATTTACCATGAATGGTGAAAAAACTAGAAAGACATATTACATGCAATTTAAATATTGAACCATATGGGATTTTTTTCTACTTTTATATATTTCCCAAAGTTCTAAAATCATTGTAGACTACATTTGGGTTGGTAAGGTAACAAGTTCAGCTTTAACTTGCTACCTCATTACTCCAATAGCTAGTTATTGAGCACTATTGCCCCATGCAGTCTATGCAGGTCTAGGCACAGCAGTGATTGTGTTCTGCATGTCAAGGTCCAGGAAGGCCCACTCAGCTGTGGCAAAGGGAGAGTGGAGACCCCAGTTAGAATCACGAAGGCCAAACACGTTTGCACTTAGGCCAGCAGTGGAGGAGTGCTTCCCTTGCTCCACATCCTCTCCAGCACAAGCTGTCCTTGTGTTTTTATTCTGACAGGTGTCCTTTTGATTTGCAATTGCCTCTCAGGGTCCTTTTGATTTGCAACTGCCTGATGGCTAAGGATGTTTCCCGGCCATTTGAGATGCTTCTGTTGAGAATTCTGTTCAGATCCGTACCTCATTTTTTAATTGGAGTAAACAACCAGGGAGCCTGCGTGGACTGACCTAGGCCCTCTGCATATATGTGACAGTTGTGTAGCTTGGTCTTCATGTGGGACTTCTAACAGTGGGAACAGGGCTGTCTCTGACTCTTCTACTGGCTTTTGGGACCCTACTCCTCGTATGGGGTCACCTTGCCGAGCAAGGGGAGGTGCTTAGTCTTACTGCAACTTGATGTGCTATGTTTTGTTGTACCCATGGGAGGCCTGCCATTTATTAAATAGAAACAGAGGAAGAGTGGATGGGGGAGTATGGGGTGGGGGAACTGGGAGTAGAGGAGGGAGGGGAAACTGTGGCTGGGATGTAGAGTAGATAAATAAATTTATTTTAAAAAAGAATCATGATGTCCTATTAAGCAGGAAAAGGTTATGGATATTATTCTAAATGGGATTAAAAAAGAAAAACGCTAAGAAAAAGCTAAATACTTTTGCAGGAAAGATAGCAAGAAAGTTCCTAAATTCATGGTTTCTGCTGATATGGGAATATCAGGGTATCTTAAAAAAATACAGGGTCTCCCTGTGTAGCCATGTAGTGGGCTACTGAACTATAGTTATGCCATTTCATGAGAGAATTCCTAAGAATACATTAAGTGCTAAAACTATCTTGGGTAAAACTGGTCTCTGGTCACTTAGACTAGCCATAAATTTGCCATAAATTCCTAAGGTAAAGTGGTCTCTGGACCAGTCATAAATTTCTATATAATGTGGCCTTTACCTCATGGTTATGAGAACAGCCTGCTATCTCTCTGCTTCTGTAAACAACGCTTGCTTGCTGTAGATGTCCAGAGTTGTCTTTCCATATACAACACAATTGTCCTTGCTTTCAAAAGCTCAACAAACTGGAGGTCAAGGCTGCTTCCCCCTACTCTGCTTGGGACAGCCCAATTGGAGGTAAAATAAAGGCCCATTTGACTTATTCAGGCATCAAAGGAGTTTTCTCTTCAGGTACCCCATAATAGCCACGGCTAGCCTGGAAGTCTTTATAGACATCAGAATTGTCTTGAACTCCTTCCTCTGCCTCCTCAGTGTTGGGAGTAAAGACATACACCTATACACTTTGCTAGGGTGTTTTTGAGAGTGAAATGAACAGACCACAAAGGATGAATTCTAGAGAGAAGTTCATTATATAGTGATAGCCTAAGAGAAAGCGAGACAGCAAGAGGGCTCTGGGAAACAGGTTTGAGATGTTACATTGAGGCATTTAAAGAGGACTTTTAGCAAAACGGGGTGAGGATGGGAGGGGGATGAGCTGTTCAGACCAATTTTCCAACCAGGTGTTTGGGTGCCGCCTCTCCATTTCATCCATACGGTGGATTTCCAGAGGTACTCATCTAGAGGGGGTAACAGATGCAGACTCTTCTGACATCCTTGGGTTTGCTGCTTTGGGGTCCCTGCTCTTCCCAACCAGCTTCTAACTCCTGGTCTCATCATCCTTCCTTCCTTCAGTGAAGGCAAGCCTTGGGGACCAGACTTGGGACCAGAGTCCCAAACATTCCCGGCACTTCTGTCCTGCAGATAGGACAGGACCAAGGACATTTTCTGTTGATACCCAAGGACATGGATCAAGGTCCCAGCCCTAAGCTTTCTGTTCCATCTCTGTCTCCTGTCCTCATTATTCCCACCTCTGAAGAGTTAAAGTCATACATTACCATTTAAGGAATTGGAGCAATGAGCAAATATGGCTTCTTCCTGCAGGTTGGCGTCACTGGGTGTGGCAGTCATGGTACCCCTCCAGTACATCTATCTGACTATCTAGGGAATGTTTAAGATTATATCAGTGGTACCATTAGCAATACAACCAAGTATAGAGAGCAGAGAAAAAGCCCTTGACTGGTCCCTAGATAGAGACATGAAGGAGAAGTAAGTTATTGGCATTACAAGCCCAAGGTAGAAAACCAGAGGAAGCTAGAGCTTTTTAAATGTCTGAGTTAAAGTCCTCCAGAACAGCCTGTTAGGCTCACAAGAGCATCTATCCATTGGACTCCTCCTTGTGGGTTTTTTTCTCTTGGTGTTCAAAGCTTGATGGGGGAGTGATGAACCCAGGGTGTTAGGCAATTTGGTAGCTGGTGGAGGCTAGAATCACAGTGTAAGTTCCCTCCTGGGTGGCTTCTGGGAGGAAGAACAGATTTCACTAGTGTTTGATTTTTAGGTTAAAACAATAGTAGGCATGTCTCACTCAGCTGTAGGTCCTGGGGAGATGCTGCAACACTGAAATTGAGCCAAAGTCGCCATGTCGTACATCAGGACTGCATAGGTTCAGAATTATTGACCTGCAGCCTAACAACAGAGCGTAGTTCAGGTAGGCTCTGAACTACACCCACCCCTCCAGTAGTGCTGGGTGACCATGGAAATGCTAGTGAGGGCTGGATTGAGAACTTTGCTTTTAAATATTAAAAAAAAAAAAAGTTGACTGTGGTAACTAATGCCTGTAACCCCAAGAGTCGAGAGGCTGACGCAGGAGGATTGCTGTAAGTATGAAGCCAACGTCAACTACTGGAGGGAGTTCCAGGCCAGCCTGCTTAACTCTTCTGGAAGGAGCAAAGATACTGGAAAGTGACACATGACCTTTTCTTTGTCTCTCCAACTACTGAAATAATGTTCTAAAACATTTGAAATGCGCCCCCCACACACACACACCACCAGCATGCTGGGGAAAGGGAAAGACTGAACTTTGTGCCAGCCAGAGAAGGAGTTTGTCTAGCAGGAAGAAATGTCACAGTTCGGACCACCTTGTAGGAGAGACTGAAGCCTAGACAATGATAGGCCAAGGATGAACAGTTATGGATACTTCCTTCCCTGTATTTAAACCCAAACCTCACGTTAGGGGATATAGATATGAATAATCATCAA
>JAQHUG010000170.1:1249239-1261387 GCA_028555095.1 Dicrostonyx torquatus | reverse complement strand
ACACACACACACACACACACACACACACACACACACACACACACGTTGCTTTGGATCACGGTATTTACCACAGCAGCAGAAAGCAAACTAGAACAGAAATGGGCACCTAAGTGGGGTTGGCTACTGCTGCTACAGACCAGACTGTGCTGTTCTGAGAGGGACTGTAGAGCGTTTGGGGTTGGAAAAGCTATTGTGTTCTAAGAGTTTAATGGGCTGTTAAGTGGGAGCTCCTAAGATAAGAATATTGGGAGAAATGCGGGCAATGGGGGCCTGGTTTGTAAATTTTCAGAGGGAAGCAGAGACTATTGGGCTGTTCGTGTGACATTTTCCTTTAAGAATCTGCGCAATCTGTGAAACCTTCTGTGCTGCTTGGCTGGGGGACAAAAACCAGCTGTGAGTAACAAGGCACCCGAGTCACTGAGGGAAAACCTGAGATGTATTTCCTCAGAGTCAGCACACAGAAGCTGTGGGCCAGAGGGGGCCAAGGCTGCACCACAAGCTGGTAATTGAGCCTGGTAAATGTGTAAGTCCACCCGCAGGAAAGCTGCGGGGTTGGAAGGGTCCTAGAGAGACTCTGAGCCTTACCACAGTGTGGCAGAGTCAGAGTCCCCAGCCATAGGCCAAGAGAGGCCATTAGTGAAGGTGCAGCCTTGGAGTTTCTAGTACTGTGGGATGCCCATCAAAGACAGCAGCAGGTGGCAGGGCAGAGCTGGCCTGAGCCTGCATGACAAGCTCTCTGTGTTGTGATGGCAGAGTGGAGAAGTGGCTCGAGCTAGCTTTGAAGCTAGAAGATTGTGGGTGTCAGAGTGGGACTCTGGGCCACACTGGACCCAGGGCTTTGCTTTCATCTGATTATTCCTATGCTCAAATTCTTTACTTTTGAAATAAGAAAGCGTAAGACTTGTTTGTACTTCCTAGGAGCCCACAGTTAAGAGACGCTGAACTTTTAAATAGACATTGGAAACTTAAAATATGGGCATTTTTAAAGACTGTGAAACTTCCAAAGCTGTGCTGTATTTATTGTACCGTAGCAATATGAGATATATTTTTGTGTCCAGTTGGCAAAGGATGGGGTCTCCTGGTTACTTTCTGCTGACAACTTGACACAGCTCACAGTGATCAAAAAGAGTATCAATTGGAGGATCGCTTCCACCAGACTGGCCTGCGGGCATGTCTTTATAATTTATGTGGTGGGGCCCAGCCCTCTGTGGGTGTTGCCATCTCCAGGAAGGTGGGCTGGGCTGTACAAGAAAAGTAGATGGGTGTGAGCCAGACAACAAGCCAGTAAACCGCTCTCGCTCACAGTCTCGGCTTCAGTTCCTGCTTCCGGACTCCTGCGTGAGTGCCTTCTCTAACCAGCCTCACGAGCAAGTGCGAGCTGAATAAAGCTTCCCACAGTTGCTCTTAGTCACAGCGTTTAACACACCAACAGAGAGAACAGATGCTAACCTGGGATTAGAGGCCATAGAACCCTGCTTCCCGAGCGTTGCTTTTGTCGGGATATCCTATCACAACATCAGAAATGAAACCAGGCCTTCTCTCATTAGCCTGAGATTATAATATACCAGAGAATATAATATAATCTCTCAATATACCAGAGATTATAAACCTAAACATCGACTTTATATTCTAGGCTCCCTTTTGTCTTGGGCTGGTTGTATAACGTAGCTTTGGCCGTGTAGTGGTTGACTGGGGTGGAGTTTGATGGTGAATTCTGAGAAAGCTTTTGCTTTCCTAATGCAATGAGACAGACTCAACACATCTTCCAGAATGGCAAAGTCTGAAAGGTGGATAACACCACACTCTGCACTGGAAATGGAAAATGGTTACATAAGACAAAAAAAGAGAATTCTAAAAAATTGAACCCAGGGGTGGTGGTACACGCCTTTAATCCCCGGCAGACAGATCTTTATGAGTTTGAGGTCACATAATGAGTTTCAGGACAGCCGGGGCTGTTACGCAGAGAAACCCTGTCTGGGGGGGGAGGGGGATTGTAGAGAAGCCACTTGGAAGCAGTTCAGATTCCTCCAGTGTCAGCACTTCTTGAAATCAAAATATGTGTGCTCAAGATCGCACTCTGCTTTATCAGTTGCTTACGACCCAGGTTCATAAGAATGTAAGGCTGAGCTTGGACCACTCAGTGTGAACCACAGAACCTGCCTGTTTAGGAATAAAACCCATCGGATCCCCGCTGGGTGTGCATGCTTGCCTGCTTGATTTGGCATGGCTATGAACTCTCTCCAGAAGTAAAGCTTTGTGCCTTACCTAAGTGGTATGGATTATGTGGTCATTTTCTTGGGACCCCAGACCCACTTCTAACACCTGAAACTAATTCACTGATGGAGTGGAAATCACATGGGAAGAGTCTGGCAATTCCAAACAAAACTAAATATAGTTTTACAGTTGTACTCCTTGGCAACACTCTAAGGACTTAAAACGTGTCCACATAAAACTCTGCACATCTTAACTGGTCATGGTGCCTATAATGTCTCCAATGTTAGTGTTAAAGAGGGCGAAGCAGGATTATGAGCCTGAGATCTCCCTTAGATCCACAGGCAAGGCTATTTCAAAAAACAAACAAGCAAGACAAAACCCCCATGCATAGATGTTTCTAGCATAATTTATTCATAAATACCCAAACTTGGAAGCAAACAAGAGGCTTTTCATTTCACTAGGCACATGGTAAATAAGCCATCTAGAAATCTGCAGCAGATGTAAGTTTCAGCTTCTGGACTCTTAAGAAAAGTCTGTGAGTCAGTGATGCTTCAGGAGTCAAATCAGAAAGCCAGCCATAGGCCACGCCTGGCAATACAGAACTGTAGTCCCAGCAGCTACTCAGTAGGCAGAAGCAGGGTTCCAAGTTCAAGGCCAACTAGGACAATTTAGAAAAATCTTGTCTCAAAATACAAAATATATGAGTCCTGAGTCCTGAAGGCATAGTTTACTGTTAGAACACTAATCCCCAGTTCAGAAAGCAGGAGAATGAGGAAGAGGAGGACAAGGACGACGAGGAGGAGGGTTGGACAAGGTTATTAAACTTGAGAATTAAAGGAAGTAATGGATCTTAATACAGTTGTTTCAGACACAATGTTCAGTAAATGTTAGCTGCCATGTGAAATTCGCTATTTTCAAGACGTCTTGGCTGGATTTATTCATTCCTTCAGCATTTTCTGAGCTTCTATAATATGCCAGGTATTAAAGAAAATAAAAAGACTAACAAAAAAAGACTACTGTCTTTTGTGAGCTATCAATCCACTAGTCATAATGACAGTAGTTTGTTTGGTATTTCTTTCTTTTTAAAGAGCAGGTAACTTTTTTGTTCTTTCATGAGTACGTGTCACACTCCAGGTAGTTACGGACCCTTCACGAGCAGTAGCTCATTTAATCATTACAACAGCCTCATGTTTTCCTTATTTTAGAGATAGGAAAATCCAAATTAGATGTTTTTCTAAGTTTACACCACAAGTCAAATGGCAGAACGCCAAGCACCCCCAGGAAATATTAGTAACCCTTTAACCTAGTAGACTAAGCTTCAGATAAATAGAGACCTCATTCATTCTCCAGTGAGCAATGGGCTCCTGAAGAACAAACCCAGATGCTCTTGTTTTAGCTGAGGGGAGAGGACAGTTCAGGAAGTCCAAGGCCGGCTCATCATACCACAGTCAGATTGCAGCAATAGTGAATTTGAGATTTGTTGCTGCCAGTTGGGCTAGAAGAAGGCTTTGGAGGCTAAAGTCATGTTCCTTGATTTTTACCTGTGGTGGGAACATTTTCACTGTACCTTTAAACAAACAAATTGGCCTTTTCTTTCCTAGAGAGTGATGTATGCGAAAGGAAACCTCCTCTCCAGTCTCAGCACCCCACAGGACCAGCACCTGTCACTGTCTCATAGCACCTGTTCCTTGCTCTCAGTGCCCTAAGAGTTCCTGAGGAAGAGATTGTTTTTACGGAACACACTGTCTTGCCCATACAGGCTAAAGATGGCTAATACCCTTTGTATGAAGAACCCTAAAGATGGATGGGGGGAGCAGAGCACTTACTCAACCTCACACAACTGAGGCACAACTGAGTCGAAAGCCCACCTGCCTCCCAGCTCAGCCGTTTTGAAGGACACCAGGTGGCCTCTTTCAGCCGTATGACCGTCTAAAACACGGAGAAGTAGAAGAATTGTGAGCAAGCATTCCCGCAGTCCAGCAAGGGGCTGAACGTTCTGGTGGTGACGGGAAAAGAAAGCGATTCTTCCCAGCTTTACAGGGCAAACCTAACAGTGGTGACAATGTGATGTCCTAGTGAGGGTTTTTATTGCTATCATAAGGCACCATGACTACAGGCAAGTTGGGGAGGAAAGGGTTTATTTGGCTTATGCATCCATATCCACAGTCTATCACTGAAGGAGGGTAGGACAGGAGCTGATGCAGAAGCCGTGGAGGGGTGCTGCTTACTGGCTTGCTCCCCAAGGCTTGCTCAGCCTGCTTTCTTATAGAATCCAGGACCACAATGATCTGGGGCCTCCCCAAACAATCACCAAGAAAATGCCTTATAGTAGGATTTTACGGAGGCATTTTCTCACTTGAAGTTCCCTCCTCTCCAGTGACTCTTAGCTTGTTTCAAGTTGATATAAAACTAACCAGCACCGTGCTGTAATAATACAGTGCTTAAAATAGCATTTACTGCGTGCCTGGTGTTGTTCTAGGGACTTCATAGTATTGTTATAATTGTGTAAGAGGGTACCATTAGCCCTATTTTTCAAAGAGGCAAGGTTAACTTTAAATACAGAAGGGTTAAGTGACTTGCCCGTGGCAATCAAGAAGCAACTAATATTTACTAAGTACTTGTCATGCGCCAGAAACTAAGGCCAGGAAGTATACCTTGTCCCATTACCTTGTTTAATACTCAAAGTAACCTTAAGGTATTACTATCATTATCATTTCTTTCAGATGAAGCCTGAGTTCAGAGCCCATACTCTTTTTTCTTTTGTTTGTTTGTTTGGTTTTTCCAAGACAGGGTTTCTCTTTGTCACAGGCCTACTTGTCCTGGAACTAGCTCTTGTAGGCCAGTCTAGCCTAGAACTCACAGAGATCTGCCTGCCTCTGCCTCCCGAGTGCTGGGATTAAAGGCACTACCCGGCCTGCCAGCCTCACCTGGGGTCAGAGCCCATACTCTTAATCCCATGCTAGGTCGCCAAGAGCAAGAGGCAGATACAGACTGAGAGCGAGTAGACTCTGAATTGCATAGGAATCTGCTAGGAGAGACCTCAATGGAGTGATTACAGCCCAGAATCCAAGGAACAATGTTCTGTGCCTTCGAGCTACAGCCCTCTGCTGGCCGCGTGGTGCACCCATGCCCCGTGCCCACTGCACGCAGGAGCAATTGCCACATGCGTGCACTCGTCACCCTAACCAGGGGAGGAAATGCCAGGCAGCCACTAATACCTCCAGCACTCCTCTCCTGGGCTCAAGTATTTTCCCACACCCGCAGCCTTGCGCACATCGGTCCCTCCTCAGCAGCAGCAAGCCGCGGTGAACCCGAGCCCTGTACCAGCAACTGGCATCCAGTTGCCATGGTGAAGGATAAGCGAGAGGAGTCGGAAGAAGCAAGCGGGGACCATGACCCCCCCCCTCCCGAAGAACCCTCCAAGGGTTAGTATAGAGAACTGAGAGGCCTTTGAGTTGTCATGGTGATACAAACTCCTACAAGCAGGAAAAGGAGCTCTTGGGTAGTTCTAAGAGTCAGAAAAACGTGGCTTGGTCCTAGGGTTGCCATGGTGAAGCCTTAGCAGTGCTGGAAGAGGCGGGGTCCCCGGGCAGTCCAATCTCATTAATGGCCTAGTTAATATTCAGTCTTCTGGTAGCAGGAAGGCGCTTGGCTTTGTCCTGACCCAACAAACGACAAAATGAGGTCTTGGTGGGGCTCTCTTCCTGGGCTCTGCCAATTCCAAGTTGGGCAGACCATAGTCCACATCTCACTGTCACTGCCTGGAAGCCTCCTGTTGCCATCGTGATCTGGGCTCTGCAGAAGGGCTGGGTCTCTGGTCAGAGGGGTACGCTTTGCCTTCACTTGTGAGTTGGAGAAACCCAGGAAACCCGTTCATTACACAGGGACCCTGCTAGCACTCAGGACCAGGCTTGGGGAAGACATCCTGGGCCACTTGTAACTTTACTCTCTCGGTGGGAACGCAATAAGTAATAAACGCTCTCAGTGGGAACCATGCTACAGTATATTCAACATTACTGTTTCCTCACTCTTTTGTTGTTGGATGTTGACCTAGAGTTACTGTTATAGTATATTTAACATTACTGTTTCCTCACTCTTTTGTTGTTGGATGCTGACCTAGAGTTACTGTTATAGTATATTTAACATTACTGTTTCCTCACTCTTTTGTTGTTGGATGCTGACCTAGAGTTACTGTTATAGTATATTTAACATTACTGTTTCCTCACTCTTTTGTTGTTGGATGCTGACCTAGAGTTACTGTTATAGGTAGCACTAGTTTGTGAGTGTGCAGTGAGGGATGTATCTATGCAATTTTCTTTTTAGAATAACTATCCAAAACTAAAATTACTTTGTCAAAAGACAAATGAGGTTTTTATTGTTATTTTGAGACAGGATCTTACCTTGCAGCCCTGGCTAGCCTGGAATTTGCTGTGTAGACCCCGCTGGCTTTGAACTCACAGAGATCTGCCTGCCTCGGCCTCCACAATGTTTGGATTAAAGGCAACAGATACTTTTTTTTTAACATTTGTAGATATGGTTAATTGCTCTCCAACATTAGTAAATTATATACTCACCCGAACTATTTTTAATTAGAATTATAGCAATAATGATGAACAACTTTGAAGACTTTTTTAGAGCCAGTCTTAATACATTTAATGTTTTGATCAACTGTTATACAATATTACACTATCCAGTTCTACTTATTTCATAACACAGGTTTTGTACATTGAGTCACTTTGGTTTCCGCCATTAAGTTTCTTGCTCCCTTGTTATTGGAAACTACGAGTGAAGAAGGGGAGACCTGGCACTCAAGCTCGCCTGCCAGAGCTGTGCCACGCTGCTCTCATCCTGCAGATAAACTGCATCACAGAATTCCAACTATGGGAAAGCCTGCTGTGGGGACAGACAAAGAATCAGAAAAAGTCTTTTTGTAGTTTTGGCCAAAGCACAGACAGAAAGCAAAATAAAACAACAACAACACAAAAAGCTTGTCACACAAAATTCTCAGTATCTCCCCTACTTGGGAGAATGAGGGACAGTTACTTCTTTTCCAAGTTTCAGTGTTATCTCTGTTCTAATTGGCTTTTCCTGCAGATTAGACTTATTGTGATTCCAGCCATAAATGTCCAATCTAGATCAAGCCCAGCTTCCATAGACCCTTTCCAATTGACTGAACCGAAACTCAAACTTTGTGAGTTCCTTCCTAATATCATTAGGTTATGGTACCACACAGTGCCCCCTGGTGTTTACTTTCCTCCAGTGCAGCTAACAACAACCTGCTCAACTACAGGTGAAGACACATCTGTCGTATAGCGGTTAGCAGCGCTGCCTTCAACTACCCGTGAGTTCCTGGGGGGCTTTGGCTAAGGGGATGCTGGCACAAGTTCCAGCTTCATCTGGCAACTTTTTGTAAGTCTAAAATTTATGACTGGCAATCTTTCATAAATATTTAGTAAGACTAGATTTACACAGGCTGTTTTAGTCTGTATTGACTATTTCAGTCTGTTGTGATGTCTCCCAGTTAGCTGGGAATTTTGTTGTTGGTTTTTTGTTTGTTTGCTTACTATTTCCAATTTTTTTCTTCCTTCCTTCCTTTCTTTCTTTTTCTTTTTCTTTTTTTTTTTTTTTGAGACAGGGTTTCTCTATAGCTTTGGAGCCTGTTCTAGAACTAGCTCTTGTAGACCAGGCTGGTCTTGAACTCATAAAGATCCGCCTGCCTCTGCCTCCCGAGTGCTGGGATTAAAGGCGTGCGCCACCATCGCCCGGCAAGCAGATGCAATCTTAACCACGGTCAGTTTTGTTGTTGTTGCTGTTTCTATCTCTCTACATAATCCTGGTTGACCTGTAACTCATTATGTAGACCAGACCAGCTCAAACTCACAGAAATCAACCTGCTTCTGCCTCCCAAGTGTTGGAATCAAATGCATGTATCACCACACCCGGCCACCATCAAGCTTTAATTTCTGTTTCTGCCACTGATAGTTATTATGAGTTAGATGGTTAACAATTGCTTTAATTTTTGGCAGAAGGGGGAATTTTCAGTAAAAATTTATTGAAAGCCTCCTTTGGGCCAGGCTGGGAAGGACCTTGAGGATTCAGAACAAATACAGTCTATGTGACCCTTGCTCTTCCAAAAATGGGGTCCTGCAGAAGAGATGCTTCCTAAGTAATCATGTCAATGTAATAACTATTGAGAATGAAACACCAGAGTTCTGGGGGCACCTAGGACGGCCATGACAAGTAGAGGCAAGGAGGGCTTCTCTGAGGTTCATTTTTAAATCTAAGGAGTAAAGGATGAGCTGGGATTCGCCGAGAGGTTCTTCCTAGGCCAGGGAGCGAGACGAGGTCTGGCTATACGGAGGATGGAGGCAGGTCAGTGTGGCTGGGATGCAGTGGGCAGGAGACAGTGATGGAGGCAGATGATGTCTGATGCTGCAAGGCCCTGCTCTAGAGGGTTTGCATTTTAATTTAAAGCCAATATGCCAGAGAAGACTGCAAAGATAAGGATCTGTTTCAGTAGAAACCAAGCAGATTTACAGTGTCACGTGGTATGCTACCAATCCCCGTGGACGGAAGACTCTGCAGCTCAGCTTGTCACAGCACCAGGTGACACTGCAGAGAGGGAATGATTCAGGGGAACAGTGGCATGGACTGAGGGGAGTATGAGGTAGGGAAATACTCGCTGAGACATGAGAAACAACTCTGCTACAGGCTAAGTGAGTCTCCTTGAGTCGCAGGTTGAAATCGTAGTTGTCGGTGCTTGGCTCTGTCAGGACGCTCATCTTCACATCTGGGGTGGGGATAAACAAGCCTTCCAAAGAAGCTGTCCATGGTCCCCACTCCTCACAGAACTCTGTGCTTTGCTTTGCAACAGTCGTCACACACTGGCTGTATCTGGAAATGTGGTCTTTAAAGCTGTATCAAGGTTGAGGGATGGAAGGATGGTTCAGCAGTAAGAGCACTCCCTGCTATTCAGGAGACCAGGGTTCAGTCCCCAGCCCAGCACTCTTGTGGCAACAAGCACGCGGAGCTCTATCCAGAGGATCCCACACCCTCTCTTCTGGCCTCTGTGGGCACTGCACATACATGTGCACAGACACACATGTAGGCAAAAGACTCATTTTTTTTTAAAAAAAGTCATTATTAAAAGATGTACTAAAGTTAACTATGTCTTTAAATAGGCTCATGGTTTGAAGGTGAAATACCCCCGCAGGCCTGTGGGTTCGAACACTTGCTCTCCAGCTGGCAGTATTGTTTTAGAAGGTGATGGGACCTTTAGGAGATGGAGTCTTGCTGGAGGAAGTGAGTCACTGGGTGGAGGCCTTGAGGATTTACAGCCTGGTCCTACTTCCTGGTGCCTCACACTTCTGCTGCCACGCTATCCCTGTGTGATGGACTACACTCTCAAACTCTAAGCCACAACAAACCTTTCCCCCCAAAGCTGTTTCTTCTCAGGGATTTGTTCACAGCAACATGGAAAATAACTAACACAGTGGCCCTCTCCAGTACGATTTGAGTGGAGGACGGGGACAGTGACACTGGGACGCACATGAACAGAGGGAAGACCAGGCGAGGCCATGGTGAGAAGGTGGCCATCTGCATACCAAGGAGAGAGGCCTTGAGAGGAACTAAGTAGCCACCACCTTGATCTTGTACTTCAGGCCTCTCTCTAGTATTGTGAAAAGCAAACTTATGTTGCTCAAGTTACTCTGTCAACAGTATTTTGTGATGGCAGCCAACTCTCAGAACATCACAAGCCCCGTGTCCAAATAATAGGGCACCTGGGAAATAGGCTATAGTGCAGCCATCCCATGGAAAACAGTGTTACGCCAAGATATATCCATACCAGTTCAAAATTCTGACAACGTGGAGAGTTTCACTCAATACCTTCCCCTTGACTTGTGGGAATTCCATTGTATTTACAATGACTAATACGGCCGTCATGGTATCATCGCAGAGCAGAGCAGAGCACACTGGAGGCAACCTTCAGGGGAGCGGCAATGGCGACACCAAACATCGTTTCCGCTGTTTCTTCGTGTCTATCATTTTAGAGTGTTTCGATTTTATAACTTTGAAGTTCATATCAATGATTTTTTGAGTTCTCGTACTGTGTACCATCGCATAAAATAGTGACCATCTTCATATAACAACTTAACCTTGCTGTCTGGGTTACTTCTTCATTGCTGTAATAAGATGCCATAAGCCCACAGTAACATGAAGAATAGTTGTGGCGCCGGAGGATTAGAGTCCACAACAGTGGAGCAATAGGAAAGTAACTGAGACAAAGCATAGTGTTGCCAATTAAAATATATGTCACTTTGGAGGTGGGGGTGAGGCGTGACGGCGACGGCATAAATGGATATAAAATGCTCTGTATACCTGAACTTGGGGCTCGGTTTTTGGCCCAGTGTCCCTTGAGTGGGTTGTATGCATACAAATCTGCTTCCTGGCTTTCACCCTTGGGTCTCTCTCTTTAGTTTCCCGTGGCCGTTCTGGTGCACTGGCTAAGAAACAAGGCAGGGCTTCCATCTTCCTTGACTCTGAGGTGCTGGCTTCCCTGGCTCCAAGAGGAGACACTTGCCTGGCACCAACAGACCACTTAACACCAATTTTCAGGGGTCCTGGGACATCTCCAAAAGTGCAGTGGAACCCAGTCCCAGGAACCAGACCAGGGAACCTCACCCATCAGACTAACAAGAACCTGGGTTCAGTTGGCTTTGGATATGATTAACACATTTCTTTGGGTGGAAAAGAAGATTGATTATCTTCTAAGAGGCCTTGAGCTATGTAAATAATCTGGGAAAAATACAGCTCTAATGCCTTCTAAGCAGTAGGAGAGGGATTGTGGTCACATGGATATGTACATCCGAATAAATGAAGGGCAGTATCTGACTCTGAGGGCACTTTTTCGCTCCCCGAGGATTCAGATCCAGGGTCGGGTTTATATGAATCTACCATATGCCAAGAGATTCCAGTAAATGAAACCAATCCCAAAACTCCCCACTCTTCCCTCTTGTGTGTGAGCGCCACCTACTGGGAAGACATGGGAGGACAACAAAGTAAGCTAGCACTCTTGACAAATTTTTAAAAAGGACAATCTTCTGTAAAGTCAAACTGTCTCCCAGAACTCTCTGGACCTTCTGTAAAATAGATTGCCCATCATCTCATCATCTTGGATAAGATGGCAACTGAGGAGCATTACAAAAGGGAAGAGCCAGCAAAATGTTCAAAGTTGTCACAGTGGGTGCAAGACATGGCTGGCTCTACCTGATCCTCTCTCTTTCTCTCTCTGTCTCTCTCTGTCTCTCTCTGTCTCTCTCTCTCCCTCCCTCCCTCCCTCCTTCCCTCCCTCCCCTCTCTTTACTTTCTCTCTTAGCTGAAAGCATCTTTTTTTTTTTTTTTTGGTTTTTCAAGACGGGGTTTCTCTGTAGCTTTGGAGCCTATCCTGGAACTAGCTTCTTTAAAAGGGAGCCTTAAAGTTGTGTTGGCCTGGGCAATAACTTCCTTAAAACGCAGGTCTGACCTCCAAGAAGCCCTTAATGTATACACACACACAATACACACACACTACACACATACACACACATACACACACACTAGGACAAAACCATAAAACTTGAGCCAAGTCATAAAAAGTCTAAATAAATTATAGAAGGTTCATAGATAATGGAATTTAAGGCATGTGCATCAGACCGCACAGCCCACTCAATCCCAGCCTCTCTGTCACCCCGGTTAGGCCAGTTCTTAAGCCATGCGTGTTGTGGCATATGCGGGGTAGTTATGTCATGTTCGGTGAAATTATGATCTGATTCTTGTTTTCATTTGTAAATTAGGCATGACATAAAGAAGTGACTGTGTGTCGAGTTGAAAAGGAATGGATTTGTGGTGGTGACCTTGGTTGTCAACTTGGCTACATCTAAAACCAACTAAAGCC
>JAQHUG010000170.1:1219343-1248707 GCA_028555095.1 Dicrostonyx torquatus | reverse complement strand
TGTGTGTGTGTGTGTGTGTGTGTGTGTGTGTGTGTGTGTGTGTATGTGGTGTGTAATACATAGGGATATGCTGGGAACCCAAGGATTGTCAGTGTCAGCCCAGTATTTTCCAGAGTGGTCCGGGCTGACATAAGTGCCCTGATGGAGCTGTTAATCAGATGCAGGAGGCCTCTCCCCAGGGATGGCTGTCCTTTTATCTTTAAAGTTCAAGTAGCCCTCATTTTCAGTCTTAAGCTAAGCCATTTCCTGTTGTGAGAAATTTGTGTCCCATTTATTTAACAGGCAGGGGATTAACACAGTGTGTCGTAATTGCTGGTTCTATCCCCTTACCTCCTTTCTAAAGTTGCTATTTTTGCTTCTCTGTCTGCGCTGTGGTTACCCTGGGCAGTAACAGTTCCCTTTTGTAGCTTGCAGGGAGACAGACTATTTTAGCCACGTTATCAGCAACAGCAGCCAGAAGCAGGGAGATCTCTATCTATCTGACAATCTGGTTTGGGACCATCAATGTATATTTTAGTTCTTTTATTATTTTAATCTCCCCTTTTTCTCATTGTAAGCTACATATCCCTCCCATACCTGTTTAGCAATGGTGTAGATACCCCCTATAACTTAATGTATTGTATATATTAGTGTTTTTTGTATGCAAAGTTTACATTACATAGTATATGTTAGTTTTAATCATACACATATTGTAATCATATATTGTATTGTATCACAAATATTGTGTTGTATCACAAATAGCCTGAGGTCCCTAGTGACTTCCCTTATCATAGAATACATTGATTAGAGTCTAACCTCTGGAGACTCCATGACCTTTCTGATCAAAAGGACAGGAAACTGATCAGAGCTGTCTCCTTGTCCCCGAGTCCTGGCTCACGGTGGACCTCAAGGACCAAAATATCCTCCCTGTCCCTCTTATCCCTGTTTGTTTAGGCTTTCAAGATTTGCCAAACACCCAGAGGGCAGCTTTGTCGGTCTTAAGCTGTAAACTCTACAGCATTTAGATGAAGTCTGAACAAAACAACCCGAAAAATTTTCAATAAGTCTTGGCTTTGGTAAGGCTCAGTTTCCCAAGTGGCTCAAGTTCAACAAAGTTACCAAAAACTTAAGTGATTATCTGGATTAGATACAATTGTTAAATTAGTATCTGTTACCAGTCTACGCCATACCACCCTGAACGCGCCCGATCTCGTCTGATCTCTGTTACCACAAATAGAGCAGTATAACCTTACAAATTTTGATAAACTTTAATTATTAAAGAGACTCAGTACATCGATTAGATGCGACACAAGTTGGGGGGGGTAATTTTTGTTGGAGCTCTCTATAGGGGAGTGGTCTCAGGTTGCAGTCATGCGGAGGAGGAAGCTACAGTCGATCGTGTCTGTACGCACTGGTTTAACTAAAGGTCAAGCATTTGTCAACATCCATAGTTGGACCGGGGGAAGGCTTTGCCATTTCTCTGAGCTCCATCCAGTAGAGACTCTGCATTCTCCTGGGTCTGAGGGATTGGTGTCTTTGACATGGGTGTGCTCATGTCAACAATGCACATTCACTCAGGACTTCATCCTCTCCCCCCACCCAAATGCAGTCATAAATGCATTATATGTTTTTGAATAGGTGGTAATGACCTTTGAAGAATGGTTAGTATTTCATTATCCCATAACTTAAACATGTTAGCTGCCACTAATATTATCTCATTTGATGTTATATACATGAGAAAGAAATAAGTAAAGAAAACACAAGTATCTGCCTAACATATGTGGATATGCACAAACACATTCTTAACAAAATAGGACAGAAATACTCATTATTTACAAACCTTATTTCTATAAGTGGCCTTAGCTGGCATTTATGGCTACCTTCCTCTATTACTCACTATGTATTTCCTCCACCCTCAGCAAGCACCTTAGCAGGTGCTTTTCCTGCAGGAGTGGCCCATACCTTCATTCCTGAAGGGTCTGTGCCCTTTATCATCCTGCCTGGATTGGGTTATTGTAGTTTCCCATTGACTTTAGCCAGACAGGACACAGTAGGACCAAGAGATGCCCTAAGAGATCTCCTGTACACCAGACATAATCCTTCTTACCTCTATTGTGAAGAAGCAATTCAAATTTGTCTTGGTAGTCTAGATAAATCACTCATCCGAACACTATTATTTTTTTTCTTATCCTGTTAGCTTAAGGGCATCAGAAGTCCATAATGACCAGAAGGAAGACTGAGGTTCAATGGAAAATTTGTTTTATTTCCTGACAGGAGAGCTCCTGTATCTGGAACCAAAATTTCTAGGCCAGGAAAACTTAAGGTAATCAGAACTGGAAGCAAAACTTTGCCTGGTGGGTCACTAGGGATAACTGCAAGTGGAATTCCCACCCCTTGATTCCTGTTGCCAATAATCCTGGCTATGGGAGAAATTATACCATATAGTAGATGCTGATTCAAAGCATATACTACCTTCTGAAGAACCCTGACCCAGCCCTCCAGGCTACCGCCACCTAATTGGCACTGTAACTGTGCCTTCAAAAGACCTTACCACGACTCTATCAAGCTAGCTACTTCCTGATGTGTAACACGGTAAGACGGGTGTATTCCAGGAGCATGGGTCCACCACTGCATTTCCAGAAGCAATGATGTGTAGGATACCATGCTGGGAACAAAGCATTCTCCAAGGCTACAGACGGCAGCTTCAGCAGCAGCATTATGTATAAGAAAGGCAAATCCATAAACAGTGTAAGTATCTAGTCTGCTAAAAATAAAGTGTTTCCCTTCTCATGAAGGAAGTGGTTTAACACAGTCAACCTGCCATTAGGTCACTAGCTAGCCATCCCTGGGAATGGCACCATATTGGGAGCTCAGCATTGGTCTCGGCTGCCAATAGATCTGGCACTCAGCATCAGCCATTGCCGGGTCAGTCTTAGGAAGTACATTTTGTCAAGCCCACACAGAACTTCCATCTCTGCCACCATGGCCACTTTATTCATGGGACCATCGGGCAATGGCAGAGACAGCGGGGAAAGAGGCTGACTGTCCAGAGAACTGGCCATCCTATCTACGTGAGTATTGAACTCCTCTGTTGAAAGTCACCTTTTAATGAGCATTTACATGGGACAAAAGTATCTTCAAATTCTTTGCCCATTGGGAGAGGTGGATCCAAATACTTCTCCATATGTCTTTTTCACCAAGTTTCTAATCATGCCCTTTCTAAGTCTGTGACCATTCTACCAAATCTGTTGGCTATAGCCCATTAATCAGCAGACAACTGCATGTCTAGTCATTTCCCCCTTGTAGTGGTTTGAATAAGGATGGCCTCAGAGGCTCATATATTTAAATGCTTAGTCACCAGGAAGCGACACTATTTAAAAGATTAGAAGGATTAGGATATATGGCCTTGGAGGAAGTGTGTCACTAGGGGTGGGCTTTGAGATTTCAAAAGCCCATGCCAGGCCTAGGTGCTCTCTCTCTCTCTCTCTCTCTCTCTCTCTCTCTCTCTCTCTCTCTCTCTCTCTCTCTCCAGAAGATCCAGAGGTAGCTCTCAGCTCCTGCTCTAGCATCTGTCTGTAAGCTGCCATGTTCCCCATCATAATAATGAACTAAACCTCTGAAATGGTAAGCAAGCCTCCAGTTAAATGCTTTCTTTCACGAGAGTTGCCTTGGTCATGGTGTCTCTTCACAGCAATAGAACAGGAACTAAGACATCCTTCCAAGCAAAACATATGATCATGTGTACTGCCAAAAGTTCTACCCTTCCCTTCACCAGTGTCTGCCAGGGTTACCTGAGAAATGGATTGTAATGCTGCAGCTGTCCACTTCTGGGTGGTGCCTGCATACTGTGTGTAGAACCATCGGCAACAGGGCCCAGTCTTCTCTTCCTCAGTCAACTGATCACAGAACACACCCCATGAGGATATAGGTGCATGGTTTGGAGTAGAAAGTATTTTTTAACAGTAATAGAAACTAAAGGCATTGGATAACTCCTCTATGTAACTTGCTTGTGCCTTCAGGACCTGCTCAGGTCTGGTCTCATATATATCATTTCCATTTGATAACAGATTGCTTCTGTCCACATACTACATTATGGCTTGGTGGGTCAGCTAATACTCAGGTCACATGGTAACTTGTGACTCATTATCACACATCCAGTTACCACTATAGCCCAATAGCTGGCCAAGAGCTACCTTTCAAAGGGAGAATAGGTGACCTCCAACCATAAAATTATTTTTGTTGCTACTTCATAACTATAATTTTGCTATTGTTAGGAACCATAATGTAAATATCTGATATGCAGATGGTCTTAGGTAACCCCTGTGAAAGGGTCACCACAACATGAGGAACTATGTTAAGGGGTCACAGCATTAGGAAGGTTGTGAACCATTGCACTAGAACTGTATGGTTGTTTTTAAAGTACCTACAACAACTTTTCCAATTTGATGGCACCTGCAGTTCCAGGGGGCTCTCCTCATAGCGTGGAAAGCACTAAAACTCAATGGTGTGAGCTATTTACCAAGACAAATGCATTTGACTATACTGATTGTAAGGAGCAAGGAACTCAGTAATTTTATACATACAACTTTTGACAAGTGTGGGAAAATAATGATGGTGGCTGGTTGATTCTAGCATTTTCGGAAAAACTAATAAAGAAAAAGAATGACTTCTGTGGTGGTTTGAAAGAAAATGGCCCCCAAACTGAGTGGCACTATTAGGGGGGTGTGGTCTTGTTGGAGGAAGTGTGTCACTGTGGAGGTGGCCTTTGAAGTCTCATATATGCTCAAGTCATGCCCAATGAGACAGATCACTTCCTGAAAGTCAAGAAGTAGGACTCTCAAATACTTCTCCAGCACCATGTCTGTCTGCACGCCACCATGTCACACCATGATAATAATGGACTAAACTTCTAAAAATGTAAGCCACCCCAATTAAATGTTTTTCCTTCATAGGAATTGCTGTGGTCATGGTGCTTCTTCACAACAAGATCTCTTTCTACTCTTCCAGGGTACCTGAGTTCTCTTCCTCCCGCCCACACGAGATACCATCCAAAAGGTATTCAAGTTTCTGATTTTTTTTTTCAAGCCATGTTTCTCTGCATAGCCCTGACTGTCCTGAAATTCACTCTTTAGACTAGGCTGGCCTGAAATCAGGAGATCCGCCTGCCTCTGCCTCCTGAGTGCTGGGATTAAAGGTGTGCCCCACCACTGCTTGACAGTGTCTGAATTTTCAATACCATGGCTGCTAAGCACTCATGTGATAGGTTGAACTCAGTTTTTCACATGAATAAGGAGTTAACCCTCACGTTGCTTCCCTTCTCACCTACGAGAAAATCTGGTCTCTGCTGCAAGGCCCCACTGCCTACCCAGCAGCCCCCTCTGCTTCTATTTCCCAGTACCATTTCCCTTCATTCTAGCTATCCTGACCTCCTCTTTTTTCAAAACGGAAAATTTTAGTTTTTATTTTGGTTATGTGTGGGTGTTAGTCTGTGGGTGTCCAGGGAGTCTAGAAGATCAGGTTCTCCGGAGCTGGAGTTCTAGGCAGTTGTGAGCTACCTCTTGTGGGCGGGAGGAAGAGAACCCAGGTTCCCTGGAAGAGTAGAAAGAGATCTTGACTGCTTTAATCCCTCTCTCCAGCCCTCTTGGTCCTCCACCTGGTGATCTTAGAGCTGTTTGTCCTGCTGCTCCCAAGACATGGATGGCCCTGGGTAGAGGACAATGTTTCATTCCCTACAGGTTCTTCTCGGAGATCACTTCCTTAAAGAGCTCTTGCCAGAACTCTGTTTAGATATGTTGCCCCTCATTTCCAACACTGAAAACCTATGTTTTCCTTTATTCATTTTGATTATTCTAGCTGAAATTATGTCATTTATCTGCTAATCATACATCTCTCCTGTCCCCATGCCTAGACCAATGTCCTGCTCACATTACACATCAAACCTTGTTAATGAACAAGTGGATGTGTGTGTGTGTGTGTGTGTGTGTGTGTGCGTGTGTGTGCGCATGTGTGTATTTTTACTTTTATTGCCATCTCAGTGGTGGCCCTTATAGTCATATCTATAATAGCTCTCATTTTGCTACATTACTGTTCACAGTAGCCATCTATGGATGGCAGTTTGCATTCTGGCTTTATGCATATGTTTATTTAGCTCTGTGACCATGGGTAAATTGGAGAGCACTGCAGGTTTGGTGAAAATCGAGAGAGATCTGAGGTATAGAGTGCCAATTCTGACATCTCTCTCTGTGTTCAAGCTAAACAAAAGTGCAGTTGCACCATTCAGATTGAGGAGGCGGGTCAGTCGGGACATGTGGCTGGCCTGCCATCACATCTCCTGGGAAGCAGAGGTCTGAATTTTCAGGGTTCCCATTCCATCCAAATACCACCTGCTTTTTTTTCCCTTCTTGTTTTCTAACTGGACAAGAGTCTCCCCTGACCACCTGCTGGGATTAGAGTCTACGCTTTATGATCAGCCACCATAATGGTGTCCCTGCTTACTGGGAATCGGTAGTTTGCTTTTTATTTTATTTCCTGTAAATGATAGATATGTTTTAGCTGAGAAAACAGCATAATGAGTTTCAAACAACATCATCACATTAAATGCTGTACCACACCGATTCAGGAAGGCTACTCATCTCTGTTGCTTAAAAGGAATAAAACAGTTGATTAGTTTTTGCCTCTGCCCATTTATTTGCTAGAACTGATAAAAACACTAACATTTACAGCATTCCAAGTACCGAAGTACAAAGGCAGACATCATGTTAATCTTTTATGTTCTCCATTTAGACCGCAGCCTGCAGGAACGACGGCTGGGTTTGTAATGGCCCGGAGAAAGTGACAGCAGACATCGCTGTATTGCTCACACTGTGGCCAGCACTCCCTACCATCTCAGAGCGCCTACATCTTCGGCAGAATATAATCTTTTCAAGAATGGCTTGAAACTTTCTCCCTTCTGGCACCAGTCATCACACCACGTCTGATCTCATTTGGCTCTGTGTTGGCTTCAGGGAGTCACAGCCATAACTCTCATTTCACAGTCATAGCAAGAGTGACCCTTGTCCGTGTCTAAAGACAGGCTCTATTCACGTTATCCCTGGTTAAGGTACCAGATCACTATAAACAGTCCCCAAAGTGTCCTCTCAGTGCTACTGAGCCGGTTAAAACTAAGAGTGTCACATTGGAGGAGGCTGATGGACACGGAGGAACTGAAGCATGGGATCTAAGCCATGAAATGATGGCGCAGAAGCTGCCCAAAGCAGAGTCCCAGCAGGCTCTGAAGGAGCTACTCCCTGGAGCTCAGTCACTCGCATCATCACCAAAGCTTTTACTTTAACAAATTATGCATCCCACTTTCCCCTTCCATCTCCCCTCTGTGAAGCAGCAATCAGTGTTGTCATTCATTCTTCAGGAAACCAGATTGTGCCAAGATTGCAACTGAGAACCAGAGGTCTGTTTCTTACAGAATCTGGAAACAAAGCTGTGCTTCGCCTTCGGACTCACAGCCTGCTTTCTGTCTGCAGAGCTTGAGGAGGGTGGGGGCTAGAAGAGGCTCCTGCATCGCTGCCGCTCGTTTTTAAGGATGGAGGATTAATCCTATCTGTGGCCTTACACCTATCTTCTCATCTAATGTACATGGGCCTAATAAAAAGCTACAGCCTCCATGCCTCCCATATTTCTAGTGAGGATAGGAGATGAAAAAACCTATTTTCAATTAAAATAAATAAAGAAACCCAGAAATGTGGTGATGAGAGAGAGAGAGAGAATATGAAAGAAACTCAGACTATGCAATTTAGCCAAGACCCTTAGGTTTCTCTCACAACTTCATTTACACTTCTGTGAGTTTCACCTTCTGGGATCCCAGGGTCACCTCTCACCCGTCCTTCTCCAGGGTGAGCCATCATCCCAGCTCACGGTGGCCCACCCATGTCAAGGCTCTGATTTGAAGGGCAGTTGCTGTGATGGGCTCAGGTCAGATACAGTTCATTCGCCATCACCGCTCAAGCTCCCACTTTGAGGTCAGCTTCACTGAGGGCCACGAGGAAGCAGAGTTTTGTATTTGTTCCTGGAGGCCGACAGACACCGGTGGTCTGCAGGCTACACATGCCACAGAGGCATGAGTGATACGAAGGGAACAGTTTACTCCACTGGAATGGGGAAAGGGTTCTTTCCTAAGAGCAGCCTGAGAATAGATGGAGACTTTTCCTTCCTTCCTTCCTTCCTTCCTTCCTTCCTTCCTTCCTTCCTTCCTTCCTGTCTTTCCTTCCTTTCTTCCTTCCTTCCTTCCTTCCTTCCTCCCTTCCTCCATCCTTTCTTTCTTTCCTCTTCCTCCTTCCCCCTGCTTCTTTTTTAAATTTTTAGTTTATATAACGCTGGATGTCCTAGAATTCAGTAAGTAGGTAGACAGGGCTAATCTTGAAATCACAAAGATGTGAGTTGGAATTTAGGTTGGAATTTTTCAAAGAGAAAACTAAAGAAAAATAGACCCTCCCAAAAGCATAGCAATGAGAGACTCTGACAAAGACAGAACGGAGGGTCTCACATCCCCCCAAGCCTTTTAGTCTTCAGATAGTTCAGCAGCAGGCAATGGGCCGGGGAGCACAACGAGGACATTTTCCCTTCTGGTGGTTCAGATCCAAGTTTGGAGAGAAGACCTCTGTTGGCCTGATTGGTAAGACTTCTTTCTTTTCTCAGGTAAAGGATTTGTACCTGTCCATTCATTGATGCCTCATCCACAGCTAGCTTATTCATTCATTCATTCATTCATTCATCCATTCCATTTGTTCTATACTCAGCACTTGACACTGGCAAAGCACAATGAATGGTCTAAAAAGACTATGGTGCTCAGACATAAAGGAAACAGGGGGACTCTACATGAGTAAAGTGCTTTCTACAATGCTGTTTCCTCAACTACACCATCTCTGTTCTCTCCCCATGGGACCTGGTGTGCAAGTTGCTAATAACTAGTGCTGAGGGATGGAGGAGAAGGAACAAAGCAATGATTGACAGGTGAGGACCCAGGGCAGGAAAGCCAAATGAAGAGTGTATGAAGGTGCTGAGGGTGATTCTGACTGTGCTGAGCAGGTGCCAATCCTCCAGAGGATTCCGAGCAGGGGGTAGGCACAGGCAGGGCTATACTGGAGTACCCCAGCCTTTGAGGGATGGATGGGTTGAGGCCTCTGTGTTCCCCTTATCCCATGTCACTCTGGGAGGCTCACCACATTCCTAGGAAAGTACATTGCTCAGATCGTCCTGGACCCAGCTGAACGCCTTGGGTAGGTTCAAACTCAGACGCTGCCTGGCCAACCACAAAGCTTTTCTTCTTTGGTCCATCCTGCATGAGTCATTCGGAAGCAAGAGTGACATCTTCACTGGCTTCTTCAGAGCATGATCTGAGAGGTCTTAGGTGAGGAAAAGAGATCTTTCTTTTCATAAGAAATCCTCACTGTTAGCAAGTACCCAGAAGATTCTGATGAAAGTTGCCCATTGTGCCTCAAGTACAAATAAAGAGCTTAACACTTCCCCAAACTCATTGTGACCTCAAATAACCAGAGCTAGGATTAATTTATCATCTCCTGTGCAGTAGGTGCTCTTCTGAGGGAAGACTGACTCACAGAATCTTCTTCCAGGATCCAGGAGAGGGAGCCATCATTATCTCCCACCTCATCGTATAACTTATCTACTATCTTAGAGATGCATCTTGTAAGTCAGAAACAGGAGCAATGGAAGCTGAGGTATAGAAAGAACTCTCTGATGTAACAGAGTAATAATAGTAGGTGGACCCCCAGTGCCCGTGAGCTAATATGCAAAAGAAGCCAGTCGACAGATAGGACTAGAAGTCCATTCCCAGCTGGGCTTCATGAAACAAAGGGAATGTGTTCAAGAAAAGCTCATGAACTACAAATGTGGGAGAGATGGGTCCTGCACAGGAGACCTGTAAAGGGCTCACGGCCCAGCACTGGACAGGCATGAGCTCTGCTCCCCCTTCACTGCCCACTCCCACTATGACGGCTACTTTCCCTCTCTCAATGAACTGTCTCTGTTTGCTTCTAACCATGAATCCCTGGTCCAGCTCTTCTCTCTGGGATGCAAGGACATGGTTGCGGACTCAGATCTATACCTGTAACAAGCATGCCTCTGACACAGGGGCTGTTCTGTCCCTAAACCAGATGTCACCAGTCCAGTCCAAATCCGGGATATGGCAATTCTGGCTAACATGGTCACTCACTAACATCCCATACTTATAAATAAATCTGAACTCCTGAGTAAGTAGAGCAAAATCTTGTAATGCTAAATTAAAAGACTTGAAATTTTTCAGATGACATTTTCCATGTTTTGTTAATCCCAAAGATGGTAGGAGAAAGACCACTGTGCCAAATCATCATGGCCAAATTAATTAAGGCAAGCATTTCTATCTGTGTACACAGGCTGCCTCCCCCTAAAGTGAGGTCAGCATTGGATATGAGGAAGACAAGGATTTTTATAACTTGGGGGCAGGGTCTTTCCAAATGGGGGAGGGTGGCAGACAAAATAAATGGGGCTATAGGAGCATAACAAATTAGTCATAGCAACCTCCTGAACAAAGACATGGTTGCAAGGTGGGCATAACAAGGTCATCATCATTACAACCTTTTGAAACAAAGGTTGCAAGACGGGTGTAAGCAACTTTTTAAAATAAAGACATGGTTGCCATTTCCTGGAACAGGCAGTACAGAACCCTGTGTAGTTGGGGTTACAGATGTGGCATGCCCCAACCCTTGACTGACCCTAGTTTGTCCTTTTTTTTTTTTTTTTGGTTTCTCGAGACAGGGTTTCTCTGTAACTTTGGAGCCTGTCCTGGAACTAGCTCTGTAGACCAGGCTGGCCTCGAACTCACAGAGATCCGCCTGCCTCTGCCTCCCGAGTGCTGGGATTAAAGGCATGCACCACCACCACCTGGCCTTAGTTTGTCTTTACTATAAGATGGCTTTTAAGCCTAAAACAGAGGCAGGTGGGTTCATCTGTTAGTCTATAAATCCCACACGATCACTATTGTCAACACAAGAAATAACTCTCACGTCAAAGGAATAAAAGACATGACTTATTCTGGTGTTAAATGAATGAGCATGACCCAGGAACATGGATTAAGGTCTCCCCAAATACCATGTTCCAATGAAGTAGTAATTTCATGGACTTTTTTTTAAAAATAGAAATAGAACAAAGGGCCAGGCAGTGGTGGCGTACACCTTTAATCCCAGCACTCGGGAGGCAGAGGCAGGCGGATCTCTGTGAGTTTGAGGCCAGCCTGGTCTACAGAGCTAGTTACAGGACAGGCTCCAAAGTTACAGAGAAACCCTGTCTCGAGAAACCAAAAAAAAAAAAGCCATAAATGAAGACACTTTTTGGCTATACTAGTGGCAGGTGGATTTGGCAACATGGGGAAAATACTGCTGTAGATGCTGAGTGACAGCACTCTTGACCCTCAGTTTGATGGAAACAAAGGTTTTGTTAAGTTAGTGCATTCCCTTTGGCATAGCTAAGCCTTCCTATTCAAGCGTGGTCCCACCCACCACCATCGTCTGACCTCCGGAATATCTCTAGCAAGGTAGTCTGACAAGGTGTCAGAATCCTGGAAAAATCTCTTTCTGGGGGCAAGTCCCCACCCACCAACTATTACTCATCCCCCACCCTCCACCCTTGACTGGCATCAGGTTTCAGCCTTTTCATTCTCCCAGGATGAGATCCCCAGGGGAAATCCCAAACCCTTGGGGAAACAGTGCTTTAGTCACCTGCTAGCCAAAAGGAGAGACACAAGTCTCTTTACACCTTCATTAACACCAGGACAGCTCATAGTAGTACCAGCATAAGGGTGGGCAGACTACCCAGTGATTTCGGATTTGGAGTTCAGAAATAACCCTTTACCTTCTAACACTAGATCTAAGTTCAATGAGGGGAAGAGTCATCTTCACAGCAAATGGTCAGAGAATAAATGTATCCCCCTGCAGAAGAGGAAGTTGAGCCTCTAACTTACACCATCTACCATAATTCACTTACGTGTGCCATCAACTAGAGTGTAAGAGCTTTCTGTGTAAGACTCATAAAAAAAAAATCTAAGAGTAGAGTTGGTGAGATGGTTTAACAGCCTGGCTACCTGAGTTCAACCCCTGCAACCCACAATGGAAGGAGAGAACCTACTCCATAGATCCTGGGTCTGACAACTGCTTCAGTCTGGAGAAGTCAGGCTGCCTCCAAGTCCTGTGCTGGGAGAGGCCTGCAAGTCCAGACGCATCTCCCCAGGGAAAACTGTAAACAGCAGTGATGGACTGTGAGCTGAATAAACCCCTTCCTCCCCAACTCGCTTTTGGTCATGGTGTTTGTCACAGCAATAGACACCCTAGCTAAGACACCCTGCAAACCACAAGTACCATTATTCCCCTTTCCACCGCTCTCTCTCCCCACCCACGGCCTCCTTTACTTTCTTGGTTTCTGCAGTTACTCCAAGTTAAATGCTCACATTTGAAGATCCGGAGCCAGGAACCTCAGATGAGCACGAACATGCAAAGTTTGTCTTTCTGCGTCTGGGTTGCCTCACTCAATACGATCTTTTCCAGTCCCATTCATTTACCTGCCAAGTACATGATCTCATTTTTCTTTACAGCTGGATAGTGTTCCACAGTGTGTATGGACCACGTTTTCATTGTCCCTTTATCGGGTGAAGGCCATTTATGATGCTTCCATTTCCTAGCGACTGTAAAACAGAGCAGCAATGGACATGACTGAGGAAATACCTCTGGAGTAGGATGCCGAGGCCTTTGGACAGATGCTCAGGAATAGCACAGCTGGGCCGTATGGTAGGTTTGTTTCTGTGAGCTCTCCACACTGATTTCCAGAGTGGCTGGGCCGGCCTGCAGACCCCACCAGCAGTGAGTGCAGGGAACTGCAGCGTTTGTTCGTTACTTTCCCACTGCTGTGATAAAACACTATAATCAGACAACGTAAGGAAGAATGCGTGTATTTAAGCTTATGGGAGTCCCTGGTGGTGAAGAAGTTGCAAGCACGGTGGCCAGAGCAGGAGGCTGAGGACTCACATCTGAGATTGAACTGGAAACGGTGTGGAGTCTTTACCATCTCATAGGCCACATCCAGGGACATACTTTCCCCAATTCAGCAGCACCTTCTAAAGCTCCCCTGAGAATGGCCACTGTCAGCAAACATGCACTCAGACATCTGCGCCTATGGAGAGAACATTCCTGTTCACACTACTAGACACCAGAGTCCACGTTCCAACATGTCAGCAGTTTCATGAACTTCTTACAGCAACAGAATACAGGGAATCATAAATCAAGGGGCCCTTCAAATACATAGATGAGAGCGCTTGGCAGGTAGGTTAACATACAGCAGGGAACCCTGTGTGATGGCCTCGGGTGCTCTCTGATGAGGCTTACCTTTGGGGTTGGTTAGCAACTGGTGCTCCACACATTCCAAAGGATTTGCATAATGTCACAACACTGCTAGGCCAGGTACAGTGGAGGGGGATAAACAACTATTAAGGAGACTAAAGATCTCCAGGATAATTAGGATCCAGACTTGCAAAATTCCAGACTCTCTACAGTTAGTGACATTCTAATCAATCGCCCTTGCAGAAGGTTCAGGGAAAGGGCCAACTTTTTTTCTGGGAACACACATGTTCACAGACACGCATGTATGAAAATACCATAAGGAAATCTGCTACACTGTATGTAACCCAACAAATTAAACACACGTTTCACAGACACACATGTATGAAAATACCGTAAGGAAATCTACTACATTGTATGTAATCAACAAATTAATTCGGAAATATTTCTTAAGACCCCCACATGCTATGATGGCTATAAAAAAAATAAGGAAGAGAAGCATTTGTAGCTGCAGGACAGCTTGGTGGGGCAGTGGCCGCTACACGGGCAGTGGCCGCTACACGGGCAGTCGCCAGTCCTGTGCTCTCAGCGCTACTCAGCTGCTTGGTCTCACGTGTGCCAGCCCTGCTGGAGCTGCAAAACACAGCGTCCACCACACCTATGGAACCAGCTGAGGGTGCCTCTCCCTACGTAAGGGCTGATGCTTCTCTCCCGTGGCAAGCCTGATCCCTCCCCTGCCCCCGTGCAGAGTTAGTTGGAGCTGCTTTGGGGGGAGTATCTCTGAGTTCCAGAGTGGCGGGAGTACTCCAGGATGATGTGCCTTTGATCTCCATGGGAACACCTTTGCATTTAAAACCAATACTGGAAGCAAGGGTGGCCTTGGGAAAAGAGGAGTGTGGCTCTGCAAGGCCCACCCTTCCAATGACTGCCAGCAGAGCGCTAGCCTGGATGGTGGATGGGTTACAATTGGCCTCCCACCAGGGAATAAGAAGAGAACCCAGAAAATATACTAGAATTATCACTGGAGTCACAAGAACTTGCTATGAACCAGAAAGACAGAATCCACACTTTCTTGGAGATGGTTGCCCCACAGAACTTCTCTGATGATGCAGTGTGTGTGTGTGTGTGTGTGAACGCGCATGTGTTGGGGGGTGTAGGTCACAAAGGTAGAACGGGAACCACGAGAATAGATGAAGATACCTTTAGGGAGAAAAGAGGAGAGAAAGAATCCATATGACATGAAAGCAGAAAGGAAGTCTTTGGAGGAGTGAGAAGACCAGCAGAAGAGCAGAGCACAGGGGAGAGAAGTAAGAACAAGGTATGAGGACATGTGTGTGTGCACATGCCATAATGGAACCCATCGCTTTGCATGCTAACTTTAAAAATAACTTGAAATAACAACGCATTATGGTATGGACTTTCTAACAGGAAAAGCCATGACAGCAATGGCGTAAGATACACAGAGTGGTACAGCTGGAGATGGATTACACTAAGTTAAAATGTGGAGCTGAGTTGGTAGGGTGCTTGCCTAGATACACAAAGCCCTGTAACTCCTATTCCAAGGGGATCTGGTGCCTCTAGCCTCTGCAGGTACCGTACTCACTCACATACATGCACATATCCCTACATGGACATGCACACATGTAACACATAGTTGAAATAAAATTCTTTAAAAATAATCTAGTATACCAGCAGGGATTTGTTTAGATGAGATAACAAGGTCAGAGGGTTCTTGTTCAGCAGCCCAATTAAATTAGGAAGTATGATGTTTTCTTGATCTGTCCCTCATAGTGATAAGATGGCTGCCGCTATGCTAGCCATCACATCTGTGTTCAAGGCAGAAAGAACAAACAAGCTTCCAAAATCATTACTCTTATCCTACACTCAACTTGGCAGACTTTGACATAGCCAGAAATGGGTCACAAAGCTGCACTTGACTGGGAGAACTGTGGAGATTGTCTCAGACTGACTGACTTGTGCCATGGGTTTGGGCACAGTCTCCAGGATTTTCTTCAGTTTTTGGAAGCTGTTGCTCTTCTGCTCCGGCTACTTTTTGAAGTTGCAAAGTTCACATTTTTACTCAAGTTCTGTACTGGCTGGGACAGTGCTGTCTTCAAGATCTAAATGAGACTGTCTAGAACCATCTAGAACCTAGATGGGTTATGTAAATGAATGTGGGGGTTGTGAAAATCTTGGCAACACTAAGAGCCTCCTGAATGTGCACTGTCCAAAAATAATTTCAGAATGAAACACGTAATGAAAGTGGCCGTGCCTCTGTCTGAGCTGCACTGAGCAACTTCAGTGAAGCCTTGGCTCTGAGCACACACTTCCTTCTTTAGTGATTGTAAAAGGGTATAGCAACGAATTGATTTAAAATTAATCCCAGGGGCTAGAGAAATGGCTCAGTAGTTAAGGGCACTGGCTGCTCTTGCAGAGGACGTGGGTTCTTTTCCCAGAACCCACATGGCGTCAAACCCATGTGGAGGTCAGAGGATAACCTGAGTCCATTCTCTCCTTCAACCACAGAGGTGCTGGAGACTGAACTCAGGCTGCCAGGCTTGGCAGCAAGTGCCTTAACGCACTGAGCCATCTCATCAGCCCAAAGAGTGGCCTTGAGTTTAAGAAGCCCTAGTCTAGATATCTTGGCTCTCTGTTAGGTGGGTGCAGATGGTTCTCTAATGCCAACTTTAGCCTCAGACTCCAAATAGTGTCTTTATCCTTACAAAGAATTCCTTCAAATGCTTCAACTTTGTTCCATCGTATCCACGGTCACCACTTCCATCAGTCCCCCTCCAAAAAACTCCACACCAAAAAATTACAAAAATGGTAGATTTCAATGAAGTGTGGGAGTCCTAACTGGAGTTGCACTGTGCGCCATTCTGCCAGCAACATGAAACTGCAAGGCCCATCCCTGCTTCCTTCTGTTCGTTTTCAGACACCCAGTCACAGAAATCTGCATGCCAAATGTTGACACAAGTGGTATTATCTTGCCACACACACAACATTAAAGGAGTATTTGGGCATTTGATTGGGAACGGGGAGAGGGGCAGAGCAGCACACACCGGTTTGATGCCAATCAGTCCTGGATCCTTTTGAGAGAAGAAGGACCCAGTAGGGTCCCACATGACTTGTGCAAGTCTCTGCATTGGTATTTGTGTGACCACAAAATCCCTACATGCCTCACTTCACTGTGACTTTATTCCACCACTCCGGGTGTTTTCTTCTTGCTGTTCCGCACGCGTGAACAGGGATGCGGATTCACAGACCTCACAGAGGTTGCCGAGTTTGCCATCTGTGTTAGTCACCTCCCTTCGCTGTGACAAAGTCTCTGAGAAAAACAAGCTCCAACGAAGAAAGGCCGATTGACTTTACCATTTTAGAGGTTTCATTACATGGTTGTTTGGACTTGCAGCAAGGGACACAGGGTGATGGGGAACGAGGTAGGACAGAGCTGTTTATGTCATGACAACCAGAGAATGATAAAGAAAGGTAGGGCCAAGACCCAGCTTTTGTTAGTTCGGGGATACTCCAGATCTCACCCTGAGATGGGGATGAGAAAGTCCTTCTGCATGTTCACCTGCCTGTCCGTGAGTTCCCACACTTGATCTCTGAACCTATTGTAATAGGAGTTCTGATTGCAAACAACAGACACAAAGGAAGCACCACCCAGAGGTAGCTGCAGGAAAATCCTTAGGCAGGGGTTTATCTGGCAACTCCAAGGACAAAAGCAGGGCTTGGGTGCCTTCAGAAGGCACTGCTTTGTGTCAGCTGCTGCGTTCGCTCCCTGCTTTCTCTGCTTCTCTGCCGTGGTCACCAGGAGCTGCACTGACTTTTATGGTGGCCCCATTCAAGAGAGCAGTCCATACAGCCCTCAGTCTCAGATGGAGGGTCTAAGTTTACCATTGGTTCAGGACGCTATATGGGTTGGGAGAGGGTCCAACCCATATATAAAAGAGTTGAGTCAGGCAGTGGTGGCGCACACCTTAATCCTAGCACTTAGGAGGCAGAGGCAGGGGGATCTCTGTGAGTTCAAGGCCAGCATGTGCTACAGAGTGAGTTCCAGGGCAGCCAGGGCTACACAGAGAAATTCTGTCTCTGTGTACAAAAACAAAACAACAAACCTATTTAAAAATGAAAATAAAATTTAAAAAGAATATTACATCTAAAAGTTGACCCAGGTAAATTAAAAGAAAAAAAAAGACAAACCTATGTGGTTCCATTGGTAACTATTACAAGTATCTACCTCAACCTCTTCCCGTGTGTCTTCATGCTGGAGAGAATGCAGGATAAACTCTTTCCCAGACTCTTGTGTGGCCACCTTTCTTCTCTCTGTTCATCCTGCTCTCCCACACTCCTACCCAGCCCTCTCCCTCAAGTCCCTGCCAGGCTCCCAGATGACAGATTGAAACAGTTAAAAAAATAAAAAAGTAACCCAAAATGGACTTTGGCAATTAAGAAACAAGAGTGCCAAAGACCAGGAGCAGGAGATGAACGCTTAGGCAAAAGAAGCAAACCACTCTTTCTTTGGGTGGTTGGTCAGTGGGTTGGTTAGTCTCTCCATTTATGGATAGAATACTGCCCCCAAACAGTGATGAGGGTGATATTTTCTACTCAGTCTACTAATTCAAATGCTAATCATTCCAGGAACACTTTCATAGACACACTCTGAAACAATGTTCTATGAGCTACCTTGGCATTGCTTACCCCAGTCAAGTTGACATAAAATTTCCCTCCACAACCCCTTAGATCCTTCCTTTAGAGTTCAGCCCAGTTGACAATGGAAATAAGCTTCTCCCCTGCACACTATTCCATAGCTTCTTTCTATACAGCCCCCGTTCCACACACCCCCCCACTGCTAATCCTTATCTTTCCCAAACAATCTGCGCATATTCGGTCCTAGAATCTTCTTCAGCCAGGATCTGAAGACAGATCTGGTCTCTTCTCTTACTAAAATGTGAAGTCTGAGAGTCTTTGGCTCATGGATACAATTAAGTGTTTGAGAATCCTGGCTGGCATATCAGAAGCTCTGGACCATTTATTTGCTGAACAGATTATTTGTGCAGCAAATGACAGTTCAACAAATATTTATGGAGTGTCTGATGTGCTACGTTCTATGCCAGGCGTCTAGGACATCCCTAGAGCAAGACAGATGGGACCTGTCCCCAGTGCTCAGTCTGGTAGGAAGAGAGAGTCAACTGTGGACAATCAGAGCTGAAACAGGAACATGGAGGGTGCGGGAACACAGAAGAGACCCTGAGTTCAGACACTAGGGCCTGGAACAGGTTGGGCTTCACACGCCGATCGAAACTGTTACACAGGCCCTACCTGTAGAAGGACCCTAAATTGAGCTTAATCTTTGTCACTGCTGCCTTAGAATCCTTAATGAGTTTTTTTGTGTGTGTGTGGGGGGGGGGGATCAGCACTGTACATTTTCATTTTGCACTGGTCCCTACAGATTATGTATCTGTCCTGAAGGGAATGAGACCTACAATGAGCGCTAGGTTGAGGGGGGTGTGCATGAGGGAAGAAGAGTGAAAACTATTGAGTATATGTAGCAACGCGTTATTATTGAAATATCTTTTATATTCTAAGAGCGTACAGCCAGAGTTAAGACACGTTGAGGTCATTTACAGCTTAAGACTGATATCCTGCTGTGTACTCAACCTACTTGTTTGACCTGCCTTTAAGAGAACAATGGAACATCCAACCTTACTTGCCTTGGATTTCCATGTAATGAGTTTTACAGCCTAAGATAATAACGCATAACTGTAATCTTAAGAGATGTACTCTTCCGTGTCCCTGACCCAGACAGTAATGCATGTGTGCTCATGAGTAAATTATGATAATTATTTACTGAAAACAGCAAATATAGGTTCAAAGCAATCTTGTAAAATGAATATCCTTAAATGTTGAAGACAACATGAATATTGCTCAATAAACAGTGATGTTTATAACACTATTTATTAGTCAGAGTCAGTGGCTTAACTCTTTGTGAGACTCTGCTGAAGAGTTCTGTAAAGGATCCCTCATTCCAAGTCCATGCAGTGTTTTCTGTGCTGTTCAGTAAATACAAAGCAGAAGCCCTATGCTACACACACACACACATACACACACACACACACGGACGCACACACACACACGGACGCACACACGAACGCACACACAGAGACAGACATACACACAGGGACACAGGAACAAGTTTCTAAGACAGCATTCAAGTAGGTACAGATTCAGACTCATACAGCAGACAGGAACAACAGAAGACACATGGAAAGAGAATTAGAGGATTCAAATCTGGGTTTGCTCTTCTTTAAATTACACCAAGGGGAAGCTTTTTGATTTCTTTTCCTTAATACAACACCTGTGAATTATTGGTGACTTGGGGTTTATCATCAGTGATTCAAGCTGAAGCAAATACAGGCTTGGGGTGAAGAAGAGAATAGAATAGTCCAAAATTATAGTTCGTTTGGACACAGGGATGCCAGAGAAGGCGGCTGGAGACAGACTACAAGGAGGCTTATATGTTTTCCAAGCTCAGGAATTTAGAGTTTATTCAAAGACCACAACAGATGTTGTGGGGTAGGTGGGTGCAGAAGGCAGAGCTGGTGACAGACACCAGTTAAAACCTGTTACAAGAAGCCAGGACAGAGACACTAGGACTCGACAGATTCAATGATGCCCAGAAGTAGAACGACGAGGTACAGAAGGAGAAGCTGTGCCAGCAGCTGGGGTCACCCAGCACCTTGGGAGCCAGAGGAGACAAAGAAAACCTTGTGATATTAAGGGTTTTCCAGTTTTTGGATATTAATCTGCCTAGGCCCTACCAGCCACTAAGACACTGCTTCCTGGCCTCAGGAAGTTTAGATGTCTTGTTCCTTGGTCTAGTCTCCTGCAGTGAGTTTCAGACTGGTGTTGACCCCCGACTCAAATAAAAGTGGCTACAGAGCCAGCCTGCCTGTCAGCGCTGGTGCGATAGGCAACATAGTAGAAAACTCATGTTCTGAAGGATTTTCTTAGGGAATGTTAAGTGGAATTGAGCTAAAGGAGCTCTGCCCCCCAAATATTCCAAACATAAGTAGTATGCTAACCAGGCCTGTTAGAAAGAAACAAAATTTAGCATGCTAGGATGTAAAAGCGCACCAGACTCCGTTTCTGTAACAAAGGAGACAGCCCTGACTTATAATCAGCCATTAGGCCTATCCCCAAAGTCATACCGCTAAGGAACAGCATAAGGGAGACAGGGCTGGGTCATAACCATCTCTAAGTCCTGGTCTGCCACTAAGTCCTCTGCGCTCTTATCAGGGAAACATCATTCTGTCAGGTGGGCAAGATGACTCTTGAGAACATTCAATCAAAAGAGAATAAGAAGTCATCCTGGCAATATGTAATAGATTTGCTATGTAAATCTCTGATCTGCATAAATAGCTGGGCTTGTAGTCTCCTATCTTTGCTTAAATTGTTTGAAGTGTAACCTGGGTCAGGATCTGAGAGAGATTTAAGGACGATGGTGTTGGTAGAATGTATAAACCTAGACTGTATATGTGGGTAAAATCTTCTGCTCAAGCCTGACTCTTTCAGCCATTAGCCCCCATTGGCCAGGCGCAGAGTGAGTGCTCATGGAAAGGGCATGTTATTTCTGTAACATAGGAACTGAAACCACCCAAGGGATGGCACACAGATGATGAACAAGACTTGACTTGATGCTACTTCTCTTCCCATCCCAGGGTCAGATGCTCCAGTCCAGAGAGGCCTGGGCTACAAAGCCCAAAGGACAGTTAGACTGTTCTCACTGGACCTCTTTCTGCTGACTCACCCATCAGGAAACAGACATGCCAGGAAGAAGCAAACTATTCAAGGTTACAAGGAGGGATGGGGCAGAATCTAGGGCTTCTAACCCCGATCTGGGATCTGTGACTCAGAACTCTTGGTTTCTTTCTTTCCCAGGGGATTAAAGAGGCACACAGCACAGGCTTACAGAATACAGCAAGATGCTTTTGACCTTAAAGAGCAAAGCTGTAATTCAAAATGCTTAAGTTAAGGGCCTTCACAGCACAGCATCAGCATCACCTGATTCATGCTAGGAAGTTCTTTATTAGAGACCGATACACAGAGAGACACACAACCCCTGAGGGTGGGCTTTGCCAGCTTCTGTTTAAGGCTTGCTCAATTTGGAGGCCCATTGCCTTACACAGTAAAGGTGTTTATGATCTCACCAAACAAAAAGGTTCAAGGTTTATTACTTCGGTGGCTTGACCACTTCATAGAGACCCACATTATATCTTTCTCCTCAGCCTTTCTTTCACCTTTAGTGTATGCGTGTCTGTCCCAACCCCTCAGTCCTTGGGTGGCTGATCTGTGGGCAGCTTTACCATGACTTCCTGGAGTAGAAGAGTCAGCAACTTCCTCCAAATATCAGTTTTAATCAATGAGAAAACCATTCCTGGAAGTTACCTGTGTCACATGCGCATCTCAAGTCAATCACCAGACAGGAAACAAGCTAGAGTTGGTTAGGAATAACTTCCTGTTACAGGCAGACAAGGTCCAATGATAAAAAGCCCAGATCTGACTCTCCCTACCTCTAAATATTGGCTCTGTCATTTACTAGTCCCCACCCTTAGTCAAGTGACTTAAGATCTGTGCCTCAGTCTTGTAATCTATCAAATGGGCATAAAATAACACATGTCTGAATTATAAGAAAAACTCAATGAGTTTCTTCTTGTAAAATACCTAAAGTAATATGTGATAATGTAAGAGTTCATTAAATCAATACTGTACACACGTCTTTAACTCACAATTTAAAATTAAACACAGAGCTTGATAACGTCCAGGAATGGTTTAAATATTTCCTCCTCAGTTTTAGTTTTGTTGTTATTGTAGCAAAATCCTCAGTTTTGTGAGTTTCCAATTTATTTAATGACCAGGTTGTTTTAATCTCTCCGATATCACAGGCAGCGCTTCAATGGATGATGGTGGGTGGGTGGGTGGGAGCATGTGTATAAGATGAATTCTTTGAAATCAATTCCAGGATTGAAGTATTTATGTATCTGTAATTTTGAGAGAAACCTCTACATAGCCCTGCACGGATCATACCCACTTAAATGTCCGCCAGTACTACGTGAGGTCCTTGTCCCTCTAGTCCCACCTCCAGAGCAGGCGCCAGTTCTCCGTGTTTCTCATCTGCATGCTAATCCCCAGTGCCCATGCAATCATTTTCCCAAAGGGGAAAAAATAGATTCAAGGAAGTGACGTGAGTTCCCAATAGCCTGCAGAGCACTTCCCTTCCTGGAATGGGTGACCCTTGGGTCCCCTCATCGTGCACGGTGCTTAGAAGCTCCCAGACTGCTCTCAATCTCAGGTGTTCCCCTTGGATTCAGCTTCATCTATTGTGGGGGAAGATCTGAAAGTATCCGCAAGTACGTCTGGGGGATAATTTATTGCCATCAGTCACCCGAGGTGACCAGGAGTCTTGCTACCCCACTCCTTTGCCCTTTCTGACCCTTGGTAGAGCTGACCCAAGGCAGGACACGGAGGTAACACACCAGGTACACGAAGGTAACACACCAGGTACACGGAGGTAACACACCAGGTACACGGAGGTAACACACCAGGTACACGGAGGCAACACACCAGGTACACTGTCTTCACCTCTAATCGCCCACCCTCCATTTTCTAGAGAATGGTTCAGTTTAAGTCACTTTTGCAGGAATTCTTGTCTCAAGGTCAACTTCCAAGAAGCCCAAGCCAGGACACTTTCATGGTCTCCATTCTTCCTTGTAACCGGACCCGGCCTACATACGAGGAGAAAACTGTTTGAGAAGTGGCTAGCTGGAGTTTACATGAAGACCAAGTGACCTGGGTGAGGGCTGAGGCCTGAAACATCAAAACTCTATACACATCTTCAGAAGAAGGAAGGAGACTCCCAGCCCCATCTGTGGATGAAATCTGATGCTTCCTGAGGTCAGTGAGCCTTTTGCTGATGCCTGCCCAGGAGAGCACCTCCCCAGACGACGTGATGAGGTTTCCAAGTCTCTCCTAATCTGATCTTGAAGTGATTACGCGGCCTGATAACTGTTCAATACTTCATGCTGGTCACATCCCACATGCTCGTTGACTATAATTGCAGGAGGCAGCCCATGATGTTCTTATTGACTGTACCTTGACTTAGGACCTCTTGCATTTATTTTCATGTTACTTGATTGGGTCTGGAAGAGAAAACTCAACAGATGCAGCTCCTGAGTACCCAGACTGTTTTCTCATTATTTGGAAAGGGAACCCAGGGGCCACCAGGCTCTGTCTTGCTCCAGGCTCTATACTTCAACCACAGCTGGGCTGATTTACTTCTCCTGCCTCACAGAGCTTGTCTGGGCAGAAGCTATGGCTCTTTTGTGATCCTTGTGTCACCAAGAGCTCACCTAGTCTAGGACTGAGGTGATACTCCCTTTGGGCTTCCCTACCCCGTTACTTCAGGCTGGGGGGTTACTTGCACGCTAACAACACCTCCATCTGGTCACTACTGCATTCCACAGCCTGGCAAAGATGTTTTCAAAAAGCACTGCTTGTCACACAAACGAATGAGCAATGTGCACGGTCTACTTAATCCTTCCAAAGCACGGTTCTTCTTGCACCTCCCCTGCTTAGAATTTGTCAGTGGCTCCATGTGAACCGAAGGGGAAAACACACGGTTTCATTCTGTCAGCCAGCGCCTTCTACGTCATATTCAAAACCTCAGAAAACACAAATGACACTTGCACAGAAATGCTGCAAACCTTGACACTAATTCCGAAACCGAGTCCTGGAGAGGTGAAGAGATAAAATATCTTACTTTCCTAAGTCAATTTATCAATTCTTCCCTCCTTCCTTTTCCGAATCTGGCTAGAGCATCCTGATGTCCAGGGTCAGAGACAAATGCCAGAGTCAGGAGAGGAATCTTGGAAATGATATAGAGATCTACCTTGGTGGACAGTCAATAGAATTCATCCATACCTGCAAAGGCCAGTTAAGATTAGAATGAGATTAGCTACCAACCTGTTTCCTGGCAAAACCCCACATGCACTTCCAAAATCCTTCCAGCAGAGGGCGGCAGCATCCCTGGTTATGAGTGCCAGTGTTGTGCACTCGTGTTTAACACTGTCTAAATGGGCAAGCCAATACAAACTGTGTGCTAAGTGTTTACAAGTGTGGGGAGAAAATCTGAGGCTCTGGTTGAGTGCTTGGGAAGAAAGCGTGCTTGGTTGAAAGATGTGTATCCAGCCTGTGGCACACAACCCAGGATAGTTATGCAGCCCAACACAAATCATAACATATCAGGAATAAACCTAACCAAGAAGGTGAAAGATCTCTACAGCAGAAACTTGACATCTCTGAAGAAAGAGATGGAGGAAGACACTAGAAGATGGAAAGACCACCCTTGCTTGTAGAAGTAATATTGTGGGCCAGGCGGTGATGGCACACGCCTTTAATCCCAGCACTTGGGAGGCAGAGGCAGGCGGATCTTTGTGAGTTCGAGACCAGCCTGGTCTACAAGAGCTAGTTCCAGGACAGTCTCCAAAGCTACAGAGAAACCCTGTCTCGAAAAACAAAAAAAAAAAAAAGGAGAAATATTGTGAAAATGACCGTCCTATCAAAAGCCATTTGCAGATTAAATGCAGTCCCAATCAAACGCCCATGTCACTCTTTGCAGAAACAGAATCCTGAAATTCATGTGGAACCACAAAAGACCCCACACAGCCAAAGCATTCTTGAGCAAAAAGAACAATGCGGGAGGATTTCAAGATTTATTACAGAGTTATAGTAATAAGAACAGCATGGTATTGGCAGAAAAAGAGACTTGTAGGACAATGGGACAAAACAGCAGACCCAACATGAGTACACACAACTACAGCCATCTGATATATTACAGAGATACAGAAACATACACTGGAGAAGACAGCATCTTCAACAAATGGGCCTGGGATAATTGGATCTCCATATAGAGAAGGCTGAAATTAGACATCAGGGTACAAATTAACTCCAAATGGATCAAGACCTCCATGTGAACCCTGAAGCTCCAGAAGACAGCACAGGCATAACCTACAAGACATGTGCAGGAAAGGACTTTCTGAGCAGGGCTCTCCTGCCCAGGAATTAATGACAACTGGCAAGTGTGACCAGCAAAGGACACAATAACTGAGTGAAAGGAAAGACCGCAGCGTGTGAGAGAATCTCTGACAGCTGTACACCCAGCATAACAGCTATACTAATATTCAGAACATATAAAAAAACTAAAAACAAAAACAAACAAAAAACCAAAGAGCCAGGAAAACAGATGACTCAATGGAAAAAAAAATTAAACAGAGCTCTCAAAAGAGAATACTAAAATGTCTAAGAAATATCTCCAAAAAATGTACAGCATTCTTAATTAGGGAAATGAAAATTAAAACCACTTTGAGATTTCATTTTGCCCTAGGCAGAATGGCTATATTAGAAAAAATTTAAAAACAAGAGAACAAATGCAGGCAAGGATACTGGGTAAAAAGAAATGCTCATTCACTAATGGGAAAGACTGCAAACTGGAATAGCCACTCTGCAAATCAAGGCGGAAAGCTAAAAACTAAGTCTACCATATGATACATACATACAGCTATGTCTCTTCTGCTGTAAGGCCAAAGGACTTGACACCACACTCCCACAAACACTTGCTCAGTCAAGTTCATTGATGTTCCACTCACAATAACTAGGAAATGAAAGCAATCTAAATGTCCTTCAACAGATGAATGAATAAGGAAAATGCAGGGCATGGACACTATGGAGTATTATTTAGCTGTAAAGAAAAATGAAACTGGGGACTGGAGCGATGGCTCAGAGGTTAAGAGCATTAACTGTTCTTCCAGGGGTCCTGAGATCAATTCTCAGCAACCACATGGTGGCTCAGAGTCATATAAAGTGAGATTGGGTGGCCTCTTCTGATCTGCAGGCAAACATGCAGACACTGTGTACATAATAAATAAAAATGAAAAGAAAGAACATTTTGAACAAGAAAGAAAAAAGAAATTTACAAATGAATGGTTGCAACTAGAACATATGACACTGAGGGGGCAACCCAGAGCCGGAGAGACAAATACCACATACTCCCCTTACGTGGGGAACCTACCTCCAATTCTTTAGAATTGTATGTTAGCATACAACCTGGAGTGACTGCAGAAACCAGGGAAGCAAGAAGAGACCATGAGATGGGAGAGCTCTGGCGAAGGGAACAGCAGGATACAGGTGATGAGGGGGATGGGGAAGGGGAGGGGCACTTTAAATGGGGACTTAGGAGAGAGAACATACAGGGGAAGGGAGGGGGAGGCAAATAACACCTGGGATGTTTGAAAACAACCTAGGGAATCATATTGTTTTATATTTACCTAAAATTATATGTATGTATATACACACATACATATACATACACACACATAAATATATAGGTATGTATATAGGACAGGGCCAAATGAGTTTTCTGGCAACAAGCTGGCAAACTGGAAGGCAAAGGACTTACATGCAGATTTCTTCCTGCCAGGGGCCGCAGATACAAAAATCGCTTGGCATTTCTAAGGGTAGGTGATAGGGGCTGTTGCCAAGCAACAGGCCTCAGCTCAGGCCCCATCTCAAGGTCAACCACCCACTCACTAGCCTATTTCTGGGGTGTGGGGATTGTCAAAGGCATCCTGGATTTGTTACTTGCATTGAGGTTGATGGGGGCGGGGTACACGATGTACTCTCAGGGCTCCAACGCACCCCTAGAGAAGCAGATTCATTGGCGGCTAGAGTAAGAACTCCCACCCTATCGGTCAGTTTTGGCACCCAGAGAGGGGCAGGGGGTCCCAAAGACACAGGGCCAGTGTGGAGTAGGTACTGGAGAGCCTGGATTGATCTCCTAATTTCTATTCCCACTGGAGAGGTGGCAGACCGGTCCATAGCGGCCAAATGGCAGACCCAGGCTCACACAGCAAGTAGAGGACAGCTAGGATTCAGTCGTCTAAGCACACGGAGAACAGACGTCCTTTCTGTGCCTTGTGGTTTGCAGGTGGAGCCTAGGGTGTCACAGATGCCTCTCAGGGACCTGTAAGGAGAGGTGAATCGGACTGAGCTCTCAAGTAAGACACTCATGTTCTTCTCTGCTTTCAGCCTTATTTGGGTCTCGGCTCCTGACCTTTCCCCAACCCCATGCTCCCTTTGCTCCTGGGGGAGGGAATGGGAAGCAACAATAGAGTGTCTGAAAAAAAAAAAAACAATAGAGTGTCTGTGGATGCCAGCTTCCCAATAGGGACTTTGCAGCAGCCAGCATGAATGGTTCCCTTTAGCAGCCACATGAAGATTTTCTCTCATCCCCCACTGCTGCATGAGCCGAGCGGCCTCTGGGCCTTTCTCTCCACTCCATCCACCTTAGCACTCTGTGTTCAGAACTGAGCATGGATCTACTGATCCACTCCTTTTGTTTGTTTGATTGTTTTTGCTTTGTTTTGCTTTTGTTTTTTGAGACAGGGTTTCTCTGTAGCTTTGGAACCTGTCCTGGAACTAGCTCTTGTAGATCAGGCTGGCCTTGAACTCACAGAGATCTGCCTGCCTCTGTCTCCTGAGTGCTGGGATTAAAGCACTCTTTACTGCCAGCCTGCACCTAGCTAGAAAGTTAATTTTGGGGGCCAAGACCACGTTGTTGGTAACAATTCCCCTTCCTCCCAGCCCATGCCTGACACTCATCAGGAGTTCAATAACCAGACAGAGAAGATTGAAGTGTCATGACTATGTGATAGGAACAAATTTCACTTTTAGCTACCTGGCATCCATCTTTCTTACATTAATCAAGGTTCTCTAGAAGAATAGAACCCACCGGATGAATACATTTAATAAATTATATATGCACACAGCCACACATTCTACTAAATAAGCTTATGTCAAAACAGTAACAAAGGTGTCTCACACCTGACAGGTTGAGAACTGGGTAATTGCTCCATCCCTGAAGCTGGGTGCTTCAGAAGTTGCAGTAGTCCCTGAGTGGTGTCTCACACTCAAGAGGCCAATGAGCCAGTAGCTGCTCAGTCCAGTGCCTGGAAATGCTGGTTCTGATATCAGCAAAGTAATGAGCAGCCGCGACACTAGGCAAGCCAGTTTAGCAGCAAAGGAGAAAGCCAGGCAGGCAAGAGGGAAGGGCAGACAAGCAAAAGGTGAATTAACTTTCCTTCTGCCGTGGCATTTTTCATCTGGGCTGCATTCAGGGTGGGCCTTCCACATCTTTTAAGGCCCAGTTCAGTTGAGGCTCCCTACTCAGGAGTGTCTAATTGTGGTGATTAGCACTAACACTAACCATCGCGCTCGTCCCTCTAACAGCGCTCTGAGAAATTCACATCATATGGGGTCTCTGTGTGTATAGTAACAGTAAAATGCCAGCAGCATTTAGTGAGCTCTTTCTGAGGGTGAGGTGCCACCCACAGTACCAAATCTGCATCGCCTCATTTTAACCTTCACAGTCCACTCCGAACATGGGGGTCTCTCCAGCCTGTTGTGATCTGGCTGCCCTCACTGCCCCTGACCAGCAGCGGAACTTCCTTGTGGTCTGTAATTGACAAGGATGTTTGTGTTCTTTCTGGCCTGGTGGTTTATCAACTGAAGCAGTAGAGGTATAAAAGGCTTTAGCTCAGGGAAAAATAAAGGTTGCTGTTCTTCTACCTGAAAAGAAGCCTCAGGTGTCTCAATCCTGGCATCCCCACCAGTCTCAGCTATCCAAGCTGTGCTGGCGCAGCAAGTGGAGGTCCCACTGAGATCTGGAAAGTGGGGATTCATGAATGGGGTCGCTCTGTCCACCGGCTAAATCAAGGAGTGTATTGGGAAAGGTAATGTGGTTTTTGTTTCCTCATCCCTAGAGATACTCTGAGGGACACTCTCTAAAAGACTACAAGTATAAAGAAGAGGTGGGAGGGTGAATTGGAGGCCTCAAAAAGTAACTGAAACTCTTAAAGCAACAAGGCATGGAAGTAACAAGGAAGACAGCCAAAGATTT
>JAQHUG010000170.1:1196411-1218724 GCA_028555095.1 Dicrostonyx torquatus | reverse complement strand
GGGGCTGGAAGGCAGCTGGAGCAGAGCTTTGCTAGGCATGTTCCCCTGGCCCAGTCAGTGGCTGGCCTGGGGGACACCACAGCGGGGTCAGGAGTATCAGCAAATATGGCAACAAGTGCTGGACCATAGAAGATCTGCAGAAGAGAGACCTTGGAATCACCGCAGCTGTGATTGCTCTTACCTCTGCCACTGCAGATACTGCTGCCGGAATTGCTCTCTCTCAGACTGTGCAGATAGCTGAGACTGTCAACCAGATGGCTGAAAGAGTCAGCAATGCTTTGGCCATTCAAAATGATCTTAATGGACATATTCAATTGGGCATATTGACCTTGAACCAACAAGTGGCTCTGGTTCAGGAACAAGTGGACTATCTTTGGACTTTTCAACGGCTAACATGTTCTAGCTTTTATCATGTTATGTGTGTTACTCCTGGCACTGTATTGCATGCTTCTGCTACTGTTATGGAACTCAACCGTCATATGAGAGGGGTTTGGAACACTGCTTTTGTTAATTTTACCACCCAGTTAGTGCATGCTAGATGGTTGCAGTGCTGGTCTGGCTCATTGAAACTGTCAGTCCTGGGGATACTTGGTTTAGGGCTATGTGTCTGGGTAGCTATGGACCGGCAATAATTGGGGGCAGGATGCCACCTAAGATGGAATATTAGAGGGTTATTCCCCACGACAGGCAAGGTATTCTACCCACCGTTTGGGGAGAGTTGTGATCTGGCTGCCCTCACTCCCCCTGACCAGCAGCAGAACTTCCTTGTGGTCTGTAATTGACAAGGATGTTTGTGATCTTTCTGGCTGGTGGTTTTCCACAGAAACAATAGAGGTATAAAAGGCTTTAGCTGAGGCAAAATAAAGGTTGCTGTTCTTCCACCTGAAAAGAAGCCTCCGTGTCTCAATCACAGCTTCACCACCCACCCCACCCCCCGCCAGTCTCGGAGTCCAGGCTGCACTGGCGTGGCACAGCCGTCAGCAGACAGCAAAGTAAGGCTTGGAGAAAGAGGAACTTTCTAATGATTGGCAGAGTGGGATTTGAACTGAGAGGAGCCCAGAGTTCCCTGCTTTGTCATCAGACTGTGGCTGTCTCTTCCTCAGGCCTTCACCAATGCTGGATGTGTAACATTCAGCCATATCAGTGAACTCCTCCTTGAAAAAGTTCCAGGACCAAAGAACTGGCAGAGATGCTAACTACTTCTCCCCAGCCTTCCTGGGATCTTCAGTAATCTCTCAATGAATTCCCCTTTGGCCCAAAAGAATGAGAGCTATTTCTGTGGAACAAAACCCCCCAAGCCTTAATGGGTTAAAACAGCAAACAATCTCCAACAACTCTGGGCTCTGCTGAGAAGCTCTGGCTCAGACCAGCTCACCTGACAGCTGCCCTAGGATGGCACATCTATGCATATGGCATCACTGGGATGGAGGACCTGTGTCATAGCCTCTACCCCTCCCATAGGCTAACTCAGACTCTGGCACTATAGTCTGAAGAGAATCCGTTGCTTTCTTAATCTGTCATGCTCAATATTGTCACTGTTGACCAAGCAGGCCACATGTCAGTGACCAAGTCAGAATGAGCAAACACCACCAAAGGGCACAGATGAAGAACTTGAGGTGGTTTGCAGAGAACTTTGGGTGGGTTCCCAAGTCCCACATGGTGGCTCAATCATCTGTAACTCTGGTTCCAGGGGATCTGATGCCCTCTTTTGGCCGCCATAGGCATTGCATGCTCATGGTACAATGCATACATACATACATACATACATACAGGCAAAATACATACATAAAATAAAAATAATTAAATCTTGAAAAAGAAGAACATGAGTGGCTGCGGTCACCATTTACCACTAGCAGGGATTCAGTGGCATGAGCTGCGATGAGCAGATAAGGAAACCCAGGGACACTGCAGGAAAGTGGCTCTAAGTTGGAGACAGAACAATGAATCCATGGTTCAGAGCTATGTTTAGTTTTCCTTTTTTCTCTTTTTCTTTCTTTCTTTGTTTTTTTTGTTTCTTTTTTTTATTTGTTTTTGTTTTTGAGACAGGGTTTCTCTGTGTAACAGCCCTGGCTGTCCTGGAACTCACTTTGTAGACCAGGCTGATCTTGAACTCACAGAGATCCACCTGCTTCTGTCTCCCAAGTGTTGGGATTAAAGGTGTGTGCCACCACCTCCCGGCTTGATTTAGTTCTTCTCTGTGGGCTTGTAAAACAGGCTGATGCGATAATATCTCATGCAGTCTGGAAGATGTACCAGTAAAACATTCGTCGTGCAAAATAAGTTAGTCCGTTTCCCCACGCTGAGTGTCAGCCTGGGGTGACTGCCTTTGTGCACAGAAAAATAAGATGAACTCGGAAACATTTTCTAGAGGCCAGAAAGGTTGCCTTCTTTTAAAAAATCAATTACGAGTTCGCACTTGAGAGAAATACACTTCACAGAGCATTTACATTCTAAGTGGATTCAGCTCCTGGCAGAATTGTACCTGGAAACCCTTCCTGTAAAGAAGACAGGTGGAAATCTCTGGTTACCTCTGCTTAGCTGCCGTCTCAATAACGAACCGCTTTGTTTAAATCTGGAAGAATCTGTAAATCAGGTTTCCCTCTGGTTCCTGCCCTGCCCCTCCCGTGAGCACACACACAGAAAAGGACGAAAGCACCCCATTCTCTCTAGGTCTGCCAGACCAGAGGCAAAGCTCACTCTTGGTTCTGCTACCTTCTCGCTATGCACAATCGGCTAACGACTCCACAGCCCTTGTCCTGTAGGGTTAGATGACACAGCACTGCAAGGGGCCGCTGCAGAGGGTGGTGCATGGCCCAGATGGCATGGGTGATGAACTGCCATGTGAACCATTTTCTGTGCACCTCTGTCTTCAGCCCTGCCCACAGACCCAGGTGCTAGGCAGCCAAGCAAAGCAGTTCCCATGAAGAGATGATGAGAAGCCAGCCAGGAAGGTGTGGGAGGGATATTAGCTCACTTTTCATAGGCTAGTTGAGGGGTCATTGGGAGGGTGGTGTGGTGATTGGGGCCCATTTGGCTGAGTCACTGTTGTGTGACAGACTTTTCCTGGGGAGTGGAAACACACAAGCCTACCCAGTACAGGAAGAAGTTCATGACAGACCAAATACAGATACTACCACCGTCTGGTTTAGTGAACCAATGAGTTTTATTGGGGTTATTTACAGGAATATGGGTGAGATGAGGGGTTACTTACAGGGTCAGACATGACACAAAGACAGCTGCACCCCAAAGCCCGCCCCAGCGTGAGGGACAGCTCATAAAAGCTGGGAACCTGGAACACACTGCGCAGCTTGCAGGAGGCTCAAGAGGTTGAAGAACGTCCTTCCCAGGTGGTTTAGATGGTCTGAGCCTCTTCCAGGCAGCTTGGTGGAGCTGGTCAGTTTCAGGGACTTCCTGAAGTTAGTTTGAATTCTGTCTTAAGGTGCTTCCCAGTGGATGTGAGGTTTTAGTCTCAGAAGAATCTACTGAGCAACAGAAGCAGGTAGACAACGAGTGTGGAGGTTTTACCCACTCTGCCGTGGGCAGAGGACACCCCCTTTCCACAAGGACAGTGCGTTCTGCCTTCAGAAGGAAGAGTCTGAGATGCTGCTAAGGGGGAAAGTGGGCCCTGGCTGATCACTGCCTCTCTGAGAGTCGTGACAGCACCAGGCAGAGCTAGCAGCTCTCTGGTCACATCACTCCCTAGTCACTGAGCCACAATGTCTGCAGTTTAAGATGAGGACAGGGATGCGCAATGTCTGGGGTATTGTGGTGAGTCGGGAATGTGAGGACAAGATCCAGGAACTGTATTGCTGACCCCACTCTATATATACGTAGACGTCTTGCTAGCCAGGCTGGTTGGCTCTCCCCTTATACGTACCAGATACTGGCTACTTCTTCCCTACCATCTTGGCCACAGAGGAACCACATCCTCTTCCAGGGTCAGGAGGCTGGTGCTGGCCCCTCAGTCCACCTCTGGCTTCTTCCTCCGACTCCTACCTCAATTCAACTTCATCTTCTCGCCTTGTTTTCTCTGCCAGCATCCCTTCCCCTCAGGGCCTGTGAACATCCTACATCTTGGCTCACCCTGCTTTAGTTGGGCTCTCCCCTGCCCTATGACCTTGACTTCTCTGTCTCAAGAGTTTTACCACCTTTTCTTATTTGCATTCATATCCCAGTACTGGATTCTAACTGCCAACAGAGTAGAGACTTAAGGCCTGAGTCATTTTGAGACCCCAGTAGCTGGCCTGTGGCTGTACCAGTGTCCCTTGCTGTTGACCTTTGAGAAGAAGCAGTGTTTTCCCCTCACTTAGTGAGGTCAGTTTGAGCTGATGGTAAACAGAGGATGACCCCCCTCACTGGGTCACTATGGGTAAAAGGAAGCCTGGCCTGCTGGGTATTGCAGTTCAGGCCACGAGTCCAGTGCAGGAAAAGGCTAGTAGGCATACAGGCAGCCACCCACAGTAGCACTTAAGAGCTCTGAGCACAAGTGAGAGCTGCCCAGGGCACTGAGGCACCCAGTTACAGCAGCAAATACTTGCCAAACTCCAAGCTCTTCCCAGGCCCCAACCCTCCATCCATGAAGGTTCCTTTCATAGCCAGTAGGCCAGCTGAATGGGTGCGGAACCCTGTCAGGACAATTAGGAAACACAAAGCTGAAGGCTTGATAGCCCACTATGCGGCCTGGAGAAGTTTCTCTGGGCAAACCCAAAATAAAAGATCTGCCTGCCCCTTTCACCCCTGCCCAGTGCCAGGTTATGTAATGTGTTGATGCTGCAAGTGGCATCCACCCAGCCCTCTGCAAGCTGTGCCTACACCCCAGGAAATGAGTCTCAGGATGACCCAGATAGCTGGATGCTTCAGCGAGAGAGGCATGTGACATCAGGAACAGATGGGAAGGCCAGCGTAGCCTGCCCAACATTCACATGCATACACACACATCCATGCATACATGGATAGACTTCAAACATACATACAACTCATATACACCACTGTCCAAATAAATGCACACACCTGCCTTTGGGCTCATTCACCTAGTAATTTTTATTATGCCCTTAATTTTTACTGTGTAGTTAAAAGGCAGAAGACAAGATGGAAATGAATGCCCTTGAGGCACTGGCATTTAGTGGCAGAAGCAGATAGACATGTGACACATCCCATTGGATGCTTATCTGTGCTCCAGAGAACAACAGTCAGCCAAGAAGGAGAAGATGAGAAGGTATAGGCTGGCAGAAATCAGGGAATGGGCTGGGGCAGCATTTCAGGAGCGTAAATCAGTACAAAAGCTGCAAGGCAATAGTGGGTGGCCTCAAAGTGCAGAGAAACTAGTGAGGCTTCAATGGTGAGCGAGAGGGACCGGGAAAGGGTAGGAAGTGACAGTGGGCAAAGGACCTTGCCTTTAGGGTCAGGACTTCCACTTCAGGAAGAGAGACATGCAGCATCGGAGAACAGATGAGAGAGCAAGTGTGGTCTTGTGCTTGGGCACAGTGCAGTGACTGCATCTCAGCTATGCCTCTTGAGACCACAGTGAGGAGTCACAGGATGTGTGCAGCTTGCCTATAAGTTACTGCTGTACATGCCCCCATCCATGTACCTCAGCCAGACCTTGTGTGCTGTTTAGAGGGAATGAGACGGAGGAAAGCCTGTATGAGGAAAAGCCCTCCTAATATCCCCAGCCCAGGACTACACCCAAGCGGTTGGGAGCCAGAGGCCGGCAGACTGAGGGTCAGGGTTCAGGTACTGCCTGCTGCCTAGAGGCCAGAGCCTAAGTGGACTCTGTCCAAGCTGAAAAGGTTCACGGGGTCAACCACCCATACTGGTTCCCCTCCAACTTTTCATCTGCATATTTTCATGATGGCAGAAAAGCAGAGGAATCATACAATGGACACTTCTTCACTCTTCACCTAGGCTCCTGGATTGAGCACATGGCCACATGTGTGCTCTCTTTTTCCATCTTCCCCCGGCAGGTGAACAAGTGGGGTGTATTTGTGTGTGTGTGTATACATATATATGCATCTATATTATATATGTATATATTTCACACCAAAATGCATCATGTGTTCAGCTAAACAAGGGGCTCCTTTCCATACAACAAAATAGTAAATATGGTTCCTTGTCACAAACTATTAAACCGCAACCCTGTTGGTGGAGACTGTTTGTTTCCCGGATGCAAAGACCTGAAATAATCACACAGAATATTACAACACTGCTTGGCCAATCACTTAAGCGTATTGCTGGCTATCTCTTATATCTTAAATTAACCCAGTTCCATTATTTTATATTTTGCCACAAGGCTGTGGTTTATCAGCAAGGTTCCAGGTTCCAGTTGGTGCCTCACATCTTTCTCCTCCAGCAGCTACATGGCGTCTCATTGGAATTCCCGCCTAGCTCTATTCTGCGAAGCCACTGGCCAAAACAGCTTTATTCATTAACCAATAAAAGCAACACATATACAGAAGGACTTCCCACACCACACCCCTGAGTCTTAACAGCTTTTATTTTTATTTTTATTCTTTTTCATTATAGGGTTGATTTGAACTGTTTCCATCAAGGAAGAGCCTCTTCATTTGGTTAAGTTCCTCTTGTTGGAACTCTAATGACCTGAGCCCCACTGGACTACCTTTCCCACCTTTGTTTCTTTCATGGCATTGACGTTTTCAAGAGTGACAACACGGTTGTCTTGTAAAATGTCTCTCAGTGGCATAATTCACTGTTTCCACACGATTAGATTCTGGCTAAACATTAAGGTTAATACTCTCAGAGAGGTGGGGCTGTGTCCTACCCACTGTTACATAAGGAGGCTCCATGCCAGTTTCTCCTATCATTGGTGATGCTAACTGTGGTCATTTGATTAAAGTGCTTCCATTATGAAGGTAATCCCTTTTGTAAATAATAATTCATCTGTTATGATGGATCACATTCAAGATGTGAATATATTATTCCATCACAAATTTTCAGCAAGTGATTGTAATAGCTGTTGATAGTTTCCTTGAATCAATCACTGCATTAGTGGCTGCAAAATGAAGATTTTTCCTAATTCTGCTGTTTTTCTATATATGTGTATAAAGCTTTTCCCAATCTTCTTCCTTCTCCAAACTTATGTGGGTTTTAAAAAACAGTATTAGCCTATCACTACTGTCCTTTTTTATGTTCACATTATAACAATTTTGCTGGGGGAGTGAGCTCCTTTAAGCAAATTTAATAGTCCTCCCTTTCTTCCTGAAACAATTTTATTGTGGCGTAATTGACATACACTAAATTACCCATCTCTGAAGTGTGTAGTTTAATATGTTTTGGCATATGTCTGCACACATGAAGCCATCACTGTATACAAGGAACATAACCGCTATCCCTTGTAGTCTGCCGTCCAGCCCTTCATTCCCCTCAGCAACCACTGACCTGCCCTAGTCACTACATTTGCTTGCGTTTTCTAGGATTGTGTAGAACAATGAGTTGTGATTCTTCTGAACTGAGTTCCTTTTGCTCAGCATAATTGCTTCAAGGCTACTCTGGGCTACTGTTTGCACTAAATAGTTGTGCTTTTTTCTTCCTTTTTGTCATGAATAGACCTCTACTGTGTGGCTAGACCACAGTGTGATTGATTACCCAGGTGTTGATTTCCAGACAGACATTTGGTCTTGTTCAGGGCTATTACAAGCGGGGGTGGAGGGGCTGCTATAAACATTTGTGTGGTCCTTTGTAGGGATAGAGACTGCCTTTTATTTTGGACAGAAAAGATGGAATGAGTGACTACATTGATTTCTAACAACTGCAAAAACACCGGAGCATCATTCTCCATCCGTACCAGCAGGTATAAGGCTTCAATTCTTCGATGCACTTCCCAGCATTGGTATGGTCAGCTTTAATTTCAGTCCGTCTTCTAGATGTGTATTATTATCTTCTTGAGGCTTGTTTCGGTTATGTTTCTGCTGCTGTGGTAAAAAATAAGGATTTCTTTTGGACCACAAATCAAGGCCACAGAGCATCATGTGGGAAGGAAAGATGGCGGGAACTGTAAGCAGCTGGTCACAGTGTGTCCACAGTCAGAAAGAAGCAAGCTACGACTTTCTTTATATGCACTCTATGATCCAAGCCCCAGGAATGGTGCTGCCCTCCTTTAACGTGGGTCTTCCCATCTATATTAACGGAAGCTAAACTTGCACAGGTGTCTGGAGGTTTGTCTCCGAGATGATTCCAGTTCCTGTCAAGCTGATAATCTACACTACCCACTACAGGATGTTGATAGCAGGTCCCCTGAGATGTAACATTCCATCCTGCAGGGAAGCTCCTGAAGCGGAAATGTAGAGACCTCAAGAGCTTCAGCAAGTCCCTGAAACTGACCAGATTCACTAGGCCCATCCCTGCCAGAGTAAGAAATAAATGCTAAGAGTCCCTCTAGGAAGAGCAGAGCCAAACTGCAAAGAAGACTCTTGGGCCAGACCAGCTTTGCCTGGGAGAAGCAGAAACCAGTAAGCTGTGTGGAAGAGGGTTTAGATCAACTGAGGCACATGGAAAGGACCCCTCTAACCTGTTGAACTCCCTGAAGGCGATGCAATGTGCTTCAGATTCCTAACTTCATGAGCTGTCACCCATGCTGGGCTGACTCTTGGTGGTACAGCTGTCTTTGAGTAATTTCTGCTCCTTATGTAACCCCCACCTATATTCCTATAAGTAACCAACAGAGCCTATTGGTTTACAAAGTTGGACTTTGGTAGTATGGGTGCTTTGGTCTGTTGTGGGCTCCCTATCTAGGGTGAGTAGACATGTGTGTTGTGTCTCCCCAAGAAAAGTTTTGTCCCACAACACAGGGCACCAGAAATTTCTTTTTTGCTTTTTAGTAAGTTTTCAGAGAACCTCATAATCAGCAGTAGGTCTACATTTCTTCTGCCTCTCCTTTTTTCCCTCCAATTCCTCCTGTGTTTCCCCTCTCTAATTCATGTCTTCTTTAGTTAACACCTTTAATTATTACATATGCACATACATAAGCAATCCAACATGTATACATAATCTGCTGAGTCAGTTTAGCTTTGCTCATATGCACGCGTGTCAAGGGCTGACCACTTGGGATTGGATGTGTATGTGGCAGCTTGTCACTGGAGGACACAGATTATCCTTTGCTCAGCAGACGCTAACCACTGGAAGCTTTTCGTCCGGGGCAGGATCATGTGGAATTTTCACTCTCCATGTTGGCATGTCAAAAGATGTTGTCATCAACATAATGGTTAGATAACCATACTGTTGAGGGTTCATGGATGCAACTTCCCTATCACTTGTAGAAGATACTGTTTCATAAAAGATGTTCCTCTGGCTCTTACAATCTCTCTAACCTCTTTCCCATGAATTTCCTTGACCCTTGGGCATAGATGTGACATTAGAGATCTATCTGTTTGGCCAGAACAATCCATAGTCATCTATTATCTGCACTTGATCAGCTGTGGATCTCTGTGATAGTCTCCATCTCTTTTGAGGGAGGATAAGGAGAGAGGGTTACATTTATTTGGGGTATCAGGCAAAGTATTTAGAATGTAGTTAGAAATCATCCTGGTTTAGGAGAGTGACAGTCGAGGGTTCTCCTCTCAGGTCCATGACCTCTGCCGCCATGGGAAGTTGGTTAGTGTAGTGGTTTGATGAGCATGGCCCCATAAGCTCATACTTTGTCCCCAGTTGGTAAAACTGTTTGGGATGCTATGGCCTTGTGGGAGGAGATTCATCCCAAGGGAGGGCTTTGAGGGTGCCAGGTTCACTCTGAGTTGGGAACCAGACTTGGCAGTGCTATCCATGTGGTTCTGGCTTTCATGAAGGATACATGAAGTCTTCCTCCATGTTTACACAGCACTGCTGAGGCCAGGTATCTAGCAAGACAGACCTTGCACAGAGTCCCCGAGAGGCTACGGCATGAAACTGTGAAAACAAAGCCTGGATTGTGTATGATCCCCCAAAATGTTAGAGGCTACCAAGAAGAGCTGCACGATGGAGCCAGACCAAGGGACAGAAGCATATCAGATGCAGCAAAGCTGGAAGGGCAGAGCCACGTAGGCCCTTTGACATCAGACATGGAGCCCCAGGATCTGGAGTATGGCATGCTGACTTTCAGTCTTGCTTTGGTTAAGCATTTCCTCGCCATCCCCCTATTCATCCCTTCTAAATGGGTGATGTATATTCTGGGTTATTCTATGCTGAAGGATGTAATGTGCTTTTTTTGTTTTTACAGGGGTTACAATTAAGAGATTGCCTCGAATCTCAGTAGTCTTTGGGCTTTTAAACCATGTCGAGAGTATGAAAGATGATGGGGACTTTTGAAGTTGGACTAGATGCATTTTGCATTGCGATATGGGCCCACACCTGTGGGAACTAAGTCATAGAATGCAGTGCTTTGAGTGAGGATGGCTCTCCAAAGCTGGTACGTTTGAATACTTGGGCCCCAGGTGGTGGTTTGGGAAGATTAGAAGGTGCGGTCTTGTTGTAGGGTGTGTCATTGTGGGCTTTGGAGGTTTCCAAGACTTGTGTGATTACCAGTGGTATCTCTCTCTGCCCAGAGATGGTGGGCCAAGATGGGAGCTCTTGGCCATCACTTCCTTTGACACAAGAGACTCTAAGTCTCTTAAACAAGAAGTCAAACATTTTCTTTCATTAAGTGCTTTGGTCATAGTGTTTTGTCACAGTAAGAGAAAATTCACTAAGACAGCTAGGTTTACAACACCAGGCATAAATTCCATTCCTATCAAGAGGACTTTGAGCTACTGGTTACCTGAAAGATAAAAGTTCCATTATTGCACAACTGTGGTGGTCTTGCCAATCCAGTCATTCTTGTGCTTCATTGGTTTTATGGCTAGATAGAACTACCTATTTCTTGCCGGGCGGTGGTAGCACACGCCTTTAATCCCAGCACTCGGGAGGCAGAGGCAGGTGGATCTTTGTGAGTTCGAGGCCAGCCTGGTCTACAAGAGATAGTTCCAAGACAGGCTCCAAAGCCACAGAGAAACCCTGTCTTGGAAAACAAAAACAAAAATAAAAAAAAGAGAGAACTACCTATTTCTCATCCCCCTTGACAGCCAGCACAAACCCTTCTGAAACTCTGAGAGCCAGTCCTCAGGGAGGAGGCATACAAATCAGCCCCGGCTTGATTCCTCAAAGTTCTGTATCCTAAGTGTGTGGTGTCTTCAGCAAGAGAGTCATAACTCCATGTTCTGGGGGGCAATCAAGGGCAGTGGCAACAGACTGTACTATTTGGGGAGTCTCTCCGACTCCCCTAACAAACTTAGGAGAGCATTGGAGTCTAACACTAGGGTTTTTATACTTTTACAGCTTTGGCGGGAGCATTATTATCCCGAGGCATAACCTAAATTATTTATATATGTATACACATTGCATACATATGTAAGTCGTTTAAGTAAATATTAAATAGTTCTCTGTGGCTTCTTCAATCGTCCTGTTGTTCTTCACTCTTCCTCTGCCCTCATTCTTAGGTTCTCCCTCACTCCCCTCTTCCCAGACAAACTCCCCTCCCATTTTTCCCATTTACCCCCTTACTGCACGTTGTGAACACTATCCCGTCTACGGCTCCTTATCTACTCCACCCAGTTCCTCTTTATTTTCCGGGTTTCTGGGATCACTCCAGATTCTATATACTCACATCTAAATATCTGAAGGTAGGACCCAAAAGTAAGAGAGAACATGTAGTATTTGTCTTTACCCCCCCCAAGTAGAATACACTCTAGTTCTATCCGTTTACCTGTAAACTTCATGGTTTCATTTTCTTCACGGGGGGACAGTACCCCTTTGTGTTTACACACCACGTTGTCACGGCCCACTCATCAGCTGAGGGGTATTTAGGATGTTTTCGTTCCCCGGCTATTAGAGCAGCAGTGGCCATGGGCTGAGCAAGCATCTATGGAGTAGGATGTCAAGTCCACGACACGGCACAGCTGGGCCATCTGGTAGATTTATTTTTAGCTTTTTGAGAATTCTCCACACTTCTTATTTCCAGAGGGGCTGCACCTGCTTGCAAGCCCCTTAAGAAATGAGGGTTCCCTTCCTGGTATACTTACCCACATTTGTTCTGAGTTCTTTGTTTGTTTTCATCTTAAAGTATTTTAGATTTGCACTTCCGTAATTGCTAAGAATGATGCACGTTTCTGGAAATACTTCTTAGCTGCATGAATTATACTCATTAGTGATTAACTCTGAGTTACCAGTAATGCAAGGTGTCACATATAAAGAAAGAAATCAAAACACTTCCCCTAGAGTAAATCTAGAATTGAATTCTCTACTTTACACTCCCTGCAGCTTCTGTTCTGTCTGTTTGTATGAATCTGAATCTGCTACTGCCTGAAGGGTGTCTTGTGAATCTGTTCATCCCTATGTCTGTCCCTGTCCCTGTGTGTCTGTCTGTCTCTAACAAAGGACTTCCCTCTGTATTTACTGAACAGCATAGAACAGAAAGCATCACCTGGGGAAGGAATGAGCTACTTCATAGAAACCTTGAATAGAGTAGGACAGGGATTCCAACTGATCGAGATACTAAATGGCATTGTTTATAAACCACTATCCATAAATGGTTGCTTTCGACCTTTATGGTAGCTTTTAGAACTTGCTCTCAACTTCTGCATTTGATGCTTTCAGCAAGTGATACACATGCATTATCTAGGTTAAGGGCACAAAAGAGTGCATGCTTAAGATTACAGTTAGACATTAGTGCAGGTTTTAAAAGTTGATCACACGGGAAATCCACAGCAAGTAAGGTTGATTGTTGCATTGTTCTTTTAAAGGCAGGTTAATAAACAGGGATAGCATTCTTGGGTCTTATGTCACCTGGAGTGTATTATTAATTCAGGCTGTGAGTCCAGCAAAGTTGTTAGACTCTAAAAGATATTTTCATAATATTACATTACCACACATAGTCATTTTTATTTCTTCTTTTGAAAACTCTTTGTTCAAATCCACATCCCATTTTTTTTTCACTGGGTCATTTGATTTCTTGACTTTTTAAAAAATTCTTTCTACATTCTTGAAGGAGGGTTCATCTGTATTTCTGTGCTTTGATTTGGTTAAATAAAAAAGCTGCCTGGGCCATTTGATAGGGCAGGACTTAGATAGGCGGGGAAAAGAAAAGAGGATGCTGGGAAGAAGACTGGGTCAGAGACAGTCGCCAGGAAGCTCCGGCCGCAGATGGAAGTACCGTAGATCCGTCCGGTAAGTCACCCACCTCGTGGTGACATACAGACTTTAATAATGGGTTAGTTTATGAGGTGAGGGCTAGCCGGGAAGAGGCTAGAGATAATGGGCAAGGCAGTATTTAAATTAATACAGGTCTTATGTGGTTATTTCGGGCATAAGTAAGCAACCAGCGGCTGAGCAGGCCAGCAGCTGGGGGCTTGGGAGCCAGGTGCTGGGAACACAACCCACACCTCTCCCCAATAATTTACAACACATTCTGGATATTAATCCTTTTCCAAACACATAGCTGGCAAGACTCTTTGCCACTCTGTGGGCCTCCTCTTCATTTGGTTATGTTTCCTTAGACATGTAGAAGCCTGCTTGTTTTGTGAGGTACCATTTGCCAACTATTGGACTTAATTCCTGGGCAAACAGAGCTCTACATAAAGTTCTTTCCTATACATGTATCTTGTAGGGCACGGCTTGGGTTTCCTTCTGTAGCCTCAGGTTTCACACTAAGGTCTCCATCCATTTGGAGTTGATTTTTAAAAAAGATTTATTTATTTATTTATTTATTATGTATACAACATTCTGCCTTTATGTATGCCCACACGCCAGAGGAGGGCGCCAGATCTCATTACAGATGGTTGTGAGCCACCATGTGGTTGCTGGGAATTGAACTCAGGACCTCTGGAAGAGCAGCCAGTGAGCCATCTCTCCAGTCCTGGAGTTGATCTTTGTGCAAGGTGATAGATATGGGTCTAATTTCATTCATCTGTAGGTAGACAGACATTTTCCCCAGCACTGTTTGTTGAAGATGCTGTCTTCTCCAGTGTATGTTTCTGTATCTTTGTTAAATATTAGATGGCTGTAGTTGTATGTACTCATGTTGGGTCTTCTGTTTTGTCCCATTGTCCTACAAATCTCTTTTTCTGCCAATACCATGCTGTTTTTTATTACTATAGCTCTGTAATAAATCTTGAAATCTAGAATGGCAATCCCTCCAGCATTGTTCTTTTTGCTCAAGATTGCTTTGGTAGTATGGGGTCTTTTGTGGTTCCACATGAATTTCTGGATTTTTTTCTCTGTTTCTGCAAAGAATGACATGGAGATTTTGATTGGGATTGCATTTAATCTGCAAATGGTTTTTGATAGGACAGTCACTTTTGCAATATTATTCCTACCATTCCACAAGCATGGGAGGCCTTTCCATCTTTTAATGTCATCCTCAGTCTCTCTTTTCAGAGATGTAAAGTTTTCACTGAAGAGATCTTTCGCCTTCCTGGTTAGGTTTATTCCAGAGTATTGGGTCCCTTGAGAACAGGCCTTCGCACCCCCACTTGATCTGTTTTGCACTCTTGAGGTTGGTTGAAAACAGGAACAATCTGGTGTTTTCAGCAATGTTTTCTAAGGATGTTTACCCCTAAGCCATGTAAATTGCAGTGAGAGCTTCCTGTTTTTCCTGGCTCAGCCTCCCCTGATGAGGGCTATATATACTGTGTGAGAAAGAGGAATAAAGGCTTGTCTGCAGAACCTGAAGTGTATGTTGTGAGTTAATCCCAACATCCCTCGCTCAGCAGAACTACAGCTGCTGTGCTGGCGCGGCACCAGACACTTTATTTCATCTTTTTTGAGGGTATTGTCAATGGAATGCTTTCATAGTATTGTTTCTTAGAATGTTTGTCACTGGAATATAGAAAGGCTTCTAATAATTGAAAATTGACTTTGTATCCTGCCAGTCTATTGAAATTGTTGATCATTTCTAAAAGTTTTCTGGTGGAGTCTTTGGGATCTTTAATATATATTATCATGTCTGCAAAACAGTGATACTTTGTCCTTATTTGTATCCCTTTCATTTCATTCTTCTGTCTTACGGCTCCAGCAAGTGCTTCCTTAACTACACTGAAAAGGAGTGGGGGTGGCGAGCAGACCTGCCTTGTTCCTGAGTAGTAGGACTGATTCAAGCTTTTCCCCGTTAGGTCTTCCCTATGTTGAGTTATGTTCCTTTTAGTTCTACTCTCTCTAGGACAGCACTTCTCAACCTGTGTGTGGTTCATGACCCCTTTGGGGATCACATACCAAATATCCTGAATATCAGATATTTACATTACAATTCATAACAGTAGCAATACTAGTTATGGAGTAGCAATGAAATAATTTTATGGTTGGAGGTCACCACAACATGAGGAACTGTATTAAAGGGTTGCAGCATTAGAAAGGATGACAACCACTGCTCTAGGATTTTGTTTTTGTTTTTGTTTTGTTTTGTTTTTTTTGGTTTTTCGAGACAGGGTTTCTCTGTGGCTTTGGAGCCTGTCCTGGAACTAGCTCTTGTAGACCAGGTTGGTCTCGAACTCACAGAGATCCGCCTGCCTCTGCCTCCCGAGTGCTAGGATTAAAGGCGTGCACCACCACCGCCTGGCTAGGATTTTGTTTTATCATAAAATCACCATGCATTTTGTCAAAGGCCTTTTTATTTTTAGCATCTACTGAAATGATCATGTGATTTATTTTTTTTTTTACTTCAAGCAAATTTATATGACTTATATTTACTAACTTATGTATGTTGAACCATCATCCCTGCATCTCCAGGATAGAGTCAACTTGGTCATGGTAGACAACTTTTGTGATATATACCTGTATTTGTTTGCAATAATTTTATCAAGAATTTTTGCATCTCTGTTCTGTAGTATTTGTGTGGATGTGTATGTAAATGCACACACATGTATCTTTAACCTGCTTTTTTATTTTTTCTTTTCCTTCTTTCTTTCTTTTGTTTTGTTTTGTTTTTTGAGACAGGGTTTCTCTGTAGCTTTGGAGCCTGCGCTGAACTAACTCTTGTAGACCAGGTTGGCCATGAACTCACAGAGATCCGCCTGCCTCCACCTCCTGAGTGCTGGGATTAAAGGTGTGCACCACTACTTCCCGGCTTTTAACCTGCTTTTTATATTAGATATTCCTTTATAAAATAAGTTTTGAGGTATTCTTTCTGTTTCTTTTTTTGAATAATTTAACAAATTTTGGTTGTAGATCTTTTTTTTTTTTTTTTGAAAATCTGGTAGAATTCTACTTTGAATTCATTGGGCCTGGGCTTTTGTTTTTATTTAGAAAATTTGTTAATCATGTCCCAATCTTCTTTTTTGTTTATTTTGGTTCTTTTTTTGTTTTGTTTTGAGACAGGGTCTCTCTGTGTAGTCCTGGCTGTCCTGGAGCTCACTCTGTAGACCATGCTGGCCTTGAACTTACAGAGACCCACCTGCCTCTGCTTCCCAAGTGCTGGGATTAAAGGTGTACACCACTATCATCTATCCTGTTTCAGTATTTATACACACACACACACATACATATATAGTCAGTCTATTTAGGATATTGATATCTTCATACACATATACATACATACATATATATATGTATCTTCTTATATATATTAATTATCTATTTAGGATGTTGATCTCTTCTTGATTTAATTTGAGAGGTATAGATGCCTCTAGAAACTTCTAGAAACTTGTCCATCTCTTTTAGATTTTCTTATTTTAAATTTTAATCTTATTCAATTTTGCTGGGTGGTGGTAGCACACTCCTTTAATCCCAGTGCTCAGGAGGCAGAGACAGACGGATCTCAGCAATCAAGGCCAACATAGTCTAGAGAGTGAGTCCCAGGACAGCCAGGAACCTTGTCTCAGAAAAAAAAAAAGTAAATTCAATTCAATTTTATATGTTTGGATGTTTTACTTGCATATATGCCCATGCACCATTAGTGTGCCTGACACCTACAGGACAGATGAGGGCACTGGACCTCCTGGAACTGGAGTTACAGACGGCTGCAAGTACCCATATGGGTGTTGGACATCACACATGGGGCCTCTGGGAGAGTAGCCAGTGTTCTTCTGAGTCATTTCCAGCCCCTCGTTTGCATACACAGTCAAGTTAAGAACCAATGTGAGCTATCACAAGCTGCTGGATCTGGGGTCTTCTTTAAAATCCTTGAATTTGTTGATGAAGTTCATGATTTCTTCTTTTAAGTCCTGTTCTCTGGTGTTCACATAGGTGACTCTCATTGGATACCATTTCTACAGGACTGGTAGACTTGTGTCAGAAATGAAGGTCATGCTGTCTTGGCCTTTCATATCTGTGTTTGTATGCTGAGACCTGGACATGTGGACTTCTTGGTCGTGTGTCTGATGTGAGGTTCTAGGCTGCCTTTACAGAGTGGAAGTTGACTGTTCTTGTTCAAGCCTGGTTTATTTCAGATCATGTATGAAAGCTTGGTCAGTGTTGCTTTTGGATTGGAGGAACGGGGGCAGGGGCAGTTCCAAACCAGTGGTAAGCAAGAAAACAGGTGAGTGGGACTAAGGGCTGGATTTGTTGTGCTAAGTTTTGCCTGCGAGTTTATGTAAGGATGCTGTGAGTGAACCAGGGTCTTAGATACTTACCAGGTCAGCACACAGGCTGTGTGTCTGAGGCTAGAACTGAGATGTGGGCTGATATGACCACCTATGGTTTGTGGTTTTGAAAAAATGGCCTCTCCAGGTTTATAGGGAGTGGCACTATTAGGAGGTATGGCCTTATAGGAGGAAGTGTGTCACTGAGGGGCAGGCTTTGAAGTCTATGATTCTTAACCCAGGCCCATTTTCTTCCGCCGCCTGTGGACCCAGATGTAGAACCGTCAGCTCCTTCTCCAGCACCATGTCTACCTGCGCACCACCATGCTTCCCACCATGACAATAATGGACTAGAACCTCTGAACTGTAAGCCAGCCCCAATTCAATGTTTTCCTTTACAAGAGTTGCCATGGTCGTGGTGTCTTTTTACAGCAATCGAAACCCTAAGAAACCATTCAAGTTTCCAGGGACTCATGAGGCTATATAGGTACACAAATGTGTTTCCCGGCCTGGGCCTTAAAACTGGATGTAGTGCAGGTTGGCTAGGGTCCAGAAGACTCACCATACTAGACCAGTAATAGTATGCTCTACCTGGGGTGAGCGTGGAGGTGGGATATGGCATGAGTAGTCCAGGGTCTGGTGAATTCAGCAGGCTAGGCTAGGCACATCCCTAGGGCCAAGTCTTGAGCTTGGGAAGGGTGCAAGCAGAACTCACAAGATTGGTCTGGTGCAGACAAGATGTGAGAACTGCAGTAGGTCTGGGGATTGGGAGGATGCAGGTAGACTAGGATAAGGAAGATTCTCCAGATTGGATATATGGCTTGGGTTAGGCCTGGATATGGTAGGCAGGAAAAATTTGAGTGGATTCAGTGGATTGAGTTGGCACAGAGGGTCAGGAAGACTCACCAGGCTGGACCAGAACACGGTGTGTGCAACTAGAAATAGTCCTGGAGATTGAATGTAGTATAGATATTTCTTTTTTTCTCTTCTTCACTCCTACTCCAAATCTTTTTGTGGCTTTTAAATTGTTTTGAAGGTAACTCTGCAATTTTTTTTTGACGTAGGGATTTTCTATGTAGACCAGGGTGGTTTTGAACCCACTATGCAGCCCAAGCCAGCCTTGAGCTTGCAGCAATCGTCATGTTTCAGTGGAATTCTAGGCATGCAGCACCACAGCTATTACCTGCATGTTTCCCACCATGACAATAATGGACTAGAACCTCTGAACTGTAAGCCAGCCCCAATTAAATGTTTTCCTTTACAAGAAGCCATGGACTGCAGACAAGAAGACAAAGCTCCCCTGACTTGACCCACTCAATAGGAATCGTGTGTCATCTTGTTCTATGTGTGAAAGAAGACAAGTTTCGCCTTGTTTTAGCAATTGCCGTTTGGGACTCTCTCGTCTGTGCACCAGTGACCAAGCTTCAGAGAAACAGGCAGTTATTAGCCTCACTTGTATGTGAGGATACGGGGCTCTTGAAAGGTAGAGCAACTTGGTTGGAGCCCAGGCAGTCTCATAGTAGAGCCAGTGTGTAGAACCACGAAACTACAAGGGCCTCCTACCAAAGGCTAATGGGATGTGTTGGTGTTAGGTATACATTAGGTAAAAGAGCCAGGCCCTGCCAGTGTGGGGCCAGGAAGGTGCAGGTTTGGTACCGCCCTTGCTATGCTGTCTGGAGCACCCACTCAACATTCTTCCCACATTCAAATTGTCTGGTCAGTGCTCCCAGAGCATTTGGACAGGAGACCTAGATCATGGTTATTAAATTCCCAATATTATTTGTCTGCCCTCAGGGAACCAGAAGACCAAGTAGAGGAAATGACTGAAGGTTTCATAAGAGGGATATCATCGCAGTCTCAGGGGAAACAGGGTGGGGCAGCTAACGTCCCCTGGAAGAAAATTAGGGCTTAGAGGTGCAGAGATGTGCTTCAGCATCTCCCAACACAGACTCTAAAGTGATTCCCTCACAAAATTAGTGTGAGGAGATGTTAGCAGGTGGTGTTCAATGTGTGAGCTGTGGTCTGAGAAGCCTGAAGAAGTCCTGCACTTAGTGGGATGTTATGGGATTAGTAATTTTGAATTACCAATCCACTTAGTGCAGAACTCCTCAGAACCTTGATGCTGTGTGGGGGAAGTTCCAAGAAAGAAATGAAACCAACAGTATTCTTTAACATTATTTGAATTTAGAACCTTTTATTTGAAGAGCTTCTTACAGGGTGCCTATTGGCATAAACAAAACAAACCTGGCAGTGGTGGCACACACCTTTAATCCCAGAACTCAGGAGGCAGAGGCAGGTGGATCTCTGTGAGTTCGAGGCCAGACTGGTCTACAGAGTGAGTTCCAGGACAGGCTTCAAAGCTACACAGAAAAAGCCTGTCTTGAAAAACCAAAAGAAAGAAAGAACTAAAGAAGGAAAGAAACAAAACTAGCACACAGAAGGAAGGGGTCCTGGACCATGAGCACTTAGCCCAGATGTCTTTCTCCCAAGTGCCAGGCACTGACAAGCAGGGAGTCCCAGAAAAAAAAAATCGACCTAAACTTCTATGTTCCACTCCCAATACCAACAGGTAAGGTGTTCCCAGGCCTGAGACTGCCAACACCTACTCACTCCCAGCACCCACAGGTAAGCAATCACAGACACTCAGTCTCTGGGCTGCCCTGCCACTCAACCATGTCCAGATGTGAAGTTCCAGTGCAGAAACAAAACAACATGCAAATCCAAGACAATACTTCTCCTCCAGAAATTATTAATACCATAATAATGGACCTCAGTGAGAATGACTGGGAAGAACATCCAGACAGAGAATTCAAAGAGTGATTTTTAACTCTATCCAAACAGTTCAAAGAAGATGTGAGTACACTCCAACAGAAAAAAAAATGAAATAAGGAAGTTAACACAAGAAATGAAAACAGAATTCAACAAAGAGAATAACTGAAGAAAAGCCAAACTGAAAGGGTGCAAGAAATGAAAATTCAATAAATCAAATTAAAAACGCAGTGGAAAGCCCCACCGGCAGACTGGATCACGTGGAAAGCAGATGCAGAGCTGGAAGACAACATAGAGGAATTGGAGCATACAATAAAGGTCAATGATAAATTCTTTAAAATATGAACGGAATATAGAAGAGCTCTAGGACACCATTATAAAGACTAGATCTTCGAATTATGGGCATAGAAGCAAAAGAATAATACTGCACTAAATGCTCACAATTTCCAATAAAATCATAGAAGAAAAAATTCATAGAAAAAATTTTCACCTAGAGAAAGAGATGGCCATCCAGGTCAGAGAAGCCCACAGAACATCAGCTGTACAGGAGTAACAAACTCCCCATGACATAAAACATCAGCTAGATGGGAGCAAGAAAGGAAACTCACCATGACATAGAACATTAACTAGACAGGAGTGAAAAAAGAAACTCCCCATGACACAGTCGGAACATCAGAGACACAGAGTAAGGTTGCAGGTTGACTATAAAGCAAGCCCACTGGAACCACGTCTGATAATTTTAAGAAACCTAAAGTCAGCACATGCCTGGAAAGATATATTCTAAGTTTTGAAAGACCATAACTGTAACCCAGACTATTCAACCCAGCATAAGTATCCAGGAAAACTGAAGGAGAAATTAAAAACTTCTGTGATTAAAAACAGAATAAATGGACTTATGATCACTAAACCAGCCCCACAGCGGATGCTGGAAGACACACTTCACTTTAGAGAGGAGGACATACACACCCAAGAGACCATAGGAAATAAATAAACAATACCAGGACGTGGACAAAAGAGGTCTAAAAAAAGTCACAAAATCAAGAAAATAACAGGAATTAATACACACTTTAATAATAACCCTGAGTATTAATGATTTTAAGCCCCCAATAAAAAGATAGTCTAGTAGATTAAATAAGAAAACACAATTCACCGGGCGGTGGTGGCACATGCCTTTAATCCCAGCACTCGGGAGGCAGAGGCAGGCGGATCTTTGTGAGTTCGAGACCAGCCTGGTCTACAAGAGCTAGTTCCAGCTCAGGCTCCAAAGCCACAGAGAAACCCTGTCTCAAAATAAAAAAAGAGAGAGCACAATTCATAGCTGAAAGATGGCATAGCAGTTAGGTGTTGTAAGAGGGGGAAAGGTGTGGGTTGTATTCCCGGAACTCGGCTCCCAGCCCCCAGTCGCTGGCCTGCTTAGCCACTGATTGCTTGTACCCGAAATAACCACATGAAAACTGTATTCATTTAAATACTGCCTTGCCCATTATCTCTAGTCTTTTCGTGGCTAGCTCTCACATATAAACTAACCCATTATAAAAGTCTGTATGTCACCACAAGGTGGTGACTTACCAGACAATTCAAAGGTACGGCCATCTTGGGCCGAGGATCATGGCGGCTCTCACACTTCCTTTCTTCCCTGAACTCTGTTCTGTCTACTCCACCCACCTAAGGGCTGTGTCCTATCCTACAGGCCAAGGCAGCTTCTTTATTAACCAATGAGAGCAACAGAAATAAAGAAGAACCCTCCTACATTTCCCCTTTTTCTGTTTAAACAAAAAAGAAAAGCTTTCATTTTAACATAGTAAAATTACATATAACAAAACAGATATCAAGAATTACAGTTACAATATTTATATCTTTTTTCATAACTAAGGCTGAGTCCTTCTGTTCCTGTTCCTGTTATCTCCAGAATAGGCATTATTCCTAAAAATCCGTTGTCTACAATCCCTTCTCATATGTCCCATTTTACCACAATTAAAGCATTTGGTATTTTGATGCCTTTTCTTACCA
>JAQHUG010000170.1:1162229-1193339 GCA_028555095.1 Dicrostonyx torquatus | reverse complement strand
AAGCCTCACAGGATACTCCAGTCAGGACTTGATCCTAACTCTAAATTTTCTTTAGGTCCCCTTAAAGATTATCAGTGCCCCTAACCAGCCGGAAGTAGCCTGGAATACTACACCCACATTCCCAAAAAATGGACTATGGACATTTTCCTTTGTTTTTTTAAAAAAGAGGGGAAAGTGGTGTGGGAGAATTATCTGTATTCTGTCAATCATGTTTTAAGTAAACGCTGATTGGCCAGGCAGGAAATATAGGTGGGAAAATCAGACAGGAAGTAGAGGCGGCTCAAGGAGAACAGGGAAGAAGGAAGCTCTTCCTGCATTCCTGCGCAGACCACCAAGGAAGCAACATGTAAGCTGCCCAGCTGAGAAAAGGTACCGGCCATGTAGCTGACAAGATAAAAACAATGGGTTAATATAAGTTATGGGAGCTGGTAGGAAGACTGAACTAATGGGCCAATCAATTTATAACCTAATGTAGACTCTCTGTGTGATTTTCTTTGGGCTTTGCTGACTGTGGGGTACCGGGCGGGACAGAAACCCCAACAAGCCAGCCCTCATGTTACAGTTAGGAGTCCTAGCTGTTCTTCCAGAGAACCTGAATTTGATTCCCAGCACCCACACAATGGTTCACAACCATCTGTACCTTTGGTCCCTAGGGATAGGACACCCTGTTCTGGCCCCTTTGGGGACCAGCCATATATATGCTTCACAGAGAACATTAAATCAAATTAAACTTTAAAAAGAGAACACAATCCACCTTTTTGATGCCTCCCAGAAACACAGCTCCCCATCAGTGGTAGGCACCACCTTAGGGTAAAAAGTTGGGAAAATATCTCAAGTAAACGAAACTACAAAACAAGTAGGTGTAGCTATTCTAATATCTGACAAAATAGCTCCCAAACCAAAACTAGTCAGAAGAGACAAAAGCAGGGCATTTTATACTCATAGAAGGAACAGGCACTAAGAGGATATTATAGTTCTAAACATATACACACCAAACACATGTGCACCCAATTTCATAAAAGAAATACTACAAGGTGTAAAAATACAGATTAACTCCTGCCGGCCAGCACAGCCTGGATGCCAAGACTGGCAGGATTGAGACACGGAGGCTTCTTTTCAGGTGGAAGAACAGCAACCTTTATTCCCCCCCCCCAGCTAAAGCCTTTTATACCTCTGTTGTTTCTGTGGAAAACCACCAGGCCAGAAAGAACACAAACATCCTTGTCAATTACAGACCACAAGGAAGTTCCGCTGTTGGTCAGGGGGAGTGAGGGCAGCCAGATCACAACAAACCCCAACACAGTGATAGTCAGTAAATTTAATACCACACTGTTACCAATAGGCAGGTCATCTGGATAAAAACTGAACAGAGAAACATTGGCAGAAAAGAAAGCACAGTTCACATGAACCTAGCAGACATCTACAGACATGCTACCCAAATACTAAAGAGCACACATTCCTCTCAGCAGCATCTAGAACTTTCTTCAAAACTGATCACATATTATGTATTCCTTTCACATCTAGCTAAGACTTTAAGTACTACATTGAAAAGGGAGAGAATGGGAGCCTTGACCTTAGTGAGAATGCTTTGGGTTTTCTCCTGTTTAGCATGATGTGTACATAGCCTTTCTATGTTTGTTCATAATCCCTTCATCCCCAGCTTTCCCATGACTTTTTCATGGAACTGGATTTTGTCAGAGACCAATGCCACAGCCTTTTTTGCATCTCATGAGATGATCATGTTTTCCTGCCTTTAAATCCATGAATATGATAGCTAACATTTGTGGCCTTATGCATACAGACCCTTCCCTAAATCTCTGGGAAGCTAAATCATGGTAGGTGAACTTTTTTTTTTGTATGAACATAAACTAGGTTGGCCAGTATTTTACTGAGAGTTTCTCTTATGTTCATCAGGAAGTTTGATGCAATTTTTCATTCGTTTTTTACCTTTGTCAGTTTTCCTTTGTTAGCCAGAGTAATACTGATTTCATTAAAACAACAACAGTCTGGAAGTCTGCCTTCCTTTTTTACTCCATGGACTGTTGGTATGAGCTCTTCTGTGCAGGTCTGGTGGAGTTCTGTAGCGACTCTCATCCGGTCCTGCTGTTTTGTGTGTTTGTTTTGGAGACGATTGCTGTCTCACTCTCACAGCTGGCTGTGGCTCTGTTTATCTTGGTTTAATTTTGGTATGTTGTACGTATGTAGTGATTTGTACGTTTGTTTTAGATTTTCAAATTTCATGAAATAAAGGTGTGGTTTGAATGAGAACCACATATAAGCTCGTGTATTTGAACTCGTGGTGCTGTTTGGGGGTGGTTAGGAAGGAGGTGCAGCCTCGCTGAAGGAAGCATGTTCCTGGGGCCAGGCTTTCAGGGTTTACAGCCATGCCCCACTTCCAGGTCACTTTCTCTGCTTCATCTAGGCTGTTGAGATGTTGATCTCTTAGCTTCTCCCTTCAGCTGTCTGCCACCATGGTGCCTCCAACACTAAGGACTCTGCCCCTCTGGAACCATCAGGCAAAATAAACTTTTTTCTTAAGTTGCCTGAGTCATGGTACTGGGAGACCTGCATGTCAACATTCAGAAAAGTGAAACTAGAGCCTTACCTCTCACCCTACACAAGACTCAACTCCAAATGAATGAAGGACCTCAACGAAGGGCCCATACGCTGAGCCTGCTATGGATAAAAAGTAGGAGGCAACTTCAATTCTAGGCACAGGGAAGGACTTTCTAAACAGAACCCTGACCCTCAGGAAATAAGATCAACAATTAACAAATGAGGTTCCATGAAACAAAAAGCCCCGTACAGCAAAGGACATTGCCAATCAAGTGCAGAGGCTGTAGAGAGGGAGAAAATCTTTGCCAGATAAGCATGTAACACAGGATTTGTGCATAGAACATACAAAGCACTCATAAAACTACACACCAAAAAAAAAACAAGCCACTTAATTTAAAAACTGAACAGAAAATTCTTAAAAGAAAAAAATATAATAACTAGGAAATTCTTTAATGAATGTTCAATGTCCGTAGCCGTCAGGCAAATGCAGATTAAAATGATGTTAAGATTCTATCACACCTCAGTCAGAATGCCACCATCAGGAATACAAATGACGACAAACACATGGATGTGGGGGACAGGGAAACTTTAGACATTGTTTGTAGGGGTCTAAACTTGTAAAGGCATTCTGAAAAGCAGTCTGGAAAATCAGCAGTTGACCCAGATATAGCACTCCTGGGTACAGACCCAAAGAACCTTCTGTCTGACTATAGTGATGCCTGCATGCTCATGTTCATTGCCATTCTACCACGACAGTTAACAAATGAAATCAGCCTAGATGCTAATCAATGACAAACAGAAACTGAAAATGGGGTACATATGCTTTTGAGAAACTCAGCTTTTGAGAAATGAAATAATGAAATATGCAAGTAAATGGATGGAACTGGGAAATTTTTTTACTTGGTGATGTTACCCAGGTCCTAAAGGAGAAATGTTGCATGTCCTCTTTCATGTGGTGCTAGCTTCAAGACTTGTGTTTTAGTGTGGAGCACACGTAGAAGTCAGAAAATTAATCTTAGGTCAATGGGTGGGGGGATTATAGGCAAGATGAAAGTAGAGATGAGGCAAAAAGGTCCAAGCAGGTAATGGCATGATGGGGATGGGAAATGAGGGGTGGAAGTGAGCATGAAGAGGCTACATGGGAGCATACAATCTTACAACCCAAGTTTGTGTATACACACACACAAAATGAGGAGATAGGAGAACAGTGCGTAGAGGGATACAAGGAGTAAAGGTTTAAGTTGAGATGTGGGGCGGGGGACTGAAGGGTAGCGGCTAACCCAAACTAAGAATGTATGAAGAAGCTTTATGAAACCCCACTAGTGGATAAGCTAGTTTAAGCATAATTTTTAAGTGGAGTTTGAACAATTCTGCTCCCAGAAAACGTAGGTTATAAGGTGAAACATCAGGCACAGGTTACCTCCCTATTATGAGTTGTTTGTCGGGGGGGCGTGTTTCTGAGTCATCCACAATAAGATAGGCTATTGCCATTGCTCTTGATTACTCCTCATAACTAGATGCTAAGATCCCATCCACTTTGGATGCAGGACAGAGAGATCAAATGAACTGACCAGCACACCCTGCCCCTAGTGTTCATCTTGATGGAAGTGCTATGCAGGCTGCTAGGGTGGAAATACATCAATAGTTTTATCCGGTGCTGGATCCTGATGCTACAGTAATGACCTGCTGGGCAAGATGTGTCCAGTGGTGTAATAATGGCAAGACGGTTTATGGACCCAACCCAACCAACTACTCCCTTGAATAAACTTGATACATGCTTTCAGGAGAAAATTTATGCCTGGTACCGTAAACATGGCCAAAAATACATGGCTAGGGAAGCCATAGTCCCTATGGAAGGACCTAATAACATCCTGCTAAATGGTCATGTGTCAAACTTTCTTCTAAATGTTTATGTTTTTATCCATAGAGTTGTATTGTTCTCAACCTTAGTCAGAAACTTATTGCAGAATATAGTGGTTAATCTGGAGACTCACAAAGTTTGAAAAGTTAGGAATAAGTGTGTGTGAGTGCTCAGCCATGTAGAATACATATACCACCCCACACAAGGCTCAGAGAATGTTGCAGAAATGGGGATTGAAAGAGTGTGACAGCCAGAGGACAGGAGAAGACCATGAAAGGCCAGCCTTTGGCCGTGACATGGATATTATATGAGCTCACAGTGCTGTATTTATCTGAACGAGTTGTATTTAGCAAGATCAAAATAGTTAGAAATTTTATCATGAAAGAGAGAGGAATCTCCTGATGTCCCTCCCCTACCTGGGAAGCAGGGATGTGGGTAGCTGATGGTGTGGGGGTAAGGAGAGTCCCTTTTCTTTTCAGGAGTAGGGAGTGGCCCTTGGTAGGTTTCCCGTGTCCTGGTGGATGACTGCACATTCACATAGAGGCAGCAGTAATTGGACTTAGTGGGTTATCACAATAAAAAGACAAGAAATTGGGAAGGAGATAGGAGATATGCTGAGGAGACTGGGGAGGGCAAAAGGAAGGGAATGGGAATGGATATGAGCAAGATGAATTGCATATATGTATGGAATATGTAACTATCAATAGAGGTCCTGTATGGGTAATTACCACATGCCCAATCCTATACTATGAATTATATGTTTACTGTCTCATTACTCCTCAGAAAAATCAGCATAGTGGAATTGCTGTCATTTTCTAGAAGAATCCCACCAGGGAGTGATAGACCCAAGATATCAACACTACACAGTCGAGAGTGGTAACCTAAACACCTACTCCTGATCTCTGAACTCACCACACTACCAGACCCAAAGAAGAGCGAGCCTGTCACTTCCCACAGTTGCCAGCAGGCCTTGATGGATTTAGATTCGCGAATATTGACTTCTCTCCCAAATGCTTTTTTTCACTTTACTTCTTCTAGACAAGGCCTTGTCAGATGGCAAGTACCCTAGTTAGTTTTGTGTTGTGGAATATTATTTTAAGATGTGTTACATTTGTTTATGCTGTGGAACATTTGTTTAATGACACAAATATATGTTGCATTCTCTTATGTTACATTTAACTGTGAAGCTGTTTTACTTTGCCTGTCTAAAACAACTGATTGGTCTAATAAAGAACTGAACCACCAATAGCTGGGCAGGACAAAGGATAGGGGCTGGCGGGCAGAGAGAAATAAACAGGAGGAGAAATCTGGGAAAAGAGATCAAGGAGCGAGAAAAGAAGTGGCCAGCCACCCAGCTACACAGCAAGTCATGAAGTAAGAAGTAAAGAAAGGTATACAGAAATAGAGAGAGATGAAAACTCAGAGGCAAGCTGGGCGGTGGTGGCGCACGCCTTTAATCCCAGCACTCGGGAGGCAGAGGCAGGCGGATCTCTGTGAGTTCGAGACCAGCCTGGTCTACAAGAGCTAGTTCCAGGACAGGCTCCAAAGCTACAGAGAAACCCTGTCTGGAAAAACAAACAAACCAACCAAAAAAAAATAAAAAAAAGAAAGCTCAGAGGCAAAAGATAGGATAATTTATAATTTAAGAAAAGCTGGCTAAAAACAAGCCAAGCAAAGGTCAGGCATTCATAAGTAACAATAAGCCTCTGTGTGTTTATTTGGGGCTGGGTGGCAGGTCCCCCAAATGAGTAAAAAAAAAAAAAAAAAAAAAAAGACCAGCTACAGCTTTGTCAACTTGATACAGCCTAGAATCATCTGAGAAGAGAATCTCTTTGGAGAGACTGCCAAAATCAGATTAGCCTTTGGGCATGTCTTGAATTATTATTATTACTGAATCTCCCATGTGGAGGATTGTCTTGATAGTTAATATAAGAGGGCCTAAGCCACTGTAAGCAGTAGCATTCCCTGGGCAGATGTTCCTAGGTTGTATAAGAAAGCCAGCTAAGCAGGAGACAGTGAGCAAGCCGGCAAGCAGTGTTCCCCCATGGACCCTATTTCAACTTCCTGCCCAGAGTTCTCTCAATGAAGAACCTAGAAGTCTATATACAAGACAAATCCTTTCCTCCCTCAAAGTTGTTCTTTTGACATGGTACTTACCACACACAGAATGAAGCTAGTATAGTGGCTGCCACCTACTTCCCTTGTCCCTACTCAGAGTTGTAGCCAAGGAACCAGGTGGGCATGAAGCAGATCTCAGGGTTTGGATCACCCTCTCCACTTTTAACAGGCACAGGCACCATCCTCATTCCTGTGAACCTGACACATGGATGAGTCACCGACCTGGCCCCGTCTCATGATAAACCATCACGTAGATCACCGACTCTGCTCACAAAAACAACTCCTGGGCCATCTGGTGTGTAGTTTGATCTGTATATATATATATTTATTTATTACATTTATTTATTTAGACAGTTCTCACTTGTGTAGCCTTGGCTGGCCTGGAACTTACTATGTAGACCAGGCTCTGGTATCAAATTCACAGAGATCCACCTGGCTCTGCCTCCCGAGTGTTGGGATTAAAGGCATGTGCCACCATGTCTGGTAGGTTCTAAGTAGCTAAAGTAAAAGTAACTGACACTCTGGAGAAAATATGAAATTCACATCTCAGTGTTCATAACTAAAGTTCTACTGGCACTCAGGCCAGTCATTTGTGTACATATTCTTTTGTTGTTGTTGTTGTTGTTTTTGCAACAAGGTTTCTCTGTAACTTTGGAGCCTGTCCTAGAACTAGCTCTGTAGACAGGGTGTGTACACATTCTTAATGGCAGCTGTGCACCACAACAGTAGAGCTGAATGAAAAACTTCAATGGACCCTATGGCCAACAAAGCCTAAAATATTTACTGTTTCGCCTCTGACAAGTTTGCTGATCCACGATCCAGATGACAGAAATTAAACTGCAGTATCACTATTTACATCTGGTAATATCCTTGAGAAGTTTCATTCCCACATCTCGGGGGCTGGCTGGAATGAAGCCAGGCAGAGAATGGGTGAGGGCTCACAGGCTCTGGGGGCCTGTCCCCACTGCCACAGTCTGCTCTGCTGGCTCACAGGCTCTGGGGGCCTGTCCCCACTGCCACAGTCTGCTCTGCTGGCTCACAGGCTCTGGGGTCCTGTCCCCACTGCCACAGTCTGCTCTGCTGATTCCCAAGCAAGTCATTTGCTTGAGATTGTGGAATAATAAGTAGACTGATTACACAGAATCTCTCTCATTCATCTACTTAACACTTACAGGCTGCTGTCTATGGGCCTTACCAGCACTAAGGACATACACAGATTTTTAAAAAATTGTACTTAGAGATTATAATTATATCATTTCCCCCTTTTCATTTCCACCCTTCAAACCTCCCAGAAACCTCACCTTGCTTCCTTTCAAATCCATGGCCTTTTTCCATACATTATTGTTACATGCATACACATGTATATATGTGTGCATGTGTACATATAAATTCTTGAATTCACAAATACAGCTTGCTCAGTCTGTATAATGTTACTTATACATAATCAGATAATCGATTGGTGTGCTCTTTCCTAAGGAAGTCTCTTTCTGTCACTCTCAGTGAAGGGACTCTAGCAGTCGGAGCATGGCAAACATGGCTCTGGCAGGCCTTGCCCTTTTCTCCCATCCCCTCTGCCTTCCTAAAAACCATTAGATTACATCCCTAAAGCTAGCCACCAAGGTCTATTCCCTTATTTGGTCTCTTCCTCCTCCTGAGGCTGACTAACAAGGTCCAACTACGAAAGTAGTGAAGACCAGTCTTCAAAAGCCCCCTTTGGCTTACCTAATTAACTTGCCCAATTAATATTAAACACCTCAGCTGGGGGAGGGGTGGCGCATGCCTTTAATCCCAGCATTCGGGAGGCAGAGGCAGGCAGGACTCTGTGAGTTCGAGGCCAGCCTGGTCTACAAGAGCTAGTTCCAGGACAGGCTCCAAAGCTACAGAGAAACCCTGTCTCAAATAAATAAATAAATAAATAAATAAATAAATAAATAGAACTAAATACCTCATCCTAACACAGGGGTTCCCTTTTACCTTTGTAAACTGCCATGTCTATGTGCCACATGTGTCTCCCCTCCAGCTAGAGGCAGTCCTTTGTCTCCCCACCTCCAGGGCAAATGCCCCTACCCCCTTCTCTTTTTGTTCCCTCCCCCTTCTCCCTCATCCTCTACCTCCTGTCTCTGTTTCTTATTCCCCTGCCCTCTGTGGTAAATAAATCTCCTTTGTGCTGAGAACTTGGTCTTGGGGTGCCCTGAGCCAATAGTGTTCACGTCACTCATCATCATGCCTTATTGCCTGTTCCGTGCAGGGCTGAGGTCCCATGAGCCTTCTTGCATCAGGGTAGTGTGCCTACTGTTGTCCTTTTTCAGCTCATGTTCAGGCAATCATGTTGGTGAGGCTGTATGGGTATAGCTTCAAGACATACAGCAAATCCCTGTTCTCTGGCTCTTCCAATCTTTCTGCCCTCTCTTCTGCAGTGACCCCTGAGTCTTAGGCTCAAAAGGCTGTGCTGTAGACATTATCAGCTGGGACTAGGCTCCACATATACATATTTATAGCCATATCTTGATGCCTTATATACATTTGTGTATAAATTATAGATATGTACATTATGTTGTAAACTGTGGTATTGATGTATTTTAAGAAAAAAAATGAAGCATGTTAAAGAGTCAATGATGGTGGGGACATGTTTCTTTAAATAGTCAAGACGGGTCTTAGGTGACATGAACAGATGTCCTGTATGAAGCAGGACTACCAATGTATTCCAGGTAGAGGGAACAGCAGTGTAAAGGTTCAGGATAGAAATGTTCTCTGTGCTTAGGGACAACAGGAAAGAAGATGATTTGGGAGCAGAGACAGGATGCTGGGTAGCAAGGCTGGAGATGTAAACAGAACAAAATAGAAGCTACTGTGTGGCCTGCACTGTTGACTTAGAAGGGAGCTGTATGGATACTGACCAAGATGGTCTCGATGACACAGGAACTTCTCTGGGACCTCAGGCATGGATATGGTGCACGGCTCTAAGATGGAAGACCAGAAGGGAGACCTGGGCCATTGAGATTGCAGGCTCAGCAGGCTCTGAAGTGGGATTAGGTAGTAGGGTGGGCAGAGCAGTCTCCTCCATGCCCCGAGATGTTCCAGAGCCTCATTTCTGTCTCCCTCTGACCCAGCCTGCCACACCAATATGCCTGTATTCTCCCAGGTTCATCCTTTGGACAGCAGTGAGCAAGCAGCCAGAGGCTGAAGCTGACCAGCAGACAGAACTGGGGTAGGGCAGGATTAATGAGGTGCTGGGTGACTCCTTCCACTGACATGAGCATGACTTAGTTGGGTGTGATGGCTACTGGTGTTAACTTGGCAGATTAAGGGATTATTTGATTTGGTAGACGTAGTGGTGGGTGGGGCTGCTCTCTGAGCACCAGCATGCATGCAGTCACCATCCCTCCTCCTGGCTGTGGATGGGATGTGATTGTCTGCTTGAGTCTCTGACCACCCTGACTTTCTGCTCTTAACTGTGAGCTTCCTCCTCTACGTTTCTTTTCTCAAGGTATTTTATCACAGCAATAGAAACTAAGACACAAAAACACCCAGTACGGCCAATGATGCAGGAAGCCTGACCGGGTGTTCCTCAGGCCTTTGAAACTGTTTTATGGGATAAATGTGGAAGAATTGGAGCCTTTGGTCTAGAAAGCCCTCAAGTACTCAAAGCAAAATGGACTGTTCTGATGGGAGCCTAGAAGACCACACAGTGCAGGCCCATCACGAGTTCTGAGGGGAACAAAGGACTTTATTTGGAACGGGACTAGGGGGTCTTTCATGTGATATTTTGGTCAAGAGTCTGGCTTCATTTTGTCCATATCCTAAGAAGCTGAATGAAGTGCAATGTAAAGACTATGTACTCGTTTGCCAGAGGATAGGCGTGTGAGCAAGCTTCAGGTTTCGGGCAGAGAATATGAGGGCAGCAGAATGCTGCAACTGTTAGAGAGAAGAGCCATTAACAGAAACCTCTGCTGCACTGGAACCACAGTATAGATGTCTCATCAGAGCTCCAAACAAGGCTGTTGCCATTATTGTCCAACTGGTTTGGAAGGCACGAAAAACTCAAGTCTGAAGGGTTTTTCACTGAGAGCAGCTGAGGCCAGGTAATCTCCAACAGGGTCAGACAGAATCCCTGTAAAGAGGTCGAGGACATTTGTTTGCAATTATTTAAGCAAAGCAATGAAGACCCCCCCCACACACACACCCCAGGATATTGGAGATGTCAGAACTGTGGGATGTCAGCCAAGGCAATCTGCAAAAATGAATTAGGACCAATTGGAGAGGCCAGAGCTGAAGAGGTGTGGCTACCTGTACCTTTGGAGATCAGCCAATGTCATTCTAGCCTAGGACACTAGGTAGAAAGCTACAGAATTGGTATTTGCTGGGCTGGGTTTAGGTCTTGCTTTGGCATGACTATTCCTTGTTATGCCCAGATTCTTCCCTTATGCAAGAAAGAATATTTATTCTATGTCATTCTAAGTTGGGCAGTTAAGACTTTAAAGCATTGAAATTGTTAAAGGAGTGTGTGGAGGGGGTCATGAAGTAGCTTAGTAGGTCTTTACCTGCTCTACGTGTACCCTGACAGGCATATGTACATGTGTGCATACCCACATGTGTGCAAACACATACACACACACAATCACAAAAGAGTTTTTAAAACTATGGAGACTTTTCAAATGGAACCGAATGCATTTTACAGTGAGGTGTTGTGTTAAGTTGGCAGGGGGTAGAGATGGGGTCAGTGTAGACTTGCCAGACTCCAAAATCAACTAAGATGGGAGTCTGGACACCCCTGTGAGGGGTTTTCTTGACTACATTAACAGATGTGGAAGACCCCGTGGACTAGTGATCCTGGACTCTGTATGTGGAGAAAACAAGAGCCTTTGCATGAATACATCCATTGCTTTTTCCCCCTCCTTTGTAGATGTTGACAGCTGCTTGAAGCTTTCACAGCTTGACTTTCAACCTTTAAAGTTTAAGCTAAATCAGAATAGCCATCTCCCACTTCAGTTGTGCCCTCCTCCCCCTCCCCCTATGTAGCCCTGGCTACCCCAGAACTTGTTAAGCAGATCAGGCTAGATCAAACCCAGAGATCCAGCTGCCTGTCTTCCTGGTGCTGGGATGAAAGGTGTGTGCCACCACACCCTGTTTTTTCTGTTTGGGTATTTTATCAAAGGGCCAAGTAAGTAAGTCAGACATTGGGTGTTTTAGATCTATCCCTTCTAAATTACCTCTGCTAATCCTGTACACAGTGTTTTACTACTGTTACAGGTGTCATGTTCCATGTTAGCCACGCCCAAACATGTATCACAGCGCTTTCCCTTCACGTTCCTTCTGTAAAAAAGGCTTTTGTTGGTCCCTTTAATCATGCTATTATGTGGTTATTTCCTACTCTGTAGGTGAGAAAGTGAAGCTGGCGAAGCACCCGAGGTTAAAGGGCTGGTAAACAGCAGGCTGATCTGTGTGGCCCTTTAATCCTAGGTGTGGGCTGTGCACCTACTTCCTAGGTCAGTGAGTCATAATCTAAAGACTCTGTTCGCCACTCTCCCTCCCTGTCACTGGACAGTGGAGTAGGTGTTGACATGTCATGCCTACTCAACTAACGACAGGGGATATGCATTTATTGGAAATTTACACATGGTAGACAAAAGCCAAGTCTGGTGGTGCATGCCTCTTAAGAACCTTTGCTTTGTCCCTACATCCAGGGTCTGGATGGAGTTTACAGTCCAAGTTTGTATCAGAGATCTTTTCCTCTAACACTATTCCAGTGTCCTAATTCTTTCCTTTTGTTTTTGTTGTTCCTTCCGGGATTCGCATATCTCCTGGGGAAAGACCCACAATGGTAGGCTGTATGTCAAACATTAATCTTTACTAGGCAGGCACTGCACAGTGCCAAGAAAGCTAGAGCTCAGCTTTCCAGTCTCTACTAGAATCCCAAAGCTGACTCTTCAGAAAAGACAGCGGTGCATCAAGGCTGTTATTTGTCCCAGCTGGCAAGGTTTTCATTATTACTTTAATTGGTCTGTTGGGGGCAGGTCAGTAAGTCTGGCTTGTCCTAGGTGTCACAGGACCCAGGCAACCCCAATAACAATGCTGTCCAAAACGATAGCAACAAAATCACAAAACACTTATTTGCAAGTAGTATATGGCTTTTTGATCCCATCAAATAACTTTATTCACACAAACGTCCCTTAATTTACAAAGCTTCAGTCATTCATACACATTAGGGGGGATCCACAGTGTTCAAAGAACTTAAATATAATGTATCATACCAACCCAAGTAAGCCAAGTACAAAAAATGTCCATATAAAGTTGTTCACATAGGTCCTATATTACCAGCTTCTGTGCAAAAAAGAAAAAAAAAAAAAGAAAAGAAAAAAGAAACACAGGGAAAATTAGATTTACTAGTATTTTGAAACTGACCTTGTGCCTGGCTTTCAACCTCAAAACCAAGTCTGACCACATGAGCATTATGAATAACTGAAATATCCTCCAGGTTTGATGGCAGGCAGCCTTTGGGATATAATTTTTTTCTTTTGAAAAATATCCCCTAACTAGGTTTCCTTCTTCCTATGATCTCATCTGAATTTAAAAAAAAAAAAAAAAAGCTCACTCCTTTTGATACTCTCCCTAATCCTAGGGGCCCCTAGGCAACCAATGGCAGTAGACTTGTCCCTCAGTGATGGCTGACATCAGCCACTGCTATAGAGTCCTTACTGTAGGGCTTCCCTCCCAGAGCATGTTTCCAGACAAGGCTCCTGTCCTCAAAGTCAGACCTCTGCAGACCTGAAGGCTGTATGACGAGCTCAGAAATCAGGGAGGGCAGAGGCCTGAGCCTCCAGTCTGCTGGCCTGGAGAGCTGAGGAACCAAGCTCATCCAATTCTGAGGTAGACTCCCAGCAGTCGTCTGGAGCTGCCAGACAGGGAGGAGGAACCCAGTCAAGGGGATCCACTGAGAGTTAAGCTGTTATGCCCCCAGATGTGGAAGGAGGGGACACAAGGAAGAGACAAGGTGGAAAGAGCTCACGGTGAGCAGGACTGGGAAGGACAATGGAGTAAGGCAGGGTAGGAACGTTCCCCTCCTTGGAGGATAGCAGTCAGACTCTCTCTCACTCTTCCCAAGATTCCAAAAGACACCTAAAGGTTAAAACCCACATTTAATCCATCCTTTTAAGCTGTCTTCTCAAGCAGTAAACAGCAAATAGCATAAACAGATTCCCACAATGCTCTTTTCCTCTTCTTGGAAAAATATACACAAAAACAATATAACCTTATTGCTGCAAACACTGGTGTTCTAAAATAGTGATATGTTAATGAGCTGAGAATCTTGGAGGAAGGAATGATGGAGGTGGGAACTATTGGGGCAAGAAGGTGAAGAAGCTAGGGAGTGGTCTTAGCACCACGGGGTTAGGAAGCAGAGAGTCAAGGGCCTCTGCTCACTTCAGGTGTCTGTCTGCCTTCACTGCCGCTGGAGTTCCCACTGGCAGCACCACAGAGGAGGCCAGGCCCTACCCAGAGTCAGATCTTCACCTCGTGTGGGCACACTTCTCCAGCTGTAAACAGCGTATTTCTTTAAGTAAACACTAAAGCATCCCTCAGGCAGTCAAAGGGCAAACCCTACAAGGTGGAAAGAGTTCCTACGCCCTGCCCCAATACGCTAGAGCTAGGTGAGGCTAAAGCCTGAACCTTAGTCTCCTGTGACCAGGAGCGGGTTAGTTGGAGCCAGTTTGGATGGTGCAGTCAGTGTCTTCCTGGCTAGAGGTAAGAACAGGGAGGAACAAAGGCAGTGTGCATATGTGGGCAGCAGCATTTGGTCCTGGTCTAGAGCTGCTGTGAGGGCCACAGAGGCAAGAGGGAGGTGTGTCTGGCTACAGCCCACAGGAGGTGGGGGCTCAGAGTCTTCCTTTCCTTGTGGCTATATACAAGTGGGAGATTATGAGTACCAGTGACAAATGGACACAGAGAAGACAGCCACCTGCTTCTGGCAGAGTCTGGACAGGGAGGACAATGGAATAAGGCACTATGATCTGTCCTGATGACTCCCTTCAGTCACAGGGAGCTGAGCTCTGAGTGCAGAGAACTCAGGCCAGGACAGTCTCCCCAACAGCAATCCTCACACCTAAGAAAAGGACGAATGTTAGAAGTTCCACACACGTCTCGAAGGTGGACAGGTCTAGCAAACTGGAGGCACCTGAGATGATGCCCCACAGAGCTACTGGCAGGCCTGCAACCCATATAGAGGCAGAGCGGAAATAACAGAGAAGGATGCTGATTCCCAAGAGGGACAGGCAGCTGAGCTTAGAAGACTATAGAGCCCACCAGGGGCTGACTCACTGGCCATTGCACGGCAAAAATGTCACCGGGCCAGTGTCCACCTATCTGGCTGGCAGGTGATAGCATAGATTGCAAGAGAGGGAGGGAAGAAAAATACAGGAACAGGCACTTGGGGCTCAAGACCTGGCTCTCATCTGAGCCAGAGATAGAGGTGCAATCACCAGGCCAGAACCAGCTGGGAGTCATGGAAGACAAGGTGCAGGGAAACAGGCTACCCCTCACCAGGCCACCCACCTGCAACCTATGGGGCTACTTTGACACGAAAAAAAGTATGGTGGGAAAGTCTTGATTGCAGAGAGCAAAGAGACAGAGACGAGAAAGAAAAAGGTAGGTAGAATAGTGATTTGCTAGGCCTGAGCCTTTACCAGAAACCCAGCAGGACTATAGCACAGAGAGTGGGGTACTGAGCTTGGAGACTGCTTTTCCCATCTGCTCAGACACAAAGAGACAGCAGCACCCAGGGGAAGGGGGTCGAAAAGAAATGGAATGTACTTTGCAATTAGGGGATGCTGCTGTTCCCATCCCCCTCCCAGGTGCCACTCTGATTAAGCTCAGGAGGCTGCTTAAAAACTCCAGAAGACAAGATGCTACCACAGTGCAGCAAGGTGAGTGCCCACATTACCAGCTGCAGTCGCATACCCATGGGCCTGCAGCCACACATCACAGCAACAGCAGCTGACCTCTGGCTAGGAGGAGAAAGAAACTTTGGCGCTGAGTTGCCTGAGAGAAGGCTGGAAAATGGAAGTGGACAGAGTTAAGCAGGGTTCAGTATTCTGCTGGCCTTCCCCACACTACAGCTGCTGGAAGAAAAGCTCCCCTTGGCCTCTCATTCCCCTATCCATCCTATGCTAGCTTAGGAAGAATAAACAAGAATGACCAGATAGATACCTTCTTTCCTTGTCCAGAGACCCCATCCCATGTGGCCAGGGTGAAAAATCTGAGAAAGTACTGGAACAACCAAAGGTGCATCTAAGTAGAGGGATGCACTGAGAGAATGATGGGGTCCATCAAGAAGGAGCTGGAAGGAGGGTATCTTCCTCCCTCAGGAGGCTGTAAGAACACTGTAAGGGAGTTAAGAGTGAAAGACTATGCAAGCAGAGGCAGCAGAGTCAGAGATCTGGTTTGGGGATGCTTTAAGATGGCTAGCTGCTATATGGGCCCTCTACTAGCCACATGGGCATCCCTGTCTGCCTCATACATCCCTATTCAAGGCAGGTCCTTTCTCTTTCAACAGTTACAAGGAGTTTGATCACCTAACATGAAGTCCCTGGGGGTAAGAGATGGTGCTCGACAGTATCACCCAGTGGTAAGTGACACCATGGATCCTGGTACACAGGGCACACCTTTTACTGTGAGGAAATGATGGCAGCAGCCATTTGAGGGTAATCTGCAATTGTCAATCAAAACTGGACTTTGGGGCCAGGTAGTCTCTGTGACAAGCTGACTTGCAGCACACTGGGAAGATAATCCAGGAGGCAGAAGGTAAAAAAGTAATGGCCTCATAGCAGTGACAAGAGGCCAAGGAAGACCAAGTCTGACGGAGAGTTGGCACAACAGTCCTAATAGAAGATAGTAGGCTTGTGCAAGTGGGCTGGGGTGTCTTCATCCCCAAGTGATGGGGTGATCACTCCTGGTCTCCTTCCTCAGAGAGCCCGGTTGGAAAGGGCAGAAGGAAGCAATCCCAACTATAGGGGGTCCTGGCATGACCTGGGGCTCCCAAGAACTTAAAAAGAACCAAACCCACGGTTTAGGTCTTCTCTAAGAGTACTTCTGGCAAACCCTGGTCTTCCTCTTCTGAGAGGTTCTTCATTTCTGATCCTGACTGAGGCCTGGCCAGGACCAGCCCACCCAAGGAGTCCAAAAGCTCCCACGTCTGGCAGGAAAGTAACTCAGAGGCTGCTTCCTTAGATCTTCGTATCCCTTTCCAGGAGACACACCAAACTCTGGGTAGAAAGAAGTTCTTTGGGAAGTGGGATGCTAAAGCGCAACTGAGAGATGTGTACGAAAGAAACAGAACATGAAAGATAAAACCAAAATTGCTTCCTAACTTAAGAAATTAACAGACTAACAGTGAATATATGCATAAGCTTTGCCCACATTCAATGTTTTTAAAAACAAAACGAAACAAAAACCCAAACAATAAAAAGGTGCCTGTCCAGAGTGTAGCCTTCTGCTTTCCAGAAGTCTTGATGGTTTAATGTTTTAAAAAATAATAATTATTATTATAATAAAGGAAAAACAAAAGGGTAGCATGGGAAACCCAAGCAAAAGCTTCACATTGTGGGAGGTCCAGCTGTCAGGAGATCGCCACCACCTGTACCCTCTGCCATCCTGTCCGAGACATGATGAGACTGTGGGTCCCGAAGGATCGACCTGGAAGACAGAAGGTAGGTAAAGAGTGGACATTGGATCAGTGGGTGAGGGTACAGGGCCAGCACCCAAACCAAACTGACCCTGAAGCCGTGTTCCAGGTCTTCTAAATACTTTATGTGGAGGAAGCTGAGCCACCTGTAAAGATACACTCCTATTTCTTGGGTAAGAAGACTGATGTGTTCAAGGTCAGAGTGACTGAGGGCAGACTTTGGAAGAGGGAACTAAGGCGGTCTGCAGGCTCCAGCTACCAATTTGATCACAAATTCTATACCTTAGTCCCACTCCAGCTTCTCTGTACTACACAGGACCCAATCCAAATAGGATGTTCCCAACGGACCCTGATGGTCTTGGTTCTATTTTAGTCTTTCTTCTCCCCTCTGATCTGTTGCTACCATCACAAGCCTCACAACAACCCTTATACAATTTCTCTACTCTTTACAAATGAGAAAATGGTTTTCAGCAGAGAACTTATACTAAGTCAGCCAAGAAGTTTTAAAGAGACATCACTTTCTCCTCCTAGGTCAGGTGGACTCAGAGCAAGGTTTCCCAGAAGCAAGTGATAGGTCCCACTCTGCCCACTGGGGCTATAACTATGAGTTCTGAAGACCAAACTGTCTTAATAAAAACAGCCCTGCCATCTATGTTCTTTGGTCTCATAATCTACACCTATGTCACAAGCTGTTTTGGAGATTACATAAATTCAGTTGTGCATGGCTTAATGATATAAGAAATATAGAACTGCGTGAGCATGACAGTACTTTATGGGACCATCACTGTATATTGTCTGCTATTTCCTGAAGCATCATTCTGTGTAACTGTACATACACTACTTCGAAGAATGCCTGGTTCCTGTGAGCACTGGCTGCTACCTGGGAACTACTTTGGTGCCAGGCCTTGGGAGTAAGAAAAGAAGCTGCTCTTCAAAGAAACTTAGCACACAGAAGTCTACAGAGATTAGTCTTGGGGCAGCCTCATATTCTGAGCTACTTAATCACATAGCTTAGTATAGCTTTGTCTTGGGCAGGGCAGGTCATCTGGGCAGCAATGTTCTGAAGTTTTCAAAGTACCTAGTTTCACTCTAAATGACTGTCCCAAACAAGTCCTTCCCTGTATGCTTGCAACCCTTCAGTGACTTCTTTGTTCCATGGACACACCAAGCCCAATGTCTATGGCTTGAGAAGTATGCTCTGGTTCCAGCCCAGAGTACCTTCTTCACTGGAGCTGTGGTCAGTACAGCCAGACAACATGGCCCCATAATCTCAAGTCTTACAGGTGCCCTAGCTCGTTCACAAATTGACACCAGATTGGGCCTGTCTGTCTCTGTCTCTTCCTTGATTGTCTTCCATCTCTTTTGGGCTCCAAGTAGAATGAGTATAAGGCCTACAGAAGGTTCTGACATATCCAATGAGCCATTTCTCCTTTGCCTGTGTCTCCAGCTACACTCTCAATGTGCCTTCAGTCATTCAGCCATCACAAGCGGCTGTAGGTGCTACAGGAAAGCACCCCACACACAGACGGGAGTGCAAACAGCCTGTGGGGAGCAGCTGGAAGAGCTTTCAGAACTTCAGATGTGCTGAGAGCTAGAGAACCTGGTAGCTCCACTTCTAGAAACTTAGCTTCACTGCTAACTCTAAACATAGAAAAAGAATTCATGAATAAAGATGGGAATAAATTATGAGACAATACTTCCAACGTCCAAAGCTAACAGACTAAATGATCTATCAGCTCACTGTTATAGTGAAAAAAATGAGAGATGGGTGGCATTTGTGCATCAGTCTGAAGCCTGTTAGAGTCAAGTGGGATATATACATTACAAACTGTATGGTAGAAAGCAGAAATATAGTTTGTCTCTACAGCTCAGGATGGAGTTACTAGGTGAAAACTTGCAGTGTTTGGATGGATGAGGCCTTTGGGAGGTAATTAGGAATACATTAGTCATTTGGGTGGGATCCCATGATTAAGCTCTGGTGGTTGTTTAAGAGGAAGATCCTAGGAGCTGTAGAGATGACTCAGTGGTTAAGAACATTGGTTGTTCTTCCAGAGAACCAGGGCTTGAGTCCCAGTACTCACATGGCAGTTCACAACCATCTATAATTCCAGTTTCATGGGATCTGATATCCTTTTCCCTCCATGGAAACTAGGCATATTTGATGCACATACATACATGTAGGCAAAGCAGTCATATACATAAGTAAATCTTTAAAAAAAAAAGAGATCCTACATACACACACACAGGCTTCTTGATAATATGATGCCCCCTGTGTTGCCTCAAAAGACAGCCAACCAAAAGGGCCATCCTCAGAGAAGAACCTCTGATTTAAGACCCAAGACCAAGAATTACCTTTTTTAATAAATTATTATGGCCGGGCGGTGGTGGGCACGCCTTTAATCCCAGCACTCGGGAGGCAGAGACAGGTGGATCTCTGTGAGTTCGAGACCAGCCTGGTCTACAAGAGCTAGTTCCAGGACAGGCTCCAAAAGCTAGAGAAACCCTGTCTCAAAAAACCAAAATAAAGAAATATTAAAACAAAAAAACTTGTACATAAAAACCAGAATGCACCAAAATTAACCAGACCTAATGTCTATTCATAAAGGCATGCACTCCAAAAAGAGGTTAGGTACAAAGTAAGGGAAGCATCTCCCAAGCAAGGGGAAATAGAATATATAGTTACGGACAAACTGGGGAATGGGATGGAATGGAGGGATTAAACTGAAAGGGGGAGGGTGGAGGGAAGAAAGCAATAAGGAAGGGAATATGGGGAGGGACAACTAACACTATGGACCATTGAAGGGGTTCATATAGAAACTTACTGCTATAGAAGTTTCTTATATACATATAAGAAAGAAATCTAAATGTAATAAACAATTAATGGAGGAGAAATGCCCTCACTAGATACTCTTCTCCACCAAGCAAAATGTCCAGTGCCAGGAATGAGCTGTTGGCTAATTAATGCAAAGTTCCCAACAACTCAGGATACTGGGAAGGATTCTGGTTACTTTCTACAAGCTGATGGTAAAGTCCTACTGCTGAACACTTAGATATCTCCTTAAACACAGAGAAGTCAACCTAGTGCCTAACTAGAGCCTTCACCCCTGACTGACAAGCGTTCATGACACTGAAGGTACTCTGCGTGCTATCAGAGGAAAAAGGGAACTACAAACACAGCTACGAATGCCTGCATAACACACTAGTGCAACTGGAACAAATAACCAATATCGGAATGGATGTAGGACCCACTCCATGAGATGAAACTCTTGCCTGACACTGCTTGGGTGGCCAAGAACCTGAGACTAGATAGGCAGGCGATGGGCCTAGAGGAAAACCCAACACCGAACTGTTCTGCAAAACAAAATGACTCCTAACAACTTTCTGCTGTGCCTGTAGATCGGTGTCTTGCTCAACCAGAGAAGCTTTCTCCCACAGTAGATGGGACCCAACAAAGAGTCCTACAACTGGACCATGCACAGAGAATGAGACATCATTCTCTGTGGAAGAGGAGGTGAAAGAGCCAGGATGTGGATGACACCAAGAAAGAAGGTCTTCTAGACACAACAGGGCATAGGATACACGTATGAACTAAGAGAGTGTGCTAGCATGCATAGGTCCAAGTCAGATAGGTCCCAGCACTGAGAGAGAACCAGACAGAGCTTCCATCCCTAACCGGAAAATTATCTTCAACTGACAACAGCTTGCCAAAGAAAACACAGTCTTCTCCAATGGAGTCTGAGTTTATAAACTACACCTAAGGGCCGGCCCCCTCCCCCACCATGCCCAGCAGTTGATGGCCAACACAAAACAAACTCAGTGGTACTTTTGGAGATTATTTTTGCCTCTTTTTTTTGTACCTTACTGGTTGTCCACTTGCACATTAATTTCCAATTTGGGGAATTTGTGTGTGTGTGTGTGTTGTGTGTAAGGATCTCTGTACATGTGTTTCTCCTGTTTTTTTTTTGTTTGATTTGTTTTTAATTAAATTCTGTCTTTTTTCAAATGTGTCTGTTTCTTAAGAACAGAAAGAAAAAAGGAATGGAGTTTGGTGGGTGAAGAGGTGGGGAGAATCCAGAAGTTGGGAAAGGGAAAACATGATTGTAACTATACGGAAAAAAGTTTTCAAACAAACAATCAAAAACAAAACCAGCATGCACCAAAATTAACCAGACCCAAAATCTATAATTAAAAAAAGCATGTACTCTAAAGAAAAAGCCTCAGATCTCAGAGGCCTTCCCCTTCACTGAGTGCTTCTGCTCCCCTACTAGCAATAGGAATTAAAAGATTCCCCCAAAGATTCGTTTGGGGACTTCTTCCCAGTCTTCAGCTTGGGAAAAACTCGTGCACTCCCCGATGACTTGGCAGCCATTCCAGACTCGTGTAGCTTTTCCCTGTTGCTTTCTGCTTGTGTTTTCAGTAGACGAGCAGGTGAAGCAGAAGACAGACAAGTACCCCTTCCCCAGGGAAGCCACAGCACGGTGTGCTCATGTGATGTGGGAGTGTTCTCCTGTATTTTGTATTACTCTTATTGGTTGAATAAAGAGCTGCCTGGCTTATAGATAGGTCAGCCCTTAGGTGGGCGGAGTAGACAGAACGGAAGTTCTGAGGAGAAGGAAAGTAAGCCAGTCGCCATGAAGCCCCTGTAGCAGAAGGAAGTTCCGTCCGGTAAGTCACCCACCTCGTGGTGACATACAGACTTTTATAATGGGTTAGTTTATGAGGTGAGGGCTAGCCAGGAAAAGGCTAGAGATAACGGGCAAGGCAGTATTTAAATGAATCCAGTTTGTCAAGTGGTTATTTTGGGTGCAGGCGGCCAGCGGCTGAGCGGGCCAGCGGCTGGCAGCTGGGGGCTTGGGAGCCAGGTGGTTGGGGAACACAACGCACCCCTCTCCCCCCACTTACAACACTCATGGGAAGATGGAGGGGACACTTTTTTTTTTTTAAAGATTCTTTATTATGATTTATTTAACTTTATTTTATGTGCATTGGTGTGAAGTTGTCAGATCCCCCGGAACTGGATCTTCAGACAGTTGTGAGCTGCCATGTGGGTGCTGGGAATCGAACCCGGGTCCCCCGGAAGAGCAGTCAGTACTCCCAACCACTGAGCCATCTCTCCAGCCCGAGGGGACACTTTTTACTACCTCAACAAGAACAGTAAAGACTATCTGGTTTGGAGTCAAAGCAGCCAGCCCATTATTAATGCAGATGATGATGAAGAGTGCAGGTCCCAGTCTTGGTGGGCTCTTGTTCATCACCTTTCATCCTAGCAGATGCCAAAACTGTGGCTCCCTTGTTGACCAGGCTATAGCATGTGGGTCTGATACTGACACCTAGCATCAACCAGGGTTTTCCTTGTTGCTCTCAGTGGGGCCCCTAAGCACAGAGCCTTCCTGAAAGTCAATGGCATATCTGCTAAGCATAATGAAGAATGGTAACTAACCATCTGTAGTGGACTTTATGGTAGATATGGCCTTGGGATAGGTGATCTGTCACCTATAGGTGTTTTGTCTTATTCCAACAAACCCGTACTCTGTTATTTCAGATCTTGGACTAAGTTCCCATGGTAAGCCTCATTTCTCTTTAACTATCACAACAAACTCTTAGTGAGTTCTTGCAACTTTATAGGTAACTTTGTGACATAATTTTCAACCCTCCTACAAAGTTTTCCAATCATAATTTACATCTTCTAGCAACTGTGAGGCAAGAGGTAGTATCATCCTGGCCGTAAAGACAAACGGTATCTTAGAGCACAAAAATTAGAAAGAGCTGAGGTGAGCAAGGGATGGAAAGATGTGGCTAGAGAGATCTATCTCCTGCTCCTCCCTATTCCTAAGCACACACAAAATAAAGGATGTTCCTTAATCTAAAAGCACAGCCTTTCTCTCTGTATATCTGTATCGTTTCTTTAAATAACTGTTGATAATAGTAGAAACATTAAAAAACTGATCCCCTCCACTGTCCCCTAGTTTATTAATAAATTGCATTATCTTAAGAAATATGTTTTAAAACATGGCACGTGAAATACAGCTTTCTCGTTCCCAAACTCCATGAAGGAAAGGCACAGGCTTTATAGGAAACACCTGAGGGTTTGAAGCTGGCTTCTACCTCCTAGTCACAGTCATGATCGCTGTCTCCCTCTCTCCCTTTTGGGAATGCAGACAGTACAATTTACACTCTGCTGTGGGAGTGGGAACTTCAATAGACTGCCAGCGTCCATCTGGTCTACTTACACCCGCCTATTCACTGCTCAGCTAGCAGAGCAGGCTCTCAGACATTAATGGTCATTTTGGCTCTTTGGGCATCAGACAGGAATACCTAGAACTTAACTTTTTTTGTTTTGTTGAAACAGGATCTCATTCTGGGTCAGACTCATGTTGGTCTCTAGGTCAAGACAATCCTCTCTCTCACCTTATCCTCCCTGAGTGCTGGGTTACAGGTAAGAGTCATCATGACTAGCCTGGAATTCATCCATCAAGGCTTAATTCACAAACTTCCTTTTTTTTTTTTTTAATTTATTTTTGAGACAGGGTTTCTCTGTGGCTTTGGAGCCTGTCCTGGAACTAGCTCTTGTAGACCAGGCTGGTCTCGAACTCACAGAGATCCACCTGTCTCTGCCTCCCAAGTGCTGGGATTAAAGCCAAACTATCTTATATCTTCTATATTGGTGAAAAAATTAATGGTGGTGAGCTCTGTTCAGAGCATATAAGTCTCTGCCATAATGATCCCAGAGACAATCCTCCTTCCTGCCTCTGCCTCTTCAGTGCTAGAATTACAGGCAGACACTACCATGCCCAGTTTCCCAATAGTCATTTTGTTAAAGCAAAACTTATGACTTGGTCTGGAGTCAGCCCTCTCTTGAGGTGAGAGTCTTCTTTCTGTTTTCGACTTTAGCTCCCACTCTTCTGTTTCCTTCCTTATCTAGCTGTCACTGAGCCTTCCGGGTCCCTCTCTGTACCTCCTCCCAAAAGCATGTCCAAAGAACAACCTTTGCAAGGACTCTGCTCTGCAGTGAGCCACCAGGCCTGACAGTCAGCCTCTACTACCCACACTGGTGAGGCTCAACCTCACTATCCCTTAGACTATATTCCCTTAGGGCTATCAAATTACCAAGTGGTGATGGATGCTACAAGCTCACAGACTTAATGGCTGATAGAAACTTTCAAATTAGTATACATGGCAACATAAAACTAATTTATGAACTTCTAAGGTACATTCAACAGGACAGCATTTTAAGTGGAAAATATGGTTTTAAGAACTTCTGCCTGTGGCTAAGCTCCTAGCCCACTGCCCAGTGCTTACATGCACAGCAAGCATCTGAGCAGCCAGTGCATCGAGGAAAGCATATTCACCCCTATGAAGGCTGGGCTACTTCTCCACGCTCTGACATCTGGTGAGGGACACAACTGGGACTGTGCCCAACCCTGATGCCTCCACTAACTCTGGAACCAAGCTAAACCATTCCTTGGCTCTCTCACCATCAGAGCTGAACAGGAGAAACAAAGCATATGGTGACCATGGAGTTTCCTAACACTTAAAGACAGTCTACTGCTTATAGAAAGAGGCTCCTGGCTCCACCTTTTCTTTCCAATTTCTCATCAGGAGAAATCTCCTCAAAGAGAAAGCAGATTCCACACAACACTCATGTGGAAAGAGCTCCTGGAACCCAGTGTGGCAAAGCTGAGAGACAGCTGGTTTCAGCCTATGTCCCTGGAGCCTGTATCAGGCACAGTACATGGTTCATGTCAAGAGCAAAATTAGAAGCTGGCAACTATCTATCTGTAAGATGGCAAATAAATAAATAGTAATTAGTTTTTAAAATAGCTTACTTGCCCAGGCTAGCAAGTAGCTCAGGAGGTAATGACAGAGCTCTGGCAGTGCTAGAAGGACTCGAACTCCACATTCGTAACCCACGATGTCAGAGGGGTGACTATGGACAGACGGCAGCTTTCTCCCGTCTTCTACATCCCACATGCCCACCCTGTTCAGAGGGATGTGGCCGACACACTGCCACTAGGCTGTAGCAATTAAGTCTTGTACTTAGCTGTGGAGGCCTATTCAGAAGCAGTGGAAGAGCGACATCTCTACAGGGTGACAAGAGGAGAGAAAAGAGGCCTGGCTTCCAGTGTCACAGCTTTTTTCTCTAAGAGACTTCATTGCTTTCCCAAGTGCTCAATGAAGAAGTTGACAACATGGAGGAGATTTTTAATCCAAGGTCCTTCTAATCTCAGGAATGTAGCAGGAGTTCTAGAATCCCCGAAGGGCCTCAAATTCTCACAGTGTAAGTCATATGCAGTTTTCTGGAAGACTATCTCACTACTCAGATCCTGAGACAAATCCATGACACAATGGATAATGACAGCCAGGAGCCTAACTTATGCAGGAAAAAACTAACCAGAGGCAGCCTATGAATGCCAAGAGGAACTGCTCTGGAGGTAGGCACAGGTAAGCAGTACAATCTGTGTGGCCGAGATGCTGAGGAAGCAGGTCAGTGAGAAAGGGTGAGGCCAGTCTCAACTCAACATGCCAGAGCCTTTGCTTTTCTCTGAAGTCTTCAAGCAGAACCTGAGACCCTTCTTATGGGGTATGACACCATTGAGAGACATGGGCTCTATCTCCTATCATCTGAAGCTGGTTCCACAGCTACCTTACTCCCTAAGAAACAGTTTTGAAGCACAGCTGCCAGGCCCAATAGATGTCAGGACAGGACTCGGTGAGAGAAAGACACGAACAGAAGAATTTAATGCCAGGACTGCATGCTGTTGAAAACACATCAGCTCTTCCTCTACTGTGTCAGAAGGCTCCACAGGGGCACTGAGTGAGTCTATGGCAACTACACAATCAGGGAGCTCTTAAGAACACAGAAAGACTGTGTCCTAACAAGGCAGTGGTCACATTGACTGTACTACTGACAATACTATTTTAGACCACCTGATTCCTTAAAGTGTGCTGCCAAAATTAATAGTATTAAAAAAGTTCACCAAATGTACAAAAAGAAGAAATCACTGGCTATAATGGAAGAGTCTAGATTTAAAAGGCTCCATGGTGACCTAAGAGTAGACAGAGCTACCCGCTGAGTCATCCTGAATGTGCTTAAGAACTTGGACTCCTTGAGACCTCTATCTGGCCTTGACTAACTCAGTAGGTCTTGGGGCTGGGGTTTTCCTTCAGCACTTTAGCTAGTAAGCAGGTCCTAAATGTAATAAAACTAAAGGAGAGACAATTTTTTGTTCTAGAAACAACTAATAAAATCAGCAGTTAGATGGGTAGATATCATAATACCCTTCCTCAAGCTTTTAAAGTGTGGGGCTGAAATAAAAACCGCCAACTGCCTCAGATGGGCCCCGCAGAACCATGTTTAACTGTATTGGCTATGTTTAGCAGAAAAAGGGATTCAGGGGAAAGTCTGGGATCCTGGGATTTCCCCAAGGACACTTTCCCACAAGGAAGTCACCTAAGTCTTTGTCACTAAAGGTGAGGTCACTCTTCCACGTGGTGACAGGGTAATCTGTGGTTATAAAAGGACCCAAGGCCAGAATGGTATGGTCTAAAAGAAAGACCATATAGTCTTCAAGTTACAGCTCAAAGCCGGGCATGCCAAGGGAAACTCTTGGGCTTTTTCTAAGGAGTCTATGGCTTTCTTAGGGAAAAAGTCTCCACACATTATTAGGGAGAGAGAAAATGAAGCTCAAGGGCAGTCTGTGAAGGTTTTTCAAAAACAAATACCACGGCAGGGGTAAAATGTGTCACTGCCACTGTGAGGTTTTCCTGCTGAACTGCGATGGAGCCTACTGTGAGTATAGTCCACACAGGGAACCAGCCCAGAGAGGAGTGTGGTCTAAACGAAGATTCCCTAGCATGTCCCTAAATGTCACTACTGTGCAAGCAAGCTTCCACGCTTGGTTAGTGAACTGTGCAGCTTCACGCCCTCTACAGAGGTTATCGTGCCAGGTGTGCTACTGGAGCACTTTCCCAGGTCTGACCCACGCTCCTAAAATGCTACAGGCACTGTTCCACCCACTCTCAAGCCCCACCTTATTTGCAAGGTGAAGTTCCTCTTCTTCAGGCTGACAAAGCCCCTGGTGGCTCAAGGACAGCAGACCTTTGTGAGCCAAGCTCCTACAAATGAGCTAAGCTCTTTAGATTCCTGCTCGTACAAGGCTCACTTTGCCTTCTGCTCAGGATGCCCTTCTCCAAGTACAGCTAGGTGAGTGAGCCCCAAATGTTGCTGTCACTTATCTCAAAAGACAGCACTCTTTTCTCTGAGCTACTACTAGCCTTGAGTGAACTCAGGATGCCCTGGAGGTTGACTACCTGGCCTCTCTTGGGGAGTTCAATAGAGGAGGGCCTGGGGAGCTCTAGAACTTGCCAGGGTTCAATCACTGCCTCTCTGGAATGGAAGTGAAAGCAATACCAAGGACACAAAGGAATACTGAGTATAAAGAAGTGAGTTTGTCCCAGGCCTGCTCCTCTGCAAAAGCAAACAATAAAACGCAGGGCTGTGAGTATGCATTTGCTCATGAGCGCAAAGAGAAAGGACCTAGGGGTTCCTGGGTTCTCCTGCCAAGTCCTGCCTCTCCTTTGTATCGTGTATCATTCAAACCAAGGTGTGAAAAGATACTGAAAGACAGACAGAAAGAGGTCTCTTCTTCACCAGCTAGAGGAGGCACCCCTATGCTTTTGATAATTGTACTTAAGTGTCCTAAAGACAGCTGAGAGGACTGTGACAATGGCTTGAAGCTCTCAATCTGATCAGAATTATAATCTGATTAGTAGGAAACTCCTTGCTTATGGTGTCTTAGCAGTGGCAAGAACTGTAAATTGGAATCACCTTCCACCACAGCTCCATTAACCTAAGGTCTCCTGTTTAGTCTTCCCACAGCACCAACCCCATCTCATCTCTACAAGTAGGAGGGCAAGTGGAGTTCTGGTTTTCTCTAACAGTGGGAAGGAGCTGTGTGCTCTCCAAAGGCTTTTTATACCACACTAGAATGAACCTCGGCCCTGAGATGGTCTGGGGAGGAGGAGGACATCTGGACTGTGTCAGTGGTGACAGCTGTACTTCACTTTAGGTACTTGGCTTAAACCCCAGAACAAGTATAAAGGTAAAATGTCACCCTGTTTGTCTGGGTGTGGTAGTTTTCACACCCATTTCTGCTGCCCCATGCAAACCGAGAATTCCTTCCAAACATTTACCGGATCCAAACAGGCAATCTGGTTACTAACAACAAATGAGTGAGTCCTTACTTGTGACTTCCAGTTTTCTTTATGTCTGGTACAAGGGGCTGGGTCCTGCTGGCAGTGTCTGTGCAGTCTGCCAGGATCTCACAACAGCACATCCCTAAAGCCTGAGGCTTGTCCTACACTTCAGCTTTCTAGAAGGGCATGTCTTAGGCATGTCCAAAAAGTAAAAAAGGAAAAGCAAAGGGGCGCTAGCTCTATCTGGTTGCTAAGGGTATCCCTTTCCCTAGAGAATGGGCAGAGATGCACAATCAACCAGTAGACTCATATCATTTTGGTAACTTTACTTACTGGACAATATGATAAATACTAAAACCTAACATGATATAGGCAATCTGTTTCTCCCATCACTGTTATAGTACCATGCCTCTAAGTTCAGAAAACAAACTAAAAAAAAAATCCAGCCATCATTCACAAGACTCCTTCACCCAGCTTCAAATCAAGATTAGTTTTGTAGCTGGAAAACAAGCATTTCTATTTTCCTTACTATGCCTTATGGGGTACCTGGGTGGTTCTAATACAGTCTTCCCAAGTCCCTAGACATCATTTTCTTTAACAAAGAAACAAAATACAGAATTCTTTCTGACCTGTTTATGTTGCAGGCTGAGATACAGCTTTCCCCTGGCACCTCTTACTGAAAGCGAAATTCCGTTAAAGTTGGGAAATTCACAGCAATGTTTTATAGTATTGATTTATTTTAAACTTGGTTGGCATTTTAAAGACCTGCCATGCCTCTGAGCCCTAGAAATGCTGAAAGAGATCTCTATTTCATCTGATTTGGAATATCATGAGGTATTAGGTAAAATAAAGAGGGGTTGACAACTTATGTGCTCTTGCCCACTTTGTCAAGACAAAACCTTGGGTCCTCTCCTTCGGCTCGGGAACTGCACCCTTCCTTTCAGAGCAGCGCATCCTGAGTGAGCAAAGCCACTCATACCCAAGTGATAAGACATTCCCAAGCTCCCTCAAGAACGGGCCCTAAGATTTCTCACAAAGGCTTCCTTGCTCTCCAGAGCCATCAGCTATAACTAAACTGCAGGCTCTCATGTATTAATTCTAAATGACCAATGTCACCAATGGGCAACTGCCTGCCAGCTACTAAGATGGCTCCCCTACCAAACCTGACTTGGCCCCAGAATCTTTCAACACAGGGCTGCCCCACCCATAAGAGCAGACAAAAATGATGGCATCTGAAGCTTCAGTGGGGATTTGATGGAGTTGGGAGATTTGTCTGTCGCTGAGAATTATCAACAACACTGCCATTCTACTTTGGGTCCTCAGCTACCTGAACTCTCTGGCTGAATCTTGGGAATAAATAGGCTTCAGCCAGGACTCTTTTTCCTAAGGCGCTACTGCACTACATAAATGAGAACACTCCTTAGTTACATGGGCGTCTCTATCCTAGCCTGCCTCCCGCCAATATCTAGGGCAGTGTCAGAGTAACCTGAAGAAATCTGTATACAGGAAGACATCATCGAACACAATGGCTGGGCTGGTCATCCTGCTGTGGTGTGCAGGGCCAAGAGCAGGGCTCTCAGTTCAGTGCTTTCTGGAAGAGAACCCACTACCTCCTTCAAAGCATGAACCCACACAAATGTGGTTTTCAAGAGACTGAAGAATGGAAGGATGGAACCTCCAACCACATACATTATATCAAATTCTGACTCTAAATGAACTGCAGCTCTCTCATGTACAGAGTGAGGACAGACACCTAACTAGACAGATGATGTAAAACAGTAAGTACCTAACAACAGAAACTTACTCCCTGAATAAGGTAATTCAGGGATATAGATGAAGGACCATTGGTCCTAACTCAGTTCCCACCCCCTCCCCAAAGCAGACTTCATTGATAACATGAAGTTATTACTTCAGTCAGTTGGAGGGTCTTCATGTCCCTGGGGTCCCAAAAGATGGGAGTTGGAAGAAAGCTAAACCTTCGGGCAGCTTTGCTGGCAGCTGGATGATTATCAGAGTCCCTCAGATTTGCCCAAGGGATGCCAGAGAGAGCCTGTGAGCAGCATCTGGGCCTTGCTACCAACAGCCCCAGGGCAGGCCTGTTCCTTCCAGATGCTTGCACATCCATCTAACTTTCAGGAACAAAGGACACCACGGTGGGTCTACAACCCATTACAGGACTGACAGCTCAGCTTCCTCCAGTTTGAGAGCAGGAGCCATCAAGAGGTGGCAACAGGATGCCCTAGGAAGCTGCCTGGACCTGATACCAGCCTTCCCCATCTGGAAGGAAAACTCCAAAACACCTAGAAAGATAAGGCCCCAAGGGACATGTGTGTGCACTGGTACCTAAGCAATCACAAAATCAAAGTCAAAGGCAAGTTCTATTTCCTGGAACAACAACAACAACAACAACAAAAAAGAACCAAAATTGGCAACGTCCCCAAAAAATTTTCTCTTGGCACAGCTTTGAAGTACGAGTGAGACACAGTTAAGATACAGCCCTTACCCCTGCTATACAGAGACTCAAAAGAGGTTAAGACAGAAAAGACAAGTTCCAATTCTGCCTGAACCCCACCCCCAAGAGAAAAAAATGTTAAATCAATGAATCCTTTCTACTTAAATAAATGCCTCATACTTCTTATGGAGGCAATAATCTACTTTTGCCACAAAGTGGCAAGTCCCTCCTCCTGTTCCTACCCCACAGGCT